>JANZLQ010000050.1:1390495-1410255 GCA_026212715.1 Elanus axillaris | reverse complement strand
GGGTGGGTGTTCTTGATGAAGGCGTAACACCAATCTGGAGTTAATCACACCATGATCTAGAAGAACATTTGAAGTCCCACTGACTACACCAAATACACACCGTGCAACTTTTCAACTCCCCAAATGCGTCGCTTTCCCTACATGCAACGTCCAAGGCTTGAGCACAGTAAAAGGTTTTACCAGCCATCCCTCTTTTTTTTTTAAACTGTGTTTTTAGTTTGTCACCAGTAAGACTGAAACAAGATACCGCACACCTTCTCAAAATCTGCCAAGGTAATTAAGACCTCCACGACCTTTCCATGGAGAGCTGGGCAGCTTCTCACCAAGGGCTCCCTCGCCAGACGCCCCGTGAGCTTCCCGCTGCGACACGGCACGCGGCCGAGGAACCCACCCGAGGCGACCCACCCCCGCTCTGCCCGACGGGAGGCTGGGCGGGAAGGGGAGGGGGACCGCCACGCACCCTTGAGGGGACGAGGGCTGGGAGGCCCCGAGGCGAAGGCCTCGGGCCGGCAGGTGGGGAAGGAGCCCACACCTGGGGAAAGGCGGGAAAAGGGCCGGGGAAGGCGGCCGCCACACCAACCCCGCGTCCCCACGGCCAGGCCCTGCGGCAGGGTGGGCACCGCGAGCACCGGGGCGAGGACATCCCCCTCCCCCGGGACGGGGCGTGCGCGGCCCGGCTGGCTCCCTTACCCACGGTGGACTTGCAAGCCTCGCAGAAGGTGTCGTCGGTGAAGCGCTCCATGAGGCTGGTCTTGCCCACCCCCCGCGACCCGATGATGATCACCTGCAGCTTGAAGTCGGCCGGGCGCGGCGGCTGCTTCCTGCGACGGGACTGCCCCCCGGAGAGCGCCGGCGACCCTCCCGCCGAGCCCGCCCCGAGGTCCAGCCCGCCGCCCCCCACCCTGCGCTGCGGCAGCCCAGAGCCCGGCTCCATCAGCGACGCATGCGGCGCCGCGCTGGCGCCGCGCTCCCTCCCCGCCCCCGCCGCCACCGGCGCAGACGACTACGAGGCAGGGGGAGGAGGGGGCAGCGAGGACGAGATGAGACGAGACGAGACGAGACCGCCGCCCGGCCCTACGCCCGGCCCGGCCCGGCCCGGCCCGAGGGGAACGGGAACAGGAACGGGAACGGGAACTGCGCCGCCGCCGGGAGCGGCGCGCCTAACCCCGCGCCCGGCCGCGCAGCGCCCTCTACAGCGCCGGAGCCGCGGCCCCGCGCCGCAGTGCCTGGGGCGGGGAACGGCCGCCCGCGCCGCCCTTCCCCGGGCTTGCGCCGGCCGGCCGAGGGGCCCTTTCCCCCAGGAGTGGGCTTGGGTTTGGGCCGGCCGAGGGGGCGCTGCCGGCGCTGCCTACCCGGCCCCTCCCGAATGCACCCCGGAAATGGGGCGAGGAGAGCGGCCCCGCGCCTCAGGGCCCGGAGCCGGCCCGGAGCGGGGCTACCCCCCCCCTTGCGTCACCCCCTTTAATGAGGTGATCGTGGCGGACTCCGGCCTGGCGCGCCCGGAGCCTGCGCAGTTGGGCCTTGCTTCAAAGCCCGGTGCTACCTGTCACTACCGGGACGGTGGGATCTCCCCTAAATTTACCCTCAAGTAGTCAGACAGGCCACAACCCCAGATGGAACTCCTGCCTACGGCAGCACGCGCCATTCTGGTGTCGGCTGGGGGTGGATTTCGCTATCAAAGCCAAATCTAATACCTGTGTATCAGGAGACCATGCTTGCTCATGGGTGGGGGCCATTTCATAACAATCGCCTATGCTAGCTCAGTTGTTAAAATTCCAAGCAAAGGAAAACAGGACATTAGAGGAAGCAGTGTAAGAAATCATGTGAAGGAAAATGGTCAGCATGAGCGTTGCTCACTGTAACTTCTGAGGAAATTTCTACCTCTCCAAGCACTGAGAACCTAGAGTTCACAGAATCCAGATGTTTCAGCAACAGCCAGCAGCAAAGATGCAGGCCTGACTTCCAGAGGTAGGAAGGATTCACCATTTTAACTGAGATCTACAGGTAGATGCAGTGTTCCTCTGAATATCAGAGGTGAGGGCAGCTAAATCTAGTGGATATTTGAGAAAATTTGGTCCCGTTTTCTAGATTGTCACTACCATTTGTAAGTTAAAGAAATTCCACAAGGGAATATCAAATTGGGCTTTACACTTAGGAAGCCATTGCTTGACAGGACTGATTTTGTCAAGAGTTAATTTTCTTGAAGAAGCAAGAGACACTTTGACAGTAAGGCTATGTTGTCAAGAAAAAAAAGAAAAAGAACTAGAATGAGTTTAAAATTTTTCTTAATTGTCATTAATTTTCATTACCAGAAATATTGGCAATTCTTCAAACAAGTAAAATGGTCTAAACCTTAAAAAAGCTTAACACTTCTTGTGCATTACTCTCCCCTACCCCCCAACTTCTTATTGATTATCTTTAATGCTATAATTAGGTATTTGAAGGGGAAATCCATCACTGGGTGTGAAATAATTTAGCAAGTAGAGCATCATAACAAGATAACCTTTTTAGTGTGAGTTGTTTTTTTCCCCTTAGGTCCTTCCTCTAGAATTACAATGTTCTCCAAAATCAGGCACTTGCTGTGACCTGTCTGTTACTGATAGGTCCTCAAGTCTGGTCAGCTCTTCCTAAATCGTGCACACAACTAGGTACTGTGTTGTCTGTTTCCCCACGTGCTATTAGAATAGCCCCAGTTCCACATGCTATTTTATGTGCTACCAACTCACATAGATATTCAGCAACATCAATATTCATTTTCAGTCTCTCATTGAATGAACTGAACTGTGAATACCAGGCTTCAATTGTATAGCCTTGAGTGGTTTGTATCTTCTGTGCAGCAGGAGAGCTTTTTCTGATTAGTCAGCAGAGGACCCACATACATGAAGTGAATTCTTTTGTGCCTCCAGTCTGTCATGTGTGTTCTAGCTCGTTTTTATTCCTCTCTGGCTAGTCAGTGGGGCCATCTCAGCGAGCGTGCATAGATTTTTCACATTGGCTAGTTTGTGGCATCCAAACTTTTCCTTCAGCATCTGTTTTCAGCTTTCCCACACTGACATGCATAGCCAGGTACCAAGTATCATAGAATCACAGTATATCTCAAATTGGAAGGGAACCATAAGGATCATGAAGTCCAACCCCCTGCTTCTCGCATGACTACGTAAAACTAAAACATATTATTAGGAGCGTCATCCAGATGCTCCTTGAACTCTGACAGGCTTGGTGGTGTAACAAGCGTCTGGACAACTTGCAGTACTGCTGAAATTAGTTTGTCATAGCCTCAACTATTTCACTGCAAACAGAACAAGTACACTGCTTTATATCAGGCAACATCATTCATTGCTTGGAAAATAATTCCTTTTCCAAAGAATTGGATATGCCACAGTATTAGTTTGTTGGTGTTACTTGCCATCTCTGGGTGACCTGATCAACATTTTAATCTCTCTGGCTGTGGGAGTTGGGAGGAAATTATGCCTTCATCTAGATCGCTTTCTCTCCTACCCATGCCAGCAAGTGATCATTAGAGGAAGAGTCATCAAAGACATGAAAAATGGGTTATTTGGCTGAGCTGGAAGTGATGATATTTAGGAACTGGAGATGACATTTAGGAACTGTAAAGTATGATCTGTGGCATAAATACGTTATTCTGCATTAAGATTAAATACCATTTTAATTAGTAGCAATCATCTCAGATTTTTTTTTAAACTTTTTTAACTTTTAAAAATGTATTTGATTTCAGGGATAGAAGGGGCTGGGTTCTGAGCTGCACGGTTATAACATGGATCAATTTGACTGAGGGCAGGATTTTTTTAAACCAAAATACTGTTACCATTCATAATGTGATTACTCTTTTACTGTTATAAAGAGATTTGCATTGGTATGGTTCATACACTTTTCCCTAAATGAGAGCCTGAATGTATGATGGATAAAGTGTATGTGCATCAGTAGAATCATATCTACATGAGAAGGATGTACCAATATTACTATACAAAAAGTTTTGGTAAAGCTGTGCAACTGTTATGGATACCCTGGCTTACACTTCAACTCAATTATGTACACAAATAAAAGATCAACATGGAAAAGAAAATCAAAAACTAGCTTGAAAAGCAGAGAAAGAGATGGGATTTTGATTTTGTCATAATTATTTGGTGAAAAATAATCAATATGCTAGTAGGTAGTATAGTCTGAGGTGCAATGCTTTCATTATAAGTTAAATTGGTATTGGCCAGCAGATAAAAGCTTGGGGCAAAGCTCAGAGGATCAGTACAGCAGCATGATTGAAATAGAAAAAGAGCTTCTGAACTCTTAAAAAGCAAAGAAACAAAAGGAAAAGAAAAAAAAAAAGCAGCCCCAAACCTCTCATTTTATTAATAAGCAGATGTATGGAAAAAAGGACTATTTTAATACATTTTCATGCTGTTTTCTTAGGGCAAATTGTAGTTAATATTTGCATCCCTTCTTTACATTCCAGACATTCTTAGAGCAGCTAGTGCATGTGTTTATGTTCAGAAATGTGAAAGGAGACTTGCTTCAATGTGATGAGCTGTTTGGAGATGTCACTTTGTGTCTGTGCAGTTAATTTGCACTGTACAGCCTTTAGTATGTGTCTCCTATATGTCATCTCTTGTGCCCTAGGATTAAACTCTTTATTTTCATGCAGTTTCTTTTGCCTTCCTCTATGTCTTGTACTCTTCTAGGTTTGATCCAGATTGAATTTATTTCAAGAGAAATATTTAAAACAAAATACATGAAGTATTCTTTTGGAGAGAGAGGGAAGAGCAGTCTCGATGGGCTAGATCAGCCTCCCTCCATATCTGTCAAACCCAGCCTCTCTAAGCTTAAATGATATCAATAGAATATTGATAGACAGGTCATCGTTCCAGTGGAAGGAACTCTTGCTACTCCACTGAGTCAGCAGTAAATTTAAATATCTCTTTAATCAGTCTTTCTCACAGTCTGTTATGTGATACTTATACCATAACATCTAAACTATGTTACTATTATAATTAATTTCTCTTTTCAGTACACTTCTAAAGGGATACCATTATGCCCCTGTTACAGATGGGAAACTGAGGCCCTGATGGTTTTGGTTGTGTACTGTTTTAGACTGATTTGAAAAATTTTAGATGGTTATTTCATGTGTTAAATCTTGAGGATTTTCTTCATAAACTGATTAGAATTTGTTGTTTTGGAAAGGGTGGCAAAATAATTTTTAAGGCAATGGCAGTCAAAGTGAACACAAGATAGGGACTGCAAGCTTACATGCTTACGCTGCCAGAGTAGTCTAAAAGCAGTATTTCAAGGCTTGTGCTATAGCACATTGGAAAAGTTATGGCACTTCAGAAGAGTAATCAAGAAATAGTAGTCTCGAGCTACTCTGCAAGAAATGCTAATCACAGGGGTATAGCTAACATCTCTTTTCCCCACAGAGTTCAAAGTTTTGTACAGCTTCTTCAAGGTGCATAGCAAGATGCAGATTCTCCCTCCCAGATTAATATCCTAAGACAATCTCTTCTTAAATATAAATTAACCCCGTGGCTTCTTTTATCTTCATTTCTCCTTTCTCTACTCTATATATTTGTGAAAAAACATCAGCACTTAGGATCTATATGCAACTTTTTTCTTTGGTGGAAATAATCACCTTTTTCCCCCTGTTTTCAGAAACTTTGTAACTCTGAATATTTTTCCCTCTTTTTTCAAGGTGGTCAACTGTGATTCCCATGTAAGTTTTAGATATACTTTCTGAACTGTTTTTATTCTGAGCATTGAAACGGCTTTTTAATATGTTTGTTCCTTTCCAGACTTTAGTATTTTATTAACTGTGTGAGTGAACTGAAAGAACCTTCTTCCTAGGTCATCAGAATCCATTCTGAGATTTGAAAGGATAGCAATTATGAGTGATATCACACCCTGTTTTAGTTCCTTAATATCTTTTTTTTTTCCCCTGAAAATTCATGTATTCATATTGTTCTCATGTTTGACAAATTCCATACATGCATGGGATATTTGTCATCCAGTATCAACACGACAGATTGAGTATGATTAAATCAAAAAAGAAAACAAACAAAAATTAGAGAAAGTCCTACTGTAAGCAGCTCTACAGTTTCTTTATTGTACTATCAATTTTACTCAGGTCTCCTCATTGATTTCAGTGTGGAGTTTGGTTAAAATCAATAGTATGTGATGGCCTCCTGATTGTATCTTAAAATTTGTACAAAGGCAATAAAAGGATTTTATGTGAGGGAGGGATTTTTACTAGTACCATTAGTGTGAGAGTTAATGGGCTGTATTCTGATCACTGTCACTTCTGGATTAGTTGTCCTTTGACACATCATGCAGATCATGCACATAGACAACAGGCTATATGCGTGTAATTCATACCTTCATGCAGGAGTGAACAGCTTTCCACATCTTTCTGGATTCAGGATTGATTTCTATGTATGCAGAGATACTTGGGAGAACTGGAAGGAAATAAGCAGGAGAAACAGGCACTCACTTAGCCTTCATTTTTTAACAAATTTGGAGATGCAGAGGACCGAATACCCTTTAGCTATTGCCGTGGATTTGTGTGGTCTGCCACAGGAACTCAGGTCTGTTCTATGAAGGCAAGCAGCTCCCCATCCCTGATGAAAAGGTGCCTTAACATTATATTTTGCTGAATTACTTGGTTCACAGAAAATTTTTATCACAAAGGAGCAACATCTTTCTCATGATTGACTTCAGTGGAATGGCTTCGTAGGTACACAGTGGCTTCAGATTTGGCCTTAGTTCTGTAGTCATGCTTTACATTCAGCTTTCCAGTTCTGTATTTGTTTTAAATGTAACAGGAGATTCATTGTAAAAGAAGATCGCAGTTTTGAAAGCTTCAGTACATGTATAAATATGAAACTCACTCACTGTCCCTCCCTCCCTCCCTCCCTCCCTCCAGGTAAAGCTGTCTTACTCTAGATGAACTGTGGGATGTAGTGAGGGAGAACAGAGAAGACCATCCATGGGAAATAAGTGGCTTGGGTGGCTGCCAGAGCTTCTGGTTAGCAGTGTTCAAAGCAATTCCCGCTCTTCTCTTGGTCTGCCTGTGTCATGGCCTTTCATGACACCCAAAAATGGAAATAGAGACTGTGTTCATTGGCTTCTATGGAATCAAACTGGTGCATACTTTTTTTTATATCAAAGTTTCCAACAAAGTTCAGAAGAACACTACAAAAAGTAGAGTGGTTTTATGATGTAAGCATGTTTACCTCAATCCTGTTTCTAGCAATGCTTCAAATAGTCTTAGATATATTTGCTCCTGAAGTGAGAAACTCAGCAGAGAGCAAAAAATAAATCCTGCAGATAAATAGATCTACAAACAAATTCTTAGAATAAAATTAAAACTAATGATCCAGTAATCTCTGACTACTGTAATATGATAAAACATGAAACATACCTTCAAGGTATGCAATCTTATGGAGCTCAGGTTGTTAGATAAGCTTAACTGACCAACTTTCCTCCTTACTTTTAATTCTATGCTTTTTCTAGCAATTCCAGGGAGCTGTTTGTTGGATAGCTTTCAAATTTTTGATTAATTTAAACAGAAATAAACTCTGAGGTTTGATGATCAGTATTGCTAATTACTGTGATTAACTTGGAGGCCTTGAATTTAAAATTGTAGGTTTACAATTAGATGAAGGCATTAGAGTACTTTACTCACTGTAAAGAATAGCAGAATTTTTGTAAAATGTGGAGTCTTTATATGGGTTGGCTCCATTGCAACCAATGGCTTTTAAAAACTTAAGGGTTTGTTTTCTTACTTGTGTTTGTGAAATACTGAAGGATAAATTCCCTCCCCTCCAGAGGAAGATCTGGATCTCAGAGCAAGTCAGAAATCAAATGTTTTCTCTCCCATGCAAACACATGTACACATATGCTTGAGCATGCACACACATACACATATGAAAATTAATACTTGCTTTTAGGTCATGAAATGTTTATTTCAAGAACTTGGAACTGTCAAGAAGTTGAACTGTTTATGCGTTTCAAGACCACTGGATGCCGCCTGTTCACTGCAGCAACCCTTACAGTCTCTTAGAGTGAGAGGAAATATGTGAATTATTCATAGTATCAAAATGAATTTGAGGCCTTTTGCTTCCCCAAGTAATCTGAACAACTGAGAACAAAGCTAAAAATATGGTAGAGGGCTTATGTTGTGTAATTAGGAGAAGCATTTCCTCGGCCACTTAGTTTTGAGCCCTCAATTACTGACATGGTGAATAAAAGGTATCAAGAAAATCCTGCAAAAAGCCTTTCCAATGTTTTAAGAAAGGAAAACACAAAAAGCCCTCTTGTATTCTGGTCTGACTGGCATAGGAGGGATTTACTGTCAGGCAATTACTGAAAATTGAAAAATGTAATTACGGTTCACTTAGAAGTTTCTAATCTCACTTTAGCTCTGATGCTCATTATCATCTTAAATGTGACATCTATTGTTTTTTAAATAACATGTGAAGAGCTGGGTTCTTACAGTTAACACTTGATCCTTCCTGATGTATTTTATTACCTGCTAATTCTGTACATGCAGCTGTAGATTAAGGACAGACAGGAATAGAAGAAGAAAGTTTTTCTGCATGCTTATAATAGAAAGAACAAATATGAATCTCTACCTTTGAACAAACCTATCTGTGATAGTTGTAAATATGTGTAAGGGTGAAATCCCAATGTGTGAATCACCTGTCCACAAACAAATGGAAGCTCATGGCTACATGAAACGTCTTGGAAACCTTTGTGGTTTTGTTGTGCTTAATAAACCTGTATTCTTATCTCCTAGAAGATGGACTGGTCTGGAAATATGAATGGGACAAGAAACAGAAGTAAAGGGCATGGATAGTGTGTCTACACTAGCATATTATGATAAATGAAAGACTGAAATAAGATGTGCAGTATGCAGAAAGCAGGGTTATTGCTGCTACATGTGTTTGCTACCACTGTTCTCTTTTCTAATGAAGAGATGACATTTCATTCTTCCTTTGACTCAGATAGACCGTTTTTTTCAGTAGGAAGAATAATAGAGATGTGAAACTAATGTTGAAAGGCAGACCAAGCATTATCAAAAGTTTTTGAAAAGATTTAGATAAAAAATTGCAAGAGAACAATTGTTCTCTCCTTGTCAGCAAAATGACCCTAAGAATGAAGCTGTACCTAAATTGTTTTCAAGGTCTGGAAAAAGAAAATAATGCTTGAGTAAACAATAAAAATATAGAAAATTAGTAGCCTAGGTGAAGACATTAATCAATTCTGTAAAATATCTGTCTATTAGTAACTCATGTAAAGATTGTCTTAAGGGAATATGTAGTCAGGGAACAGAATGCCCAAAGGAGCAGACTAATGGTAAGAGCATGGGTGAGATTCTGAAGCAAAGTTTAGAAACCATAAACCTCTGCATGTTCAGCTTTTGGTTTCCCCTCTTTTTAATTGCAAGGTGCAAATTATATATCCTAAAATGATGCTATGATCCAGAAAATGTAACGTGAATCAAAACACACTAACTCAATGTCAGTGGGAAATCCCAAATCATTTAAGCTAATGGGAGGTTATTTTTTCACCTCTAATTTCAGTATGGTGAGACCTCATCCATCAGTGCCTTGGCTGTTTTTTCACATTAAGCGCTGGCTAGGAAGTACAGGCTGCTACCAGCTGTGTGGAACAGGCATGATTACATCCGTGTTTCCAAACCCCTTGTTTTTCACAGCCACTGTCAGGTTTGGGGCCATACAGACACAGTGTTCTCTGCTGCAGATGTTCTCTCCTTTTGCAGAGCAAGAGGCTTGGCATCAACTATTCATACTGGCAGCATTGTATGACATTTATACAAATGTAGTCAAAAGAAAAATGGTATATACTGGAGGTGGGAACAGTTAAGTCCATCTGGTCTATGTCACTACTTTATTGTAGTGTGCATTTTGTTTTCCAGCAGTAAAAATGAGCATGAGTTGGGGAAGATTCTCATTGTTTGCATCATTCCCTTCTCCAGGACAGCTGCCAGAAAACAGCTTTAAATCATGTCTAGGGTACTGAAGAGGTACTGGTGGCAGAGCCTGCCAGAGTGAACAGTGACCAGCTGTGTGGTGTCAAAGCTTTAAATTCCAAATTCCTGAAAACCCATCAGCTATTTAACGGTGTTATTTTCAGTTACACATGGCAAGCTTGAGCAAAGAACCTGCTTAGTGAATGTCACCATTCAGAAATTAGTGTGCAAATGCCAGGCTTGTGTCTGATCACACAGTTGCCCAGGTTACAAGGTGTACACCTTTATTTATAGTGAAGCTGTCTTCTTTATGACAGTGGTGACAAGATCACTGTAACAAACATCTCATTTTCTGGATAGAGCAGAACATTTGTTCTACTTAAGGATAATAGAAAGGAGAATATCTGGTAGCATCTTCTGAAATTAAATATATATGAATAATTAATATGCTGTTCAAGGTCTTGAAATTATATTAAATAACACTAATTTTCAAATTATCTTGGAAACTTGAAGACATTCCAGTGAGGATTTCTAGCATTGTTCTACAGAAAGTGAAGGGAACAGAGGGGTCTACTTATTTGCTTAAATCTCCTGCAAAATAACAAACTAGTTATTTTTGTTAAAAATAAAACTATAAACTTAAATTGTCAATCAACATCATTTCATGGAATATAGATCTTTCTTTCCAAACAAACTCATCATGTTTATTTTATAGTGAACTGTTGATCTGTTAGAACAAGGCAGTTGTATTGAAACAGTAGGGTTGGATTTCTCCAGTGGGTTTGTGTCCTGCTTTTAGCTGGGATAGAATTATTTTTCTTTCTAGTACCTGGTACAGTGTTATGTTTTGGATTCAGTATGGAAGAATGTTGGTAACACACTGAAGTTTTCAGTTGTTGCTAAGTAATGTTTACACTAAGTCAAGGATTTTTCAGCTTCCTATGCCCAGCCAGCAAGAAGGCTGAAGGGGCACAAGAAGTTGGGAAGGGACACAGCCAGGGCAGCTGACCCAAACTGGCCAAAGGAATGTTCCATACCATGTGACATCATGCCCAGTATATAAACTAGGGAGCTGGCTTTGGGGGGGTTGCCGATTGGGAACTAACTGGGCATCAGTCAATGGGTGGTGAGCAATGGCATTGTGCATCACTTGCTTTGTATATTCCAATCCTTTTATTATTATTATTGTCATTTTATTATTGTTATTATTGTCATTATCAGTGTCTTCCTTTCTGTTCTATTAACTGTCTTTATCTCAACCCACAAGTTTTACTTTTTTCCTGATTCTCTCCCCTATCCCACTGAGTGGAGGGGAAGCGAGCAAGCGGCTGCCATGGTGCTTAGTTGCTGGCTGGGGTTAAACAACGGCAGTTTGATATAATACTGCACATTCTGAATAAAAGATATGATTCATGTAGGACAACCAGTGTGCACCGCATATAGGTTTAAAACTGGATTACTGAGAAGTCCTGAAATGCAACTGATACCAGGCTGACAGAGCTGGGTGTCTCCAGCAGATCTTTTTAAGATCAAATGTGTAGATGATGATACAGAATCTTTGCCTGGATGATTTAAAGATGATATAAAGATCAACCAGGAAGTAGACAATGAATACAAGTTGCTTTACAGAGAGGACTTAGTAACCTAATTAAATACAGTTACCCAGTCCAAAGAACTATGATTCAGAAGAGCCCCATCTGTAACTAGGAGGCACTACAGGCAGGGCACAGCAAAATCTTGAGCCAGCACTGAGTACTCTTCAGCAGGGCTACTTTGTCTTGGCTGTGGTTTTGTTTATGCTGTCCTTCCTATCTATTCAAATTAACTCTCTTGGTGCCACCTCAGGTATGTATATTGCATTATCTTGCTTACTCTGTCTTGGTAGATGAGTGACTCAAAGAAGAGTTGAAAGTTCACTGTAGGTGATCATGTCAAAATCAAATATTAATGCTTGGTTTTAGGAAGAAAGAGCAAAGAGAAATGGTGAAGTGACTTTGCCAGTACACATATCAATAGTAACAGCATTACTAGAAAATTGTCTCCATTTTTCATAGCTACACTTCTAGAAGGACATGGGGGTATGGTTGAAGGATACAGAGCAATGTCATGATGAGGCTCTGCTTGGATTATTGGCTTCTAACTTTCAAAGAGTTTGAAAGCAAGCAGAATGCCTTTTCAGCAGTGGCCCATGTTCATAACTTCACTTGAGTAGACTGTTGATTACTTGCTTAAAAAAAGTCTGAGCTAAAAGTATTCAGCATTGTTCTGAGAATCACATCTGTCTGCTCTCCAGTTCATGTCCTGAAGCAGAGTTTCTCTTCTGTTGCTCCTCTTCCTTGTGCTTTCCCTTCCCCATTTGATTCTTAAATGGTCCTTATCTTGTGAACTTCTTTTCTTGAGAGCCTATTGCCCACCTAGAACAAATATTAGACCAGTAAAGGAGATTAACTAAATAAGTGCTGCAGAGGCAATTGCATAATACTGTGCTTTTTAAAATTCAAACCTGAATGTTTCAGAACAGTTGTTTATCATTGTATACTATTCTAAAGACCCTCTATAATTAACTTTTAATTTTCATGGACTTCATTGATAGCAGAGGGTGGACCGGTAATGATCTTTGGCTATACAGAGCTTCAATGAAAGAACACTAGCTAATTATAGCTTACTAATGGACAAGAGAACAGTTATATACATACAGGAAAAATGTTAGGGTCTTGTTCAAAGTTGCAAAGGGAAGACTTTCAATACGTAGAGACATCTAGTTTTATGCAAAGACGTGTTTTTTGGGTTTTCCTCTAACCACTGGTTCTTCAGAGGCTCAGTAACATTTTGCACACTGTAACATTATTTTGTTATTTAGCATTGTGTGAGGATTTGCATCTTATGGAAGGGGAAATCTACCAAAATTCAAAGCAGTTTTTGAATTGTTTTATTGACTTTAGTTCAGGTGGGTCTATCTTTTACAGTTAACTACAAATTTGAAAACAGGAATTTTAACTACGATGTAAAACATCCCTGTCACTGGCAAACTTGCAATCTGCAAGCATCTGAAAGATCATTTCAATATGTGCTTTTGCTATTTTTAAATATCTTTTTTTATATATAACTCCAGTAACAACAGGCTTTATTTGAATTTAAATGGTTTTCAGATTATTTAGTAAGTTTGTGGCTGCAAAAACCTATATATATCACATTAACAAAACTAGACCACCTGCCTTGATCAATGCATCAGTTGTTAGGGAAGGGATGACTCTGTGCTGTAAATTGTAGGTATTTGTTTGCACTTCAAACCCTTTAAATTCATTGTTTTAAAAAAGCAAAGAGAAATATGTCCTCTTCCCCAGTCCCTAACAAATATTGCCATGATTCAGAAGTGCAATTTGAGATTAGGTTATTTCCATTTCAAAAGGAGCTTTGAGACAAGTGGATACATGGAAGTTGCAAAACCACCAGAGTCTTTGTGGACCACAATTTCTGAACAGTAATAGACTTTTTTTTATTATTTATTGTTAATAAGATGCACCACAAGATGGCTCTCTAACAACAAAAATAGTCAAAATATTCAAAGCTTGTTCTAAAAATAGTTCAGCTCTGACTGGGAGCAAGTTCACTGGCACAGACCTGTGCGTGCTGCCGTTGGAGCTGAGGAGAAACAGTTTAACGACCCTGACAATACCAAAGGAATCACGTGGTTTTTTTTTTTCTGGTGTTATTTGCTTACAGGAAGCAACTAGGATATAACAGAACTCGCTTGAAGGTTTAACAGTGAATAGCCATGCCTATATTTGACAAGTAAACAATGTATTTGTTATGTGGATGCTGAGTGTGACAGGTCAACAACTGAATGGCATTTTTAGCTGAAAAACAATTTCAAAATAATGTATATCCAAATTTGAGTGAAATAAGTGAAGCATTTGTTCTTACTTTGTACTAATTTGTTTTCTGCTGTCCTTTTAAAAGGAAGATAAGCATGTTCCAAAATTCCATTTATTTGCAAAATATGTACATAGCTATTATTGACCAATGTACAGGTTTGCTTGTTGGAAACAAAGATTTGCATGTGTTCAGAAGTGTGGGGAGAGAATATGCATATGGAATATACATACTCAATAGAAGTATCAACCACAACTTGTGTGCAGTAATAGTCTTAAACAGGTACAGTCAGAAGTGACTACTAGGAAAGGGCATCTCACAAGAAGTATGCGCTGACTTTGCTAGAGATGAAGCACCAAACTTTTGTATTTTTCGTCCTTCATCTCATAGATGACTGTAAAAAGTAGAACTTCCCTGCTAGTAGCAAAGGCTAAAAAAACCCTTCAGTTCTTTTAAAGGCAGCATCCATTTTGAGGGAGACATTCAGTAGTAGGTCTACACAGTCCCAGCACAGGACAATTCATGCCCTGGACACTGAAAAGGCAGAGAGGGTAGTCTAACTTGACTAGTCTAGTCCAGTCAAACTCCCCTTGGAGCTTAAGTGAAAATTTAACAGCTCAGTGTAAGAAACTGGGTCAGCATCTAAGACTGAGACCCCCATTATTGCTGAGCAGACCAGGACACATGGAACTGAGAGGAGAAAGTCAGAAACTATCCTTAGCTGCTCCTCATCTGTTAGTCATAGCTGCTAGCTGCACTTAGTAATTGCCTGCATGAGCACGTCTGTTCTGTGTGAGGACAAAAATTGAACAATTAGTTTAAATTCACCTCTTTGAATTTTCCCCTAGATGGAGCAGAAGAGCCCTTGTAGTCAGTTACCAGCTCTCAGCTAAGAGTTTCACACTATCCAGTTCCTAGCAAGGCAAAATAAGAGATTAGCTTCAGCTATCTTCAGCAGCTTGTTAAGATAACACATCCTGAAATGAAGTGCTCCCATAGTCAGGCATAGCAGAGATGTGATATTTTTAAAAATATAGAATATAGAATATAAAAATATAGAATATTTTTCCTTTCTTCTCAGCTGCTAGCTGCTGCCTCAGACCCAGTACCTGACTGTGGAAAGGCTTAGGAAGTACTAATAAATCAAAGGCAGGCACAGATTTAATGTGTTAGTGGGTTTGCTGTGACTGAACTTGGGATAGAGAGCTTAGCCACAACCCATTGTTATTATGGTTCTGATAGAAACGACTTCAGAGGTTTGTGGTGCTAGTAATGAAATATAAGGGGATTACCGTTTTGAACAGAGATTTATATCTAGTCTTCCCAGCTCTAATAAGAAATGATCCTAAGCTGTATAAAATGGAACCTAGACTTTCCTAAAGTTTAGTGGTGTTCTGAATGGTGACTTTGGTTCAGGGAAAGTATTTATGAACTTACAGATCCTGAAGTGTCTACTCTGAGACTCCCTAGCTCTCTCTACAGCTCCCTGAGGAGCAGTACAGCAAAATTACTGTGATAAAAGTTGTGCCTTGCAGTTCCTCAGCCCTAACCCTGTCCAGGTTTCGCATAAAGGTCTCTTGTTGCCAAGCTGGCCTCTTTTGTTACCGCCTTTCAGGTAAATCATCTTTCACAGTGGTGAGCTAAGGTTACAGACAATGCTAGTGGAGTTCTCCTAACTTGTTATAATGTGACCATTGTTTGCCCATGTGAAATCATGGGATAGACTGTGACTGTTGACTGACACCAAATGAGATGATGTACTAGACACTGAAATGGCTGTTTTAAACTTGAGGTCATGGCTGATACCTTCCCAAATACTTTTATAACATCTTCATTGCTGTCTTCATTGGAAGGGTAACCTCCAGTTACAATCTGTTGCAAAAATTAATCTGATGAAAATGGCCCATTTTAGGTGGTACTGGAACAAAAAAGGATCCCTAGATCTGTGCGATGGACCAGCCAGATTATATCCATTGTTACAAACCACAGAACTGTTGAGATTAGAAGGGACCATCTGTTCCAACACCACTGCTTAAGCAGGGTCACCTAGAGAGATTGCCTAGGACCATGTCCAGTCAGGCTTTGATTAGCTTCACAGGTGGAGACTCTGCAACCTCTCTGGGCAACCTGCTCCAGTGTTTGACCACCTTCACAGTAAAAAAGTGTGTTCTTGTGTTCAGATGGAATTTCAGGTGTTTTAATTTGTGTCCTTTGCCTCTTGTTGTTCTTGCCTTCATGAAGATAGGAGTAATATTTGCTCTCTCCTAGTCTTCAGGAACCTCTCCCAGTTGCTATAACCATTCAAAGATAATCAAGAATGTCCTTGCAATATCAATCAGCTCCGTCATCACTCATGAGTGCAGCCTGTCAGGCCCCATGCAGTTACATACATGCAGTTTGTTTAAGTGCTCCATAACTGTTCCTCCTCCACCAAGGTAAGTCTTCCTTGTCCCAGACTTTCCCTCTGATCTCAGGTGCCTGGGATTCCTGAAGGACCATTTTCCTGGTGAAGATTGAGGCAAAGAAGGCACTGAGTACCTCAGCCTTCTCTGTATCATTTGTTATCGGTTCCCTTGCTGCATTCAGCAGCAGGCCCATGTTTTCTGTGGTCTTCCTTTTGCTGTTTATGAACTTGTAGAATCCTTTCCTGCTGTCCTTCACATTCCTTGCCAGACTCAACTCCAAGTCAGCCTTGGCTTTTCTAACCCTGTCTCTGCACAGACAGACTCTAGTCTTCCTGGGATGCTTGACTCTGCTTCCACCCTTTGTACACTTACCTATCCTAGCCATGTACCTGCTGAAATACTTCAGAAAACAGGAGAAGAGCAATAAGATTATTCATTCTACCCAACTGTATTTGGTTTATGTGGCAAGGTTTTGGTAGCAGGGGGGACTACAGGGATGGCTTCTGTGAGAAGCTGCTAGAAGCTTCCCCTGTGTCCGACAGAGCCAATGGCAGCCAGCTCCAAGACAGACCAGCTGCTGGCCAAGGCCATGCTAATCAGTGACAGTGGTAGTGCCTCTGGGATAACATATTTAAGAAGAGAAAAAAGTTGCTGTAGGACAGAAACTGCAGCCGGAGAAAGGAGTGAGAACATGTAAGAGAAACAACCTTGCAAACACCCAGGCCAGTGAAGAAATAGGGGAGGAGGTGCTCCAGGCGCCAGAGCAGAGATTCCCCTGCAGCCCATGATGAAGACCATGGTGAGGCAGGCTGTCCCCCTGCAGCCCAGGGAGGTCCATGGGGGAGCAGGTATCTATCTGCGGCCCAGGGAGGACCCCACGCTGGAGCAGGTTGATGTACAAAGGAGCTGTGACCCTGTGGGAAGCCCACACTGGAGCAGGCTCCTGGCAGGACCTGTGGACCCATGGAGAGTGAAGCCCATGTTGGAGCACGTTTTCTGGCAGGACTTTTGACCCCACGGGGTACCAACACTGGAGCAGTCTGTTCCTGAAGGACTGCAGCCCGTGGAATGGACCCATCCTGGAGCAGTTCGTGAAGAACTGCAGCCTGTGGAAAGAACCCGTGTCGGAGAATTTCATGGAGGACTGTCTCCAGTGGGAGGGACCCAACGCTGGCACAGGGGAAGAGTGAGGCATCCTGCCCCTGAAAAGGATGGAGTGGCAGAAACAATGTGTGATGAACTGACTGTAACCCTGGTTCCCCATCCCGCTGTGCTGCTGGGGGTGGGGGGATAGGCTGAGAATTTGGGAGTGAATCTGTGCCAGGGAAGGAAGGAGGGATGAGGGGAAGGTATTGTAAGATTTGGTTTTATTTCTCATTACCTACTCTGGTTTGATTGGCAATAAATTAATTTTCCCTAAGTCGAGTCTGCTTTGCCTGTGACGGTAATTGGTTGAGTGATCTCTCCTGTCTTGTCTTGACTCACGAGCCTTTTGTTATATTTTCTCTCCCCTGTCCCGTTGAGGAGGAGGAGTGATAGAGTGGCTGCATGGTGCTTAGTTGCTGGCTGGGGTTAAACCATGACACCAGTGTGCAGCACAGGTTGCACAAGGGCTTCTAGACCCTGGTGTCACTGCAGTGGGAACAGGAGTAAGCACAGTCCTGCAGCAGCATCTTGTGATCTGGAGCAGACTTGTTGCACTAGGCAGTGCCTTTGAAAGATTACAGCTCTCTCCCATGTTTATCTTTGGTAAATCATAACACGGACTTTTTTGTCTACTGCTATATATTTAAAAGAGCAATGGATTTTTTAATATGTAAAGGATAAGGGTAAAGAACATGACAAGTATGTTACATATGTTGTTCCACTTATTTCTATTTAAGAATTTGTTATTAAAACTTAAAATGACAAAAATGGCTTGGCCAGCTGGAACGTGCAATCTGCTGTATTGGTCTTTGGTAAGTGATGTTTTGGGATGCACAGGACAAATTATCATTACAATTGGTGTATCATGGAGACAACTGGAAAAAAATACAGCACAGTAGAAATCTTACGACCTTGTTCTAGGTTAAAAATCACAAATCTTTGCAGAATGAAATGGAAGAAAAATGTCTTTAAAATTGTTTTATGATTGAACTATAGAATATTAATAATGAAAACAATAGCAATGCCTTGTAAATAGAAGTGTAACAGTATACTCAGTGCATGTTCAAAAGTTAGCAATTTGAGTGAATTCAGTGTACATGAAAATAAACCACAATAAATTTCAACTGTGGTGTTCAAATGTATCACTGCTATATTGTGAAATTTACAGTCTCTGACTCAAGTAATGATACTCGAAAGTCCTAAGTGATAAAGCACAAAACAGTGGCTCATACAGAACATAGAAATTGCATAAACATGGACTCAACAAGTAAAGCCACAATAGGGAACAACAGGAAGGAAAATTATGGAAATGTCCTCATTGCTTTCAGAGACAATATGGGGATAGGAGGAGCAGATACTTGTTATAGAAAAATGCTCGCTTCTTAAAAAAAAAAAAATCAATTCACTTAGTCAGCAGTGAATAATATTCTCAGGGTATTAAAGCATCAGCCTATGTATTTCATCCTGTGAGATCCGTATCATTAATCTATACATGCCCTCAGTGTGATACTAGGTTATGTAGGTGCATGTGGTTTATCAAAGTGTATAATATTTTCTTAGATCTGGCAGTCTCTGTGAAGATGTCACACCACTAATCAGCATGAGAAGAGGCAACATTTTTTCCCCCCTCCATGTGGGGAGTTTATGTTCCTAGACAGCTGACAGGGCACCAGAGACCTTTCTTTTCACATTATTAAAGCTGAGGAGTGCCACCAGGACATGCCCAATTTTAACTGAAAGGTGTAATGCAAAGCTAATGTTGATGAAGGTGTTCGCTCAAGGGTATACCAAATGGATAGTTTGACTTCCCAGTGTTTGTGCAGCTGGACTTGTATTGGAACCAAGGGTGCCTCTATGCCCTCACACAATCAAGTCTGATCAGACATCAGGACTGTTAATTTTCAGTTAGGAGTTGAAATACTGATGGTCGGGCTGCTGACACACCGTCAAGCCATCAAACCACACATTCCATGAAGATGCGCATCAGCATCAGGCTGCTCTTGAGGGAGTAGCACTGGAGTGGGCAGTGCCCTCCTGGTTTTCTCTTGCACTCATCCAGCTAGGAGAAATAAAAGATTAACCCTGAGTGAGACTGCTAATATAACTTTGAAGAATATATATCAAAAGCCAAGAGGCTGTAGCACCAAATCCCAAAGTGCATCTCCCAAGAAAGAACAAATGTTTTCCACTGTACACCATAAATTCCTTATCAGTGAAAGAGCTGCAGGTATAAGAGCTGAGGTTTGGAATTCCCAGGCTTTATCCTTGTCCTGGTTTCAGCTGGGATAGAGTTAAGTGTCTTCCTAGTAGCTGGTACAGTGCTGTGTTTTGAGTTCAGT
>JANZLQ010000050.1:1356627-1389492 GCA_026212715.1 Elanus axillaris | reverse complement strand
CCCTTCTTAAAATGTTATCCCAGAGGCGTTACCACTATCACTGATTGGCTCAGCCTTGGCTGGCGGCAGGTCCATCTCAGAGCCGGCTGGTATTGGCTCTGTCGGACAAAGGGGAAGCTTCCAGCAGCTTGTCACAGAAGCCGCCCCTGTAACCCCCCCCGCTACCAAAACCTCGCCACAGAAACCCAATACAAAGTGGTTAATTTTTTGCATGAAAGAGATACAATAGCACTATAGTAGATGTCTGTGCATTGGTCCAAAGCAGTGTTTTCTACAAAATTCTATACTAAATTATAATAATAATCCTTTATTTGCTTAATGTCAAGCTGTCATCAATCCCATGCAAATTGTTAGTTTTGCAACAAAACACCATGTAATTGTCACTACAATCTTAAGCCTCAGCAGTCGTGATTTTCAAAATACTAGTTCATCAATAAACCATTGTAAAGGCTTTCAGCTCCCAACAGGAATGCAGTAAGGAAGCTCTTTTCATCTGTGATGTCAATAAGCTGAGATGAGACAAGAAAATAGATTAATCCAAGTGACAAATGGATATATATATTTTAACCGTAATGAATAAATGACATCCCTGATAATGATTTATCTCCTTTCAACTTTAACAAACAGTTCTAGTGATAATGACTGATTTTTTTTTACATTAGGAAAGTAAACTGACACATACCAAACATAGTCAAATAGACCCTAGTTCCATATTCATAAATGCTAGCTTTGTATATGGAACCTGAGTTGGTAATTACAACCAGAACTATTCATTTCCTTTTTTTAAATGTAGATACCTGGGAATGCCATTTAGTCATTACTCAGAATTACTTGTTATCTCTGATGAACTTAGCCTGTGCTTTCATCTGGTACTAGACTGCATGCTAATGCCAATCAAGAGTGTAAATATGCAAAGAAAAAAATATTTGAGATGCGAATTTTAAATAACCTTGGTGTCATTTTCATTCTGTTCCCATTGAATCAGAGACTGCAGTGGCAGCACCCTCTTAAAAATGCTACCACTAGGGCAGGAAGGGATATCACTGTGTTTAGAGAAAACTATCTCTATTCTTGTGACAAGAAATGCACTGCAAATGGGCATTTTTCCTATCCCTCAGTTCATTCCATTTGTTCCAATTCTTACACCAATTTCAAGCCACTCGCCCATATCCTGCCTGTTAGAGCTGGTTAGTACGTGATGTTCATTTATCCTACAGGAAATAGGCTTCTTCACTGGTCAAATGGTTTACAGGAAAGTATCTGATTCAGCAAGGCTTTTTCTGAAGGCTTGGAAAGCGAGAGAGAAAAGCCCTGTGTCCCAGGGCAGCCCCGCCATTGCCAAGAGTCACAGACACAGGCGTCAGATACTGAAAACTGGCACTTTGGCAAATCTCTGTTTTGCGCAAACAATGGAAATGGTTTTTTTTTTATCCTTGTACAGACTAAAAAACACAGCAGCAACAATAAATGTCACAACCTGAAGAGCTTCCACAAAACAGAAATGTCATCCTCAGGTCAACTTTTGGAGACATTTAGTTTGGAAATCTAACTCGGCAAGTAACACACACACAAAAAAAGATGACATAGCTGTTTTTCTGCAGTTCGCTTCTATTTTTTTTCACATCCTTATAGTTATAATATGTGTTTTAAGCTTTTCTGTAGTATCTGTGATCATCCCCTTTAGGCACTGCAGAGGAAATTTTGAAACACAAATATTCAATAATAATAACAACAACAATAACAATAACAACAACAACAACAATAAATATGAATGCCAGGGAGGCAATTATTCTATTTTTGCCTTTGAAAAGTTCTCCCGCTGAATCATTAAACATCCCCAGTGTTCTCTAACCTCAGTACATTTATCTGTAGGGAGATTAATGCTCTTTAGAAGTTACAGGTCATTTTTCAAACTGTTTGTTTCATACTGTCTTCTGTTCATTTTTCTCAAGATGCCTCTGCTCCATGGCAATGCTGGTTAGTATGTTAGCTCTTTCACCTCTGAAGAGCCGGATGAAAGATTTTAGCCTTTCACACTTGTCCCTTATATTTACTCAGTCACAAACCACAGCACAGCTACCAGAAAAGCAGGAGGAAATGTAGAGCCGGGATGGAGCAGGAGGCACAGTGCAAGCTTGGAGAGGGGTAATGTTAGTACAGCTGTGAGGGAAACACTTTTTAACACCAGCAGACCTAGTTAAACCTGAGTTAGGCTGTCAGCACCAAGGTCAATGCATTGTATTAGGTAGACCAAGATGAAATTAGGATTGAACCCTCCTTTTTCTGCTGGTTGCAAGTTCAGTGTCGCACTCTAGCAAGACTGTAAGAGCTCTCTCCCCACCTTTGGAGACCAGACAGTAACCTTGAAGGATAGCTATTTGCATAAAATACATTGCAAATACTGGATTTATGAACACAGGCTTCTGTTAACGTATTTCTTCTATTTCAATAAAAGCATATTAAAAGAAAGATGGTTATTTGGAATTGTCACGCATTACAGTGACTACAAATACACTCTTATAAATGAATAAAATGCTAAAGCTTCTTATGTTAGGATCTGTCACTCAGTCTCAGTGGAATTTTATCCTCTTCATAAAGGCTTAAATTTTCTACTGAAATAAATATAAATCAGTAACTCATTCTAAGTTATCAAAATGGTGGTTTGCTTTGTTTTTCTTGATGAAAATCAGATGAGATCCAGTTGGCAAGCTTGCAATAAATGCCTTAGTGGTCAGACTAATCACCTTTAATCATTTCAAGCCCTGAGCCAATCTGACATGAACAGGGAAAATCTAGGCATTGCTGCCTGCACCTTCCTGAAAGAAACTCTGTCTTTCGGCGCAAAGCCCAGTAGAGGCCAGGGCCTGGGAAAGAGGGGCCAGAGGGAATAACAAAATAAGTTCAGCCTATCCTGGAAATGTTCTTTGTCCCTGTGGGGACCCTCATGATGTTTCTGTTGACCTTCAGACATGCTTTTACCTAACTGGGGAAGTGCAGGGGAACTGGACAGATGGATAATAGGTAGTGCCTCCTGTCATGGTGTGTGATGGGCGGTGCAATTAAGTAGAACGGTGCTATTCAGGAGCTTCAGAAAGCAAGTTTTGAGAAGCTGGCTGACAGGAAGAAGTGAGTGTTGTGTTTGTGATGGCTCACTCCCAGGAAGAGGACTCTCAATCTCTTTCCCAATGGGGATCTTTTACAGAAAGTTGTAGCAAACATTAGGCCAGGCATCAGCCAGTTCTGTGGTCTCGCTGTCCTCAGATTTCAGAAATAGTGTGTATAGGCCATTTTGTTATTTACACTGAAAATCACAGCTTCCTAGCAGAGACTGGGGAGGTTAAATGAGATTTGTTAACATCTCTGGAATTCCTGCTGGACTGGGGTCCATGGTCTGCATGCAGGTGTTGATAGTGTCTCTGTATGGCAAGGAGACAGCATATAGAAATCAAAATGGTTGTTCAGCATGAATGTGATTTGTGACCACAGACTGCAGTACATATGAACCATCTCTGATCTTGTCATAATAAGACGTAGAGGAAAATTTCCTTTGGAAAAAAATTGTTAACAGAGCTTTTCAGGTGAAGCTGAAAAGCTTTTTTTCTACCCTTTTGCCCAGCTTCTTTCAGTTATTGTAAGAGTTGAGAAATACATGTGTTTGCTTCTCCCCCTCCCCTTCCTCTTTCAGCTCTCCTTTCTCCCTGCTCCTCAAGCTCTGTCAGGCCCTAGCTGCTGTACCTGAGGTGCTCTTGGAGCTCAGTGGTTCCCAACAACACCTAGGAAAAAAATTCTGGACTGGGACCAGAAAACAGCAAATGGAAACAAGGCGATAAGGTATGTTACAGATCATTTGTTTTCAACCTTTTCTGTCCCCCACGGCATCATGCAATCAGTTCTTGATTATCCACATTAACAGAGACTTAAGATGGCTGTCTAAAGCAAAAATTTAGCTAATGCAAACCATATGGCAATTAGGCTATCGGAACATTCAGTAAAAAATGTAATGGGGGGGGGGGGATAAGGCCAATAAAACTCCCGAGACTGGAGCATGGCAGTCCCCAAGCCAATACTGATTTAAGCTGTCAAATCCACACTGCGCTGTGGCACCTGCTTCCAGACACGTGCAAGATCAGGAAGAGCTGAAGGAATGTCTCTCTAAGAGTGGGTTACTCATCTACACCTCAAACAGTCTGCTGAAAAATAATCCAAAGGTAGTGACACCAAAGATGTAGGACGTCTTTCTTTCTGCATTTCAAAAGGAACAGTGAACACAATCTCCTGAAGTCTGTCCTGTCCTAAGACTGAGTTCAGTAAAGAGCCCTTAATAGTCAATGTCCTCCTTCTCTAGCAGTGGATTAACGTGGTACTAGTCGTTCTAGTTTTCTTATTGACAAAACTAAAAGAAAACTGCAGAGTCCCTCAGTTTTCTCATCCCTTACCCAGAAGAGTTCAGAGCAAGATCCAAGCCCTAGGCTTATTTTTTTTCTACACAAGCAAAGGTTGTGATCAACTCCTGTTCTTTAATGCCAATGTAAAACACAACCCTTACCCTTCAACAATTGCATTTCAAACCTGCCACTTGAATAACTGTGCTTGAAATTTATTAATCCCACTGTGGCTTCTCTGTGGGCTCCCAAAAGAAAAGAAGTCTTTGTCCATGGTCAGCAACAACCCACTGCAGGTTAAGTTGGCCAGTGGTCAGCACTGAGGGACAGTACCTGCAATCACAACAGGTAAACACCAGTTAAAGCTTGAATGTGAAACACCCCAGCTGCTTAATGTCCTGGCTGAGAAATGAAGGGCTCAGGATCAGAAAAGATTCCCATCTGATGAACTGAAAATGACAGCCTGTGAGCAGTTCATTGTGTAGTTGCACAATCAGGCTTTATAGTGTTTTACTCACCTAGAAGATAAAGCTGAAGAAGTTGCTTGACCAAAATGTGTAAGAATATCCAATTTATTTGCAAGTTTACTATGTTTATCCTGTCCTATTACACTCCTGTTCTCAGCGGAAGGAAATGAGAAATAATTCTCCTTAAAAATGTTTCTTTTAAAAACTGCTGTCTGCTGATAGTTTGAATGAGATACAAAAAGGCTTTGCTGTTTGGCAACACTGAGCGTTACCCTATGGGATTAAAAGCAAAGGCTATGTAGTGCATTGTGAAATGGATTCTGGGATTTCAGGAGATAGTGAAAACATTCAGGGGGACTTAGATATAAAACTGTTGGGAGGGAAAGCAGTAATCAGGATTCTTGCAATGATAGGGCAGATTCAGGTGCTGTAGGACATCACCTGTCTTGAAATCTAGTTTATAGATTCCCACCATACTGCAGTAAAATGACTGGAAGGTTCCTGAAACCTATTCCTACCTACCACAGCTGTCAGAGTGTGCCTTCTGGTGAGTCTAATATCAGTCTGTTGTTCAATAATGGAATACTAAGCAGAAAAGAGCACCATACATGTCTGGGACATAGAAAACCCCCAGAAAAAAGTCTGTGCAGATGTACAAAGAATAAATTATACCACCCAAGATAGATTATTTTTTGATAAAATTACTGAATTAATGGATGATGGGAATGAAATCAATTAAACAGTTCTGAGCTTTCAGTAAGGTATTTGATATAGTGTGTCACAAAATCTGGTGTGAAAAATGAATAGCCATCTGAGCTGCAAAGAAACTGTTGTGAGAGCTGCAGATTGAATCAAGGACTTAAGGGGAGGGAAAGTTCAGAAAATAAATGTCAATGTCAAACCAAAAGGAGGTATTTGCTCTGGGCTGTCCAAAGTCCAGTGTTCATTTCACTGGTATTTCATGCCCTATTAGGGAGCTGTTATGAGAGGTGGAGGTGACAGTAATTTAGGAGATTCAACTGAGTTAGAAATATGAGCAGGAATTAGTAGGAAGATGAATTTCCCCTTAGCCCCAGATTCACTCAGCAACACCACCACCACCACCCTGGTCACCCTGTAAAAACCCAAACCAAACCTAATACACTGGGGAAAGGGGAAGGAAACAGAGTAAGACTGAAATGTGTGCCTGGAAGGAGTGACACGGTGAGGTCAGCACAAACCTTGGTGCAGAAAATGGGAGGAGACCTCTTGATCAGCTGACTGCTGGTTCAGTCCATCTTGTTGTCCAGCTGGGGAACCTTCTGGGCTGTGGATTTTGGTTCTCTCTCACAGATTGCTTTGTCTGACAGCTGTGCTCTGCTTGGAAGGCTGAGAAGCCAGCAGAGACCTGTACAGATCGGAATCGAAGAGAAGAAAAATTAGCAATCTGACTCACGTAGCACAGAAAAAGGGTATTTTAAATAGTATGCAGGAATGTTTCACATCATGTCACAGGGAAGTCCTGTCTGCAGAGTGCTGATGAAACTAAGCTTCAAATACAGCTTTGCTGTACTGATTTTTACTCCCATTTCTATGTCCCTTCAATAATAAATAGCATCTTCTTATTACCTCTCTGGTAATCTGCACCTTTTGAAAAGACTACTTCTTGAAAATAAGCAGACAGGTAACTCACGTCCTCAGATAAGCTAGATGGGGTGGCAGTGCCCTGCCCTGCTCAGTGCCAGGGGAAGGGAGCAAGGAACAGTATCTATGCCACACTGCATAAAAGGGCACTGGTTGCCCTCTCCTGTATTCACTGCTGCTGAATTAAAGATATCTCATGGCTGTGCACATGACATCTGTACTACCAGGTTCCAAGGTATTACTAAATAATAGGGTAGGTATGATCTTTTCTTCTTTGTGTCCTACACGTGGAGAAATGAGAGGTGATGCAACCAAGCTAAAGGACCAGCATGGGTCTGTGGTGTAGCCCAGCACAGATCCCTGAGCCCTTGATGAGTGCCATTCTAACTTCTTATACACTTAATTCCCTCTCTCCCCCATAATATTAACATTTACTCCCAAATGTGCTTGGCTGAAACCACTTGTAGACCTGGAAAGTGCATTTTATTCCTTTATACGTGTTGTAGCAATTTCGACTCTGAAGGTCTTGGACTTTCTGTGACTCATTTTTTCAGGTGTTTTTAGATTTTTGAGCAAGTGTAGTAGCAGCCATGAATGATAGTATAACCTTGCCACAGAGAGAGACTAATTTTATTCTGTTACAGAGATTAATGTTACTCTTTTTGGATACAAAAGAAAACTCCTGACTGATGAACTTTGCTATGACACTGGGCGGGAATGACTCCAGACTGTTATTCTCTCTCTTTCTCTAGAATTGCTTTGCTCAGCAGCTATGTGTAGGATACTGAATAAGCCAAGGAGCCATGCCAGTTCCTGCTGAGCATCAGTGATCAGCTCTGCTGGGGAAAAAGGGCCTTAAGAGCTGACCCCTTCTCAGGGAAAGCTGCCTTGTTAAAGACCGGTCAGTTGCTGCCCAAACCAACAAGATGAATAGCTGTCATGGGCAGCCATGTATCCATGGGGTTGGGAGGTCCCTGATGGTGGCATGGTCCACTGGGTCAAAACACCTGGGGTTTGAAGGAGACAGTGGTCTTTTCTGATTAACAGTCTCCTACAAAACACATTTTCATCTAATTTACCTCTTTTGGCTTTCAAATAAGCAAGTAATGGCACACCTGCTAAGCAGCTAAAATTATGCAGCATCATAAATTAAACTTTTTAATTTGCCAAAATTACTGGCTTATACTGTTTGTCATTCAGAGCCATCCTTCAGAGAGGCAGAAGTGTTTCCTGCACAGCTCCATACGAGAGGGGAATCTTTTCCCTTTGCCCTGCAGCACAGGATGAAGCATGGGTTACAGTAGGCAGTGGGTGCCAGCACCAGAAGCTCTCCAGAAGGATGCATCATTGGTGACGTCATTAACCCCAAGACGCTTGTGTGGCAGTGCTGTGTTTTGCACTGTGTACCCACCACAGCTGCTTTAGGCTGAGTACTGGCAAGGTCCTGCTGTTTGGGTCCCCATGGCACAAATCGACACCCTCTGCAGTGCAAGCACCTTTGGGGAGTGGGGTGGCCCTGAAGAGCCAGCTGCTTTGCTGCTGTCAGATACTCTGAGAAGTTCTTACAAATGGGAGCATGATGCTCACATTAGTGATGCTGTTCCAGCTGAGTAGGCTGGCATCAACTACAAACACTGCCATATAGGGAGGGAAAGTGTCCTTATGAAGTTGGGTAGTTTTGACTTCCCTCTGCCTCTCCCTCAACTCAAGGCTCAGGGCTTAACCCATGAGAGAGGGAATCAGAGAAGAGGCTATTTCTGTAAATTAATTTCACTGATGAAAGCTGGGCTTTGAAGATTGATATCTCTTGAAAACTCTTTAATACAGTGAACATCTGTTGAGAAAAATATTGATAAGACTGGGTTTTACATAGAAGAACAAGGTGGTGCTGCTGCTTAGCACAAACTTCCTGGAAGTGAAATCAGAAATGTGAGCTTGTCCCATATCTGGTAGTTGCAGAAAAAATGGGGTGGCTGCAATGGCTTTTCCTCTGAAAATTTGCAGTGGGTTTCCCCCACTGCCATTCCTTTCAGGCTAAATGCTGAACCCTTGTCATTGTTTGGAGAGTGGTGGTGGTTTCTTCTTCCAAATGAGAAATAAAAACTTGCTCATGGACCAGAATAGTTTGGGGTGGGGGATGAGGAGTGGAAACACTATAGTGGAAAAATAATTTCCTTTTCAATAAATATTTGAAGTCACATCAATTTGGTTTTTGAACAAATCTCGTAAGAGTTGTCTAGGCAGCAAGTTAATACAAATGACTTAAACTACTCCTAGCCCTTTTCCATAAGTAAAAAATCCATATAAAACAAGATATAGATATATGTGTATGTGCTTAGGGTAAAATAACTGCATTTAAAGAACTTAACCCAAAAATGGTAGCACCACACAGTCTAACATAAACAATAAGATGAGGGCAATTTGTGGTACCTTGCAGAGAGAGAGTTTAATTTAGATGCTACCCCTTCTTTCTGTAAAGCATCCACATAGCTGCTAGGAAAATAAGTTGGGAAGGAGCCAAGAACAGCAGTGAATGGCATGAACCCTGCAAAGGGAAAACAAAGTGTCTACCACGTGCAGCACAGCTCAGCTTTCCCTCTCTGCTGTCTGCTTTCCTTGGGCCAGAAGCGCAGCCTGGGGTCAGTGGGCAGAAGGTGGGTTTCATGTGCTGGCCTGGTTGCTGGGAGCCTCCTCCCATTAATTATTGACATCTTTCAGAGGACCGGCAGCTTCTCTTGACCTTTTTTCTGCTCATTTTATAGCACTGCTGATCTGCCAGGGGCCTACGGCAGGGTCGTAGCCCTGGTGCTCAGAGGAGATGCCTGTGGAGCAGTGTGCCATATCCTGTGCATGCCGCATTTCAGCCTGCAGTGCAGTGCTGGCTGAATGCAAGGTCTGTCCTGTAATAAACTAACTCACAGCCAGATCTGTCTGGAAAAATATCCTAAAAAGACTACAGTTCCTAATGGTCTGGGGGTAAACTTCAGCAAGGCTGGTGTTTGCCAGTTGCTGTTTGCACTGGCTTGCCTCTGTGTGTCCTTCTGGACAGCCTTCTCCCAGTGGGATCCTAGGCTTATCAGGGGGGAGAGCAAAGGAGCTATGAAGGCTCAGAGATGCATGCACTTACTCGAGGCACCAAAACTGTTCTTCAATCTCAAGCAATCAGGACAATTCACAGAGGTTTTATCTTGTTATGGTCTCTTTTGAGGGAAGACAATCTCTTAATCAAGTTAAATATGCATATTGCCCACGTGATATTGATAAAGGATCTTCTACACTATATCCCTGCTGTTAGGGATATAAAAATCCTCTGTTTAAATTAAGACTACATTATTGATGTTCACATCTAAATTAAAGTGTGGAAACCAAGTCTGGAGTAGTTACACACCTCTTGTCCCAAAGGACTTAGCCATATTTATTCAGCATAGGATTGGATGTGGGAGGGTCAAGGTCTGTAAGCATATCTGCGCCTTGGATGTGCTGGCACCACCAAGCCCCTCTCAGTCAGTAATACAAATGCACCACATGGGTAGCAGAGCATGGCTTGCTTCAGGTTACTGCTAGCCCTGGAGCAGCAACGCAGCTAATTCCAAGTCCAGTGGTGGAACAAACCCATCCCCATGGGTCAGTACTGTTAAATGTCTTCTGGAAGCCAAATCAAATACATTGGATGCACGTATCTCATCACCATGTGAAGTGTATTTAGAGTTTCACACCTGTGAGTTATAATAAAAATTATGCTAACATATACAGCAATAAGGTTTGATTTGTGATGTTAATGACTTTCCCATCTATACATTTACTGACAAAATATATTACATAATTTATGAAATTGCTGTAGTGCTCAGAGCACAAATTGTGCCTCCTCATTGGCTTAGTTCATTGCCATATGTTGTATAGAAAATGTATTCATCCTCAACGAAGATATAAATTGTAGGGAAGCCTTGAGTACAATGATAAAATTATAAACACATTTTCCGCCTGTTGAACACAGAATTTATATTTGTAATCTTATCTTGGTTGTGTTGCAACAGTCATCTTGGCTTCTGTTTTCACCCCTAAAGGCTTTCTTCAAATATTCCCTTACTGGAAGTGTTTTTTGAAGGTCTACAACCAGACAATTGAGTACAAAGAGTATAATAACTACTTCACACAGCCAGTATCATGTCGTGTGGTAATGTATTTCTTCCTTTTAGTTTATTTGATCTAGTGATATGCTGCACTGACAGACTGGCTTCCAAGTCCATATTCAACTCAGTTACCATCAGTTTTAAGAGAACATTGCTGTTCAAAAAATACGCAAATGCGCAAAAGCTTGAAAACTGGGAAGAGTTAAAGTGATCCAAGGATTTTTCATTCTCATTAACTGATAAGAGCATTTTAAATTTAAACCCTCCTGCTATAATTACATATACATATAACTCCATCTGCACAACTGTTTAAGTTAATATTGTCATATAGCAAGTTACTTTAAATCTAACCAGTAGGTTCATCCTTCCTGAGAGGATTTAGGTGTAAAATACACGAGAGGAGAGGAAATGTGATGGTGGCCCTTGTTACCTATACACCATCTACATCAGCCTGTGGAGGCAGCTGGACCCCTTCGAGGATGACTCACCCTGTGGCTGTCACTGTCTCCACAGCAAAATAGTCTTGAGGTAGGCAGATTCCTAGCAAGGTCCTTGGTCAAGTGGCCATGATTTAATGACTGAGTCAGAGCCTTGGCATGTGTATTTCATTTGAAACACAGCTTTCTGACAATCCTGGTAGACATCAGCCAAGTTGGCCAAGTCTTTTTTTTTTTTCTCCCTGCCCCTTTCCAGAGAGAAATGAGAATCCATTTAACTGCTGCCAACTTCATTAGCTGATTGATGGGCTTGCTGGCCTGGCCAAGCACTGCTCTGAAGGTTAGGTTTCCTGAGAGCAGAAGGAAAATCCCCCCGTGACCACTCTGGCACTTGTAGAACAAGCAATTTGTCTGACTGGCTGCTGAATGTATTAATATTTGAAGTAAATTTGTCTGCTTGAATAATCTGGTGCCAAATCATGTAGCCATTTATCAGTTGTAATGGGAAGACACAGCTCTTGCCTGACTGCCTCTAGAAGGTAACCACCATAACTTCAGTGCATTTGACACAGTTGATTGTGGAAAATTACATTGTAATATTGCTCTGACTGCTTGGTTACAAAAAGTATTTAGTAGCTTTATGTGCAAGGTTGGACTAAGTTACATCTCTGTAGTCCAGACGAAGTGTAACAAATGAAATTGCAGTTGTATCAGCAGTACTAGTTAGGGGAAGGTGTCTAATTCTTCCCAAGAGTCTCAGGTAAATGGAAATCTCATGCAACAAGTCTATGTGTTGAAAAAGTACATTCTCATCAGAGGTTTTGGGAGGGAAGAGAATACTCTATTTAAAAACACAGAAGGTAAACACCACCCAAACCAATAAAACTGCCCACCTTCAGCAGATGATGCTGTGCCCTGGCTGCACTGCTGACAGATGTGGTGGGATGGCAGATGGGAGAGCAATGCTGTCAGCATGAATGAGAGCCTTCACTGGAGAACACGTGTTTGGCAAAGCCACCTATCAAAACAGACACAGAATGACCACAGACTCATCCTTGAAGTGTAGTCAGATATTCAGAATGTGGGTCAGAGTGATTTGGCAAGAGGAGATGTTGGCAGTGGGGAGGGAGGAAGGAAGGGAGGATTGCCAACAGAAGGAGAGGAAAGCTCAACTTGACTAGCAGGCTTTGTCATGCAAAAGAAAGACAGTACAGTTTAATATATCAAAAGCTTTTATTCAAATCAATTACAACAGCACTCACTGACGCTTTTGGCTGCCAGACTGAGGCATAGCTCCACACTAGGCAGCCTAAAGAAGGCAGACTGATAGCAGTTCATTCACTTATTGTCATTGAAAGAGATACAGATTTATGCATGTCCTATCTTCTCGCTAGAACTTGACAGAGATTGGTACAGCCAGGATAGAAGTACTGGGATGTGAAGAGTATCTAGTTTGGGGGATGGCTTGTATTTTGCTCATATCCTACTAAGAGAAAGCAAATGTACACACAAACTGAATATTATGAAGCAAGAGAGTTGCAAACCATTTGCAGATGATTTAGCCATGCTGTCTCTGTGGATTTGCTAAAAAGCTGGTTGTTTTCAGATGAAGACTGTAATCGTTCCAAAATACAAGGCTGCAATCCACCAGCATAGCTGAATCTGTGCTGATACCCTGTAATGGCAAAGCTACATTTTGTTTTATGTGGTGTGTAGTATTGATTAAATTCCTGTACATGGCCACCTGGCTGTGTGGGAGTTTCACAGGCATTCCCACTAAACTGCACAGACTGGAGAACATGGAGATGAGCAGATAATGAAGTCTTCAAGGACCAAAATCAAATTTCATCCCATTTCTCATGTGGCAAGGCAGTAACTATACTTCACTCCCAAGACTTTTCATCCCCAAAAGGCTTTATATTATAGGCTGATAGTTACATACCGTATAAATCAGAATTTCAAGGGGACGCAACAGCAGGCTAGTTCTCTATGCATTCAGCTCAACTTCTAAAGGTTAAAAATACGAAGAGTAACAAGACTGAATACATCCCAATGCCTCTTTAGAGGCTGTAATAACTAACCCAATGTGTAATATGAGTATTAAGTACGTGATCCAGCATGGTGCTCTGCCTTCTGAGTTATCTGAAGTTAATAGTTTCTGGGGGAGCAACTCATCGGGGTCAAATGCCACCTCCTTGTACTATGTCTGCAGTCGTGCAGGTCTGGAAGCTCTCAGGCAGGACTCTGCTGCACCTGTAATGTTCATTCATGGCATAGCAAAAACACTAGCAGAGTTTTTTTGTGGTAGTAACTGCTGGTTATAGACAACACTTAAAATGGATGGAATACTGTACAGATACAGAGAAGGCCAAGTATCTGCCCCAAATTTTCTCCCACCCACAATTCAATTCCATGTTTTTATCACTTAAGTGAGTGGATCAATCTGCCCCTGTCCCTTTAGGTTAATTTTAAAAACATACTTTTAATAACATACATCATGGGCTTAATTTTAAGCACCTAAGGAATCCTATTCATTTTATGACAAGTTAGCTCATATTTAAAACTTTTTGCTGAAGCATATCTTTGACGGCTATAGACCTTAGTCCTACAAACATTTCTATGCCATCTGTGGTGGGCTGACCTCAGCCAGCAGCTAAGTCTCCACACAGCCACTTGCACAATCCCTCCACCCCTGGTGGGATGGGGGAGAGAATAGGAAGGGCAAAAGCATGGAAACTCATGGGTTGAGATAAAGATAGTTTAATAAGTGAAGGAAAGAGGAAGAAGGGGGGGGGGACACACCCAAACAATTGATGCAAAGGCATTCACCCAGGACCTCTCACAAGCAGACCAGCGCCCAGCCAGTCTCCTAGAAATTGCTGCCCGCTCCCTCCACCCCATTTTGTTGCCGAGTATGATGTTGTATGGTATAGAATATCCCTTCTTTGGTCAGTTGGGGTCAGCTGTCCCAGCTATGTCACCTCCCAACTTCTTGACCACCCCCAGCCTACTTGCTGGGGCAGAAGCAGAGTGAGAAACAGAGAAGGCCTTGACACTGTGCAAACACTGATCAGCAATAGCTAAAATGTTGGTGTGCTATCAAAAAAAAGTCACAAATCCAAAACACAGCACCCTATGGGCTGCTCTGAAGAAAATTAACTTCATCACAGCCAGACCCAGTACAGTATGAGCTCAGATACACAAGGTATGTGACTATCAGATTGATTTTTTTTGTGCAAGTGGGACTAGACAAGAGGATATTAATGTAAATGTTTGTCAAACTAGGACTTCTGATTGCATTTGCTCAGGCCTGTCAGCAGTATTAATGTATGTCTAATGTGAATGAGACTTATGCTTTAATTGTGGTCCCTGAGCACATCTTCACAAACTACCCAATTACCAGAAATATCATGACTGTAGAGATACAATTAAAAGTCTGCTACTGAAAACACATAAATAGAAGAGTTTCAGAAGTAAAATACCATTGCTTGGAAAGATTGTCAGTGAACATGAGATAATAATCTCCTCTGACACATTCCCTTAGACAAGCTACAGCAAGCATCACTTTCACTCTTCATCGTAAAAGCCCACCTTTTCTATGCTTTTGTGCATTGGGTACTATAAAAAATATTAAACAAAATCATGGCAGGGTGTTTACAGACCCCAACCTCTTCCAGCCTCACATCTCCTTTCCACCTATTTCAAGTCATATTACCCAGAAAGAGCATCATGTGCTGCAGTGACAGGAGTGGGAGGGAAGCTGGATGGAGGCTCATGGGGCAGGTTATACATGATCCTGGCATGAGAGGCAGAACTGTGGCACCAGAGGTAATACATCTTCCAGGAGGGCCCTTGGAGGCTCCGATGGAAGATACAGACCTGAAAGCAGTGTAGCACTGCAGGTCTCCTGCTCTGCCCAGCCAGGATGGACCAGCAAAATGGGACAGCCTTGCCCTGAGAGTGGGTGAGGAGCTGGAGAGATGGACCGGAGGAGGTGGGGGTGGCAGGGGTTGGCTTTCAGGCTTAGAGCAGATCAGGCATGTCTAGAGGAATAACGAGCACAGGAGGTGCCTTTTCAGCATTCCACAGAAAAGTCTGCTTGGAAATACCCAGCAGAGGTGAGGAAGGCATTTTGCTGTTGCTGTTTATTGCAGTTTGCAAAGAGTCGACAAGGTTTTGGAAAGGTTCCTTCACTAAAGTGGGCTAGGATGCTGAAGATGAGTTCCTCATGCCAGTGGTATATGGAAAGCTCCTGCAGGTAGAGCATGTGAATGGCTGAGGCAATGCAAATGCACCCAATCAGCTTACAATTTCACCTTATGGAGAAGGTCTAGGCTATGAAAAACAATCAAACAAATGAGCTCCAATAGAAACAGCCTTATTTTTCACATGGTTTGTTGGGTCTTACTGGTACTCTGCCCCCAAAATGACAGTGGTCATTGGCTTCCTTAACAAGCATCAAACAACAGAACTAAGCTGTAAATTTTTCTTCTATTCCTAATTTAATTTTTCTTTTAATAAAGCCGAGTGTCTGGCATCAGATATGGGCTGCATGAGGTTTTGTAGTTCAAGGCTCCAAGTTGATGAAATAAGTGTAAACCCAAGAATAAATGTAAAATGGTAAAACAAATATTCTGTTACAGTGATTTGCCTACATACCTCACTGTTTCTGAAGACAAATGCACAAACTACTTGGAGAAGCTACTCTGGGAGGCAGAGCAACCATATTACCTTCGAATCAGAAAACTAATGGGGCTATAGAACCTCAAGTAAACTTTCAAATCACTTACTTTCCTTTAGTAAGCAGTTAGACTGGGGGGAATACCCACATACAGTGAAATGAGAAGCCAACATTTCAGAGATATTAAAGATGAGCCCTAACCAGCTGAAGAAGAAATCCAAAATGAAGGTGGTCTTGATGCTGCATAGCTTCAGATCAAGTCTTTGTGGCACAAGAACCCTTTTAAGCCACACTGCGTACAGCTGGGTAGGAAGTTTTTTTTCTATGCTTATTTTTTTTAATCTTACTATATGTAGTCCTTAAGCTTTGGGTGAGTACTCTGTAAAGCTATCCTGCTGGTGACACTCATTTTGCTGATAAGAAGTCCAGGAAGCTGTCTGGAGTATTGCTGTTAAAAAGATACAGAGTAGCTGCATGCAATCACCTCTCACCATCCCCATTGCTGCTCTTTCAGAATAGCTTAGCAAAAGTCATCTACTTCAAGTCCCAGAGAAATGCTGAATTGAGTGATACATATGGCTAACTGTCATGGTTTCAGCCCAGCTGGTAACAAAGCACCAGGCAGCTGCTCGCTCCAACCCCCCCCCCGGCCATGGTGGGATGAGGAGAAAATATAAAGGCAGACTCATGGGTCAAGACAAGGACTGGGAGGGATCACTCACCACTTATGGTCACAGGCAAAAGACAGGCTCAACTTGGGGAAGAAACAAAGTCAGTTTCATTTACTACCAATCAAATCAAAGCAAGCATATTAGGAACTAAATCCAACCCTGAGAACACCTTCCCCCCACCCCTCCCTCCTTCCCGCCTCAACTCCATTCCCAGTTCTCTCCACCTCTTCCCACCAGCAGCACAAGGAAACAGGGGATGGGGTTGGGGTCAGTCCGCCACACCTTGTCTCTGCCGCTCCTTCCTCCTCAGGGGCAGGAGGACTCCTCCTCACTTGTCCCTGCTCCGCTGTGGGGTCCTTCCCACAGGAGACAGTCCTTCCCGCAGGCCGCAGTTCCTCACAGACTTCCCTGGCGTGGGTCCTTTCCATGGGCTGATCTTCAGTCACAGACTGCTCCAGTGTGGGCTTTCCCATGGAGTCACTGCCTCACGGCCATTTTGGGGGGTATCTGCTCCCCTCCCTGGGCTGGGGGGGGACAGCCTGCCGTCTGCCCACAGGCTGCAGGGGCATCCCCTCCCCCAGCACACCTTCTTCACTGACCTCAGTATCTCCAGAGGGGTTCCTCTCACATTCCAAGGTTCCCCTTCTTAAATCTGCTCTCCCACAGGTGTTACCACTGTCACTGATGGGCTCGGCCTGGGCCAGAGGTGGGTCCACTATGGAGCTGGGGAAGCTTCCAGCAGCTTCTCACAGGAGCCACCCCTGTGGCCCCTTCCCTTGCTACCAAAAAAAAGCGCTCCACACAAACCCATAACACTAACCGTTCAAAGTATCTCTTTATTCATTTATGTACCTTGTATACTGGGGATTGAAGAAAACTTGCCTTCCTCTGTTCCTCCAAAGCTAGGGCTGATGTCCCCATAAGTTCTGCTGCTGTACTGGGCTTGTAATTGTATAACTTATAAAAAAGGAAGTTGGTTTATGAACAGTTAAAGTAGCTGTCATTGATGTTTTCTTTCTGTTGTCTCCTCTAAAATGCCACCCTCCAGGTAACTTTCATAAGCTCCATGCTGCTGCTTGAATATCTGCTCCCCCCCCCCTTCGTCTCTTCTTTCTGCTCCTTTCTGATTCCTTACGTTTTCTCTATTCATAACTCCTGAAGTCCTCATCTGTTTTTTCTTCTTGCCAAAATATTATTTTACCTAAGCCTGGATTTCTCTATCATTTGTATTGATTGATAGCTGTAGTATGAGAGTGATGACACAAAGTTGCCTGGTGTGCTTTGTTTAGCTGCCTCCAGTTTTAAGGCATTGTAGTTCACAGAATGCCTTTTGGGACAACCTCACACAGGCTCTGTAAAATGGATTTGACTATGCTTATGTTTCAAGAAGAACAACAAAAAAGAAAATATCAGTAAAACAATAAGAAACACTGCAGAACTCTCTCCTCCTTGTCTCCTTCCCTTCTCATCCCCCAAGACCTACCTGTGCAAAGTACATCTGCAAGAATACAGCAGCTGAAATAATGTCTGGCAGACACTGGCATTGTCTGTCCTTGGGAAAAATTGCCATGATTCTCGCTGCATTTCAGTAAATGTCATTCATATGTGGGATCATATTACCTGCATCACCTTTTGTCCTAGGGTTCCTTCAGCACACTTATCCATCTTACTTATACTTCTTGAAAGCATCAGGAAATACTGGACACATACAGGCATATTTCAATAAATAGATCATGTAACCCAACTTTTTAGTGTCCCACAATTATTACAAAGAAGCATGCTTGGCCTGTCAAGCTGGTTGTGAAGAATATGTTAGAGGTATGGATTTTGTTTCCTAACCTTAGGGTTTCCAAATGAATCAGAGCATATTCTGCAACAGGCTGAAGTTTTACAGGGTTTATCCAAGGACCATAATTCTTCTGAGAGCTGGGGTTGTTTTTCCTAAGTTCTTCAGTACCTCTGTGCAATTTATAGCAATGGCCAGCACCTGCCAGCTACATTTTAAAGCAATTTTAAAAGAGATGCCTTCCAGCTGCAGAGGAAGCCTATCCTTGTATCTTTAGATTGGAATTTTGTAGTGGTTTTGAACTGGCAGATGACAAGCTGTGAGTCATTATGTCCAAGCTGGATCTCTAGATTTAGAAATTCTCAAAACATTTTGACTGATACATTTATATAGATACTGCCCTCAATCCAGATGGCTAGCACATTAAAAGGATCTTTTAAAGAGTTGAAATACTGTGCAGTCTGCCGCTTCCTTGCATTGGGTTTCCCATATAGCTTTAGAAGGTCTCAGTATTGAGAGGTTGCTCTGTCTGCATGTCTCCTTGACAACTCTGGGTGACAGAAAGATCTGCAGTTCAGTGGACAGTGCAGCAAGCCATTGCTGGCTCATTTCCCTTTCTCGCTGCTTTGTTGCTGTGCTTCCCGCATCCATGAACGTGAGGCAAGTCCCAGCCTGTTCAGACACTGGTGAGTGCTTGGGAGAAAGGGGAACCATCCAAAGGCCATGGAAGTGCATTAGACCCAGTCTCAGGACAGGCGAGAGCTTTAGTGGTGTAAACTAGTCCACTGGCAGTACTGGTAACAGAGCAGTTTTACTCACTTTTTAATCCCCTCACTCATTCTAGTTTTGGTATCTGTAACACAAGGAATTACTCCCCCCCTCACAGCAGCCATTCTTCCTAAGAACAAATGCACCATCACCCCTTTCACAGCAGCAGACTCAAAGCGAATGGCAGGGCATGCTCAGGGCTGCAGAGGAATGCTGTGACAGGACTGAGTACTGTAAATCCAACATAATCTCCTCTTCATACAGCAGGGCAATTTGCAGGTTCTGCATTTGTGCCCATGCATCTTTAAACATACAAGTCACCTCTTTTTATATATTGGCATGGCACATCTTGGTATTGGCTGGATCAACACTGGATTGCTCAATAAACATGCTCTGGAGGTAGCACAGTATTTACAAGAAATAATCTGAAAAGACGCTTAGCTGAAGGCACTCAGATGTCCAGAGATATTAAATTAAACGAGATTTTATCATGTATGTAATTATTTATTGAGCTGAGAATCCATACAAGGTAAACAAATGTTTACACTATCATACAGTAAGCATTTCCAGGGCTTAATAAAAATGATTGTCACTCACTGTGCTTCACAAAAAAAATTCATTTTAATGAATAAATAATTTGATGAAATCAAAAAATATTTACAATATAAACAAATGAAAAAGCTTTGGATATATTAATTTGAGCATCCTGTATTTTGCATTTTCTAACTGTATTTCCATCAAGATTCTCTCTCTGAAATGGTACAAAGTGGATAGAAATTACAACTCAACAAAGTTAACATGATTTGGTACATGTCTTTCCATTAGTTCCAATAAGCTATGTATGATGCATTTATTATGCATGTGTTAGAATACAAATGTAACTAAAATCATATATTATCATAATGCCAGACAGCATTCTCCACAGAACAGAAATGTACACTAGGCTGTGACAATAACTGAGAATCACAGGCAACGAAATATAACAGAAAAGTACAAACTCCTTCATAAGAATATAATTGTGCTTTCTTATTTACCAGAGGACTATGCTGCTTCACCACGTCAATGGCTATGTACGAATACAGTGTTCAACAACTGCCATGTGGTTTGGTGTATGTTCATATGGGTGTCAAGCAGCGGCATTAGAGTGGAAAACGGGCAGTGCAAGCAGTTTTATAAACATCTTTTCGGGCTCTTAAAAAGAGCCAATTATACAAAGCAGTATAAGCATAACACTGAGAAGTCTTCATCTCATTTACACAGATATTGTGAAGTGACTTGCTTTGTTTGTGGTGGTGAAAGGAGGAACTTTGTCTATGCTGTTTATCCAATCAGCCAGAATTCAAGTATTCCAAAGCCACTTCATAGCAGAATTTGTATTGATCCTGAAAAATCAAAAGAAAATCACAAAGTCAGTTATTGAAGGAACTTAATTAAGGGGATCAATATTTCTCTTCTGTTAAAATTTTTTACTATCAGCTGTTGGCAATAGGAACCAGTTTGCAAATCCAATTTGTATTCAGATAAGAAAATCTTTATATTAACCAGACAATAGACAGTACATACAGTAACTTATGATACTGCTGATATTAGATGCACATTTAGCTACTTTAATACACTTGTATGAGATAAATTGACTACACATAAGTAAATTGACTTGCAACTCTTCTGTCATCTGTCAAAATGCTCATGTAGCACTTTACCAGAATTGGAGTTATTGAAATTCCTCCTTGGAAATATTTATCTTAAAATAGACCCAGTGTCTAATACTTCCCAGATTGTAACTTCTATTTTAATGTCATTCATACATTTGCTACATTTCAGGACAAGAGCTGCTTACTGTTCCTCCTCTACATGCACCCCAAACCCACACCAAAATACTGTCCTCTCCCAGTACAATAGGCCTGTCAGATCAGGCCTGAGCTAAATTAATTGGATTAATTCCAGTTGATTTTTAGCAATTAATGGTGATGCATAAGTTAGGCTGTTGACAGCTCTTCTGTTATCCAGGCTAAGTAAGTTTTCAGGAGCTAACTATGTGCTTCAAACACAGACCTACTGGTTTTATTTGCAACTGCTTGGAAACTGGGCCCGTCCCAGGAAAATCCCCTTCCCGTGGCATGCAAACCCAGTCTGCATCCTTCAGACACGAAGGGTTGTGACTTCGCCCCCTTCACATCTTCAGCAGTACAGAGGCCAATACTTTTGACTGACATTCATCCACTCCACAACTTTAGATGATGCAGTCAGTGATGAATTCAGTTTTGTGTTTGCAGACATACCCTTCTTCTGTTTTCATTCTTTCTATTTGCATTATTTAGCAATACTACAAACATTTAAATGAAACAAAAAAGCTGAAAGAAATAGTAGGTGTGGGTTCCCCGAATCCAAGGGCTCTGGCTTCTAAAAACCCAGTTTGGAAATAGCTGACAGTTTTATGACTACTTCTGCCACTGAAATGCCTCTTTGCCTTATGCACTTAATCCATTAATAAAAGATAACTAAGCATGTAGTATCATATAGGAACAACAACAAACTTAACTAGTTGACAGCACTCAGCCTTCACCTTCCCAAAATTGCAAGTAGGAAGATTACAATTACACTTCAGATATATTCTCCTTTTCACTAAAGCAAACATTTTAAAGGATTAACTCTTCTGGCCTGTACTTGTGATTTTGGGTCACATTTTAGCTGAGAATAGAGTCCACCTTAACATGTAAGAGACCAAATAATATTACAACAATCAAAAAGCCATTAACAAGCATGGACAGTTTCTAAGTTCTTTTGTTAAGACCTGTCACTTCAAAAGAAAACAAATATTAGGTGCACATATCACCTAAGTTATGAATGAGTTGTACATGAGGTTTTAAGCTCCTGCAGGGTTTCATAAACTGCTTGTGTCTGCTTCAGAATGAGAATAGAATAAAAAAGAAGAGAGGAAAGAAAGGAGTATTATGTAAATGATTCATTTCTGCTTTTATTGCATATATGTTTCTAAATAAATGAAAGTTATTCTATAATTACACAACAGATCAAAACAGGAGATCAGCCACTCATCTATTTCCATTTTTCCATGCTCATTTGATGCTGATTTACTGACCCAGCAGAATAACTGTTTTAGTAAACCAAATACCTGTCGTAAAGACCAGACATATATTATTTCCCACTGTGTTCACTCAGTGTGTCCTTTCTACCTTTTTATTGTTCACTTGATGGTAGATATTAAAAGTCTTTTTTACATTAGCTAGCTTCAGAGAGGTATATTTAATTTTTTTTTTTGACACCTATTGGTAGGTCCAATAACATTTATGACAAAACGCTTTGGGCATTCTATAATAGACATTTTGTAATACCATCTGTCACCTTTGTATGATGGCTGAAGAATTTCATAGATTTCCATATTGTATGGATGTATCATTCAGATTTTTACACTTGCAGAAAAACCAAAGGTTTCAATGGAATTAAGAGGTGAATATCTAAGTATGGACTGTAAAGATTGCCCTTCACCTAGTCAGAAAGTGCATAACAGGTATTAATAAAGCAATCTTGAAAGTATTTTTGTGAAATACTGTTATAATTCTGAGCATTTCATCTTTTACCACAGAATTTTACAAAGGTAGATGAATATTATTGTTCTCATTTTTCAGATATGGAAACTGAGGCAAAGACACATTAACATATAAGGTCATAAAGGGTAAAGATGGTAACCGGATCAGGTAAAGAACTCAAGTGTCCTCGATTCCCTTTTACCATGAGACAATCTGCATGGAAATTGAAATCATGCTAATTTAAATATTTGTTCCTACAAAGTAGCAGACCAAGACTGAAGAGATGTGATTCTAACTCTGCTTTGTCATCAAATTACATGACAATGGGAAAAATCCTGATTGTCCCCTGCCTTTGTTCGTCTGTCTGTAAAATACGGAAAACTGTACTGATCTCCTTCACAAGTGCTTTGAAATCTCCTAATGAAAAGGCCTTACAAGGCCTCTCAATGCTGTCCAGACATTCTCAATACCATCCTCAATGTATTAAAAGCTATTTTTATATTCTAAAATAATACATTTAGCTTTTGATTAAAAATATTCTCTGCTCAAAAATGGAGACAGCTGCCTGACAAATCTATACCTGGAGAACTGTCACAAACGGGAATTTATAGAGAGCATTTTCTTCAACAGTACATCTTCGCACTGGTAATTTTCTTTTTATTTCTATAAAATAAATGAATAAGAGATTGGTGAATTCTGTGGACTTAAGCTCTGGGAGAATGGAGAACAGCAGGCCTCTATCCAAACTACAGTATCTGAATGAAGAAGTAGGACATTTTTCTTAATATCTAGGAAATAAAAATGTATGGTTCTCAGCATGATGATTCCCCTTCTGAGAATATAAACTAGAGGAAGAGGAGCCAACCCACCCACCACTGTGAAAGCTTGATAGTTTCTCACCAATACAAGGTTCACAGTGTCTCATTGCTGACTCATGGCCCTGTGGTGCTGCTTCTAAACTCCCTCCTTGCTTTTCACAGCTGGCAACATCTGGCTTTTCTCCATGAGCCTGGCCAGAGCAGGGCTTAGGGGAGGGTCTGGGACTTCAGAGGTAGGCTAGATGAGGGCACTGTGATGGAGGATGTGGTGGGAGCCATTCTTCTATGGGACAGATGAGGTGCAGTGATCCATGTGGTGGGGAGGTGGATAACCCTACCCATCTACAAATGATGCTTCACTCAAAGCTTCACTCTTCCCAACAGAAATTATCACTTTTTGCCCATTCTCCAGTTTGTTTCACACCCAGATCTCAGTAGCTCATCTGGGAGAGAGGGATATCTCCCAAAATTCCAAGAGGCTGGACCAGCTCTGCGAGATGCCTTCTGCCTCACTCTGGGCACTCTGTAGAAAAGATGTTGAATATGACCCAAACTTTTTTAACCAGAGCTTGCAAAATTGGCTCAGATTGGTTTAGCATCCCTGAAGCTGCCCTGATGTTGCTTCCTCTGCCTATGATGCTAAATCAAATACAGCTGCCTCTTAAGCAGCCACCTCTACAGCAGGATGTTGTAAAACAGTGTCTTTTATAACTCAGGCTTCAGAATAGGTTATCACCCTACACCCATCTCCATGTACAGAACTACACACTGGAGTGTAGGAACCTGCTTGTTTAAGCTGTTCTGCAGCTCTTCTGGCATAACAGCTGGCACTTCAGCAGTTACTCATTTAAAAAAAAAAGCTCATAAAACACTCTCTAGGAAAATAATTGCACATGGCCCCTTGTTTCTGAACTTCTTTAAGCTTTCTGTGAGATAGACCAACCATAATTAAATGCAATATTCTGGATGTCAAACTGAAATTCATGGCTTTGATAAATATTAGGCGATTAAGCTATTTATAATATACATAATTTGGAAATCTGGTGTTTCATTTTACGTGACTATTATTTCTACCATGCATGGGCTGTTCTCCACTTGGCTCAGCCTGCTAGAAAAGAAAATTAATAAGGATGTTCGGCTGAAAGTGTAAAACTCTTAAAAAATTCAAATGAACAGAGATAAAGTCTCCTTGGGAAGAAAGCAGTGTAAAAATACTCTTACAAGTGAAGTGACTTCATTATCCCCTTTTAAAATGACTTGCTTGCTTTGTGAACAACTCCCACTGCAAATCCTGGAAATCTTACTGAGTCTTCTGAGAAAAAGAAACATTTTATATTTAGTGGTGCAGTTAAAAAGCTCATACCAGAAGGTCCACCATGTTAGGCTTGTTATTCCTCAGTGTCTTCACAGCATGGAATACATCAACAGCCCTCTGATGTCGAAGCATTTCACAAACAATACTGATTGCACAAAATGTCCCACTGCGGCCACCTCCATTCCTACAATAAAAGTGATAAAATGGCTCAGTTACAATTGACTCTATGTTACAAGTTCATACAGCAACAGGGATGGCTACAGAAGACACGAGTTCCAGTAGGGAGAAACCACAGAAAATTCCTGCTCCTGAAGGCTGCTGAACTTTAGGCAGAACACGATTTTAAATTGGAATTAATAGGCTGAGAGATCTCAAAGCTATGATTCAGAATTCAGCACGCTGAAAGAATGGAGGGAGTTGAATGGCTGAGTTTTGCAGCACCCTTCAGTGAACACTTGAGACAGCACAAAGAGGATGCTAAAATAAGGACAAGGTACTTTTAGATTCATTCAACACCCCTTTGCACTGTAAACGCATGAGGTTGCAATGAGCATCAGACCTGGAAAAGTTATAGAGAAAGTGGATCTTTGAGTTCTTTTACCTGAATCCTGGTGCTTTCCTCCTGGACACAAAGGCATTTCAGAGGAAGAGCAAAAGTGCCAAAGGTCTCATTTGTAGGAGCTCTTCTGGTGGCTGCACCTTTAGCATGGCACTAGGTTGTGCTGTGATATTCCCCTGGCTGATGCATTCACCCCCTGGCAGCAGGCAGAGGGGCCAGCTGCCTGGCAATGACTACTTTTAAAAGTGTATGTATTCCCTCTCCATCCACAGTATCAGAGGATGAGAACCCCAAGTGACTTGCTAACAAAGAAGCTAGGCACAAATGTTCATATCCATGATCAAATACAGTGTTTAATAATACTTCATCCCCGGTTATTTTTAATCTTTAAGAGCATCTCTTTCTTTCTGGAAACCTTATTATTTCTACAGCTATTCTAATCAGAATCTTTAGGCTGTGCTTCAACAAAAATAATAAACCTTAATCATTACCAGAGTGCAAACTAGTTAGGTAGCAGGTTTTTCAAACCAGTTTCATAAATGGCTGATTTTCAAAGGAAGATACAACATCGCGCATCTGTCACATACAGGCAGTACAAAAAGAATGCTCTCTGCTGCCAAAACATTGCCTGATATTGTGGGACTCTTTGAGAATTTTAATTAAAATAAAGTCATTTAAAAGGATTATATTAGAGCTTTTTCTTTCTTTACTGCCTGGCAGTGATGCATGTGTGATGTTGTACAACTATTTAATATCATCAGCCACCTCAGAGATAACAGTAATTTGCACTTCAAAAGGGTCTTTTCAGCTAAAGATCTCAAAACATTAATTAATCACACCGCACAATGCTCCTTTGATGAAAGTATTATTATCCCCATTTTACAGATGGGGAAACTGAAGAGCAATGACTTGTTCAAGGTCAGTGATAGTGGGAATTATTAATACACTCTTAGATTTCCTCCATCGTTCTAACATCGAGTCCCAACTTTTGAAAGTGCATTAGAGTGCTTTTCCTGTTAGCATGTCCCTTCTCCATCATGGCAACATCTTTAAACAGATGTTTAGAGGAAGAGGGATACAACGTCAAGCATTGAAGACTCGGTCTCAAAACATTGGCTATTGCTGAGGGCAAACAGCATATACAAGTATTAAGCCATATCAGAGTGGATGAGAGCCTGCATCAGTGGAGCACAAAGGTCACAGAAGGACAAAAATATATACCATTATTAGAGAAAGGTAAGGCAATACAGTATCATCATAACTGTCTGTCACACCACTTTTACTGCTGTGCTTTATGTCTGGAAGAGGAATCACCCCTCCTATACTACTTATTTCTGCAGTTCTCATCTGTGGAAATAAAAGGTACATTGTTTGGAAGGTACAATTTTGATTTACTCTGACTAAATATGCATCTTTTCCATTTGCAAAAGTCACTGGACTTCTTTACATAAAATAGAGCTAACTTGTACCCATCATTTTTTCACAGAGGTCTACCAAAGGACAGAGAGGGAAACTCATGAATCTACATAAAAAATCATACAATTCCTCTTGTATTCAAAGCTTTTAAATGAGCAGTTGTATTATTTATCCAGTTCCAGATTAGACAGATGACTCTTCACCTCTTCACAAATCTTTTAAAATCTGGTGCAAATTCTGTAACAGTATTCCCTTGCTTTCTCTCTTCTGTTTCCAGTACTTACAAGCAATGTACAACTGTGCGTCCCTCTCCCCCATTATATTCTTCTTGCCACTTCTCCACTTGGCGGATGAGCTTCAAGAAGGAGCGTTTAGAAACTGGAGTGTCTCTGTACATGGGCCATCCCAGGAACTGGAACTGCTGCACCATCCGATAGCCATCTTGGGGCTGTACAGATTCACACAACAAGGAGGAAAAATAACAGCATTTTTGGGGGTAATTTAGGCATTTGCATCAATGAGGAAAGCTGTTCAAGCAGATCACTGCTGACAAACTGCTAATGTAATTTCAACTGCTCTTGAGGAGTTCGGACTTTTATTTTCCAACAGAGTTATTAGAACAAGAGGCTTTAAACAGAGTGCTATACACATAGACTAGAATAGAGCAATGGTACAGCTGCAGGATCAAGCAAATAATTTATTAATCACATAGCAGGAACTTGGTAGCAAAGAGCGAGCTGCCACACAACTTCAATTATATACCATTTTAAAAATATGTTTCAGCATTTCGAAGACTGTTTGCATGCTTTTGTTGATTTTTCCAAGAAAGGTCAAAACCTCTCAAGACATTTTGAAGCAGAAAATATTTAAAAAAACCAAACAAAACCCTCAGACGTTTCCAGCTTATAAAAAATCTAACTACATTTTATTTTATTATGTGCCACTGCAGCAGTCAGAACCTCTCTGGTGAAAAGTTACTGAACAGTTGCTTTATGGTGATTTAAAACAAAAAAGGAGCATAGAACAAGTGTTAGTGGTAGAAAATTTCAGTCCTTTGAAAAGGGCATAAAATCTACACGCATGAAAACTGGTTTTGTAGTCTAGGATTTGCCACTTTCACTTCTGTGTAAAGTGAGGGCATTTTAGTGCCACTTTTAAAATGGGCAACATACAGAAATGTTGGCATTACTATTTTTTCTCTAGAGTAAGAGGTAATAGACAGTATGTAAGATTAACAAGATAAGAGAACAAACCAAAGTGGATGCAGCATTAGATATGTTCTTCAATGGATTTTGTCTGCTTTATGTCAAAATTTGGTATCTACTGATTTCCTGGCCAGTTTCTTTCAGCTGACAGCCCCTCTTCACAAAGCACATCAGCCAGACCCAGCACCTGCTAAAGCTCACATTAACACTGCTGGAGATTGTGTTTTTATGTTGCCACATTTACTGCAAATGCAAGGCCATCATAGTATTAAAGAAATATCTTGAAGCTTACAATAGGCTTCCCTGTTCACATATTAGCATGTTTTGGGGTGTGTTTTGGGGGCCTTTCACTCTCCTGAGAGCTACTGGATGTCAGGGCAGTTCCTGACTTTTTTCAGCAGGGAATGCTGCTTATTCCTAGCTATGGTTCTTTGGTGATCAATACCCGTCCATTGCAAAGGCGCCCTCCATCTGGATGGGAAGAGAGGATTGTTCTGTGGTGGAATCTTTTTTCCACTCAGCTTGAAAGACATGCCTCGTTTAGTCTTCTGTCAACTTTATGGGAGCATAAAAGCTGGATATGAGAACATATTTGTCCCTCTGAAGTGCTTACATATATTATGAAGTGTGATTAGTGGGACAGGATCTTCACTAAAAGCCTGGGAGGGCTGTTGAAAAACATGTCTAGTATTGGTGCAAAGCTTTCTTCACATGACATAGGATACAAATATGCAAGGTGGCCAATTTCAAACTGTTGAAAATAGCACTGATTTTGGCATTTCTTGGCTACCATACAATCCGAATACTGCATTTATTTCATTCTCATTTAACACACTTGAGCTACGCATTAAAGTATTTTTTACTTTAACTACACATAGAAGGCTTTTTTCTCATTGATTATGGTGTGGCTCAGTATTGCACCATCACTTTCAAATAAATAAACTGAAAAATGAGAATGATTTTATGTGAGTTTAACTTTCATTTTTTGTGATTTGAGTAGAGTCAACTCATCTACTGAGACAGAATTGTTCTGCAGATAACATCCTTACTCTGGCTGCATTATAAATTCGGAATATCCGGCTGATTATGTCTTCTTCTAAATCAGCTGATACAAACTCCACCTGAATAGGACCGTGTCGGTGTACTCCATTTTCTGGCCAGTACTGAGGACACAGCTATAGAAGACCACAAACACAAAAGAACACAGTTAATCACTTTCAATTTCATGCTGCCTCAATATACTTTTCTAGATTTTTCTTTGTGCTACATTTATTACTGAAATTCTCATACAATATCTTTATAGAATACACAGTGCACCATCTTCCACCAGTTTCGAGCACTCTGCTTTTACTTGTGTGGAGCAAGTTTAAACAAATGCCTTTTCACTTAACTGAACATGCTATTGCTTGCTCCTGTACTCACCATTTTCTGGTATTTGGAGTAACACATTTCTGACACTCAGCATCAATTCTGCAATACATTATGACAAGACAGGGGGATGCTGTCAAACACTACCACACCTCAGAGACAGTGTGAAGCCTAAAGACCGAAGGCCTGGTATCTCCAATGGTCCTGAAAAGTTACTAATAATTCAAGCTATGTCAGAAGGTGTGCTTTATACTATGAAGGGTGCATCAATTCTCAAAACTCAAGACTTTTCACATATGTTTCACTCATGACTGATGACATCAGCTAATAGCATTATTTTAAATTTTCAACAACTGCTCAATTTCATCTTATGTATGCCACCTGAAAATAGTAATTATGCTTTCTTTAGTGCTCAGAAAACATTACTGCTAGGTATCTAAAGATCACAAATTAATATTACCATTATCTTGCACAGTTTTAGTGTCTAATAATATCAGGATGGCTTAATCCCCAAATCAGTTATCATCTCTGTTAATACTTTAAAGATTAAATCAACGCTTTGCAAATAGTTTTTTGAAGGTAGACTCTGCTTGTCCATTTTTTTCCCCGTAAAAACCCTAATGATTTTTTCCAGGGATATTTAAAGCATTTCAAGCATGTAGCTTTTGCAAGCATTCACCAAAATTAAGTATGAACTCATGAAATTTTGTTTGCTTGCAGAAGCCTTGATGTCATATTTGGAATTTTATTTCATTCAGTAAAACAGCTGTGGTCTTCACTCTGCTGCATTGTTGTTGGCGATCCAGAGCTGAGCTGACAAATCACATTTACTCCAGATGTTGTTTTGCATTTCTTGTAACACTTAGTCCTCAACAAAGCTGTTTAGAGATGACTACATTTTAGGAAAGCATAATCATTTACTACATCAATTAAAAAGAGAACAGGGTCTGATTTGCAGGAGTTCACTTTAACAAGTTAAAACCAGAAATTTTGAGTAGGAAAATATATTTTCACTTATTTTAACCCTCTCACATGATTTGGTCTGCTGAGCAAATTCTTTCCAAATATTGTCTAAATCTTACACAAATTTTATTATGAAAAATGTTAGTGTACAGGATAGCAAAATACAATGCATACAACTATCGCAAATGCCAGTGCTCAGATCATTTAACGTGCAAAATTTAATACACATCTTTCAAATACATAGGAATACTGTTCTAACAGATCTTTGAAAAATGCTTGAATGATAATAAGCAGAGCTGTTTGCTGGAGCTGTTTTAGGAAGCCAAAATTTTCAAGTTCTAAGGAAACCAAAAGCATTTAGGTCTGTGCATTTCGCATGCATGTGATGGTAGCGACTCTCTTTAAGTCAGAGTCACTGTGAAGGGTTGAATTTAATTTCCCAATAGAGCATAACAATCCACATAAATTGTAGTATCTGAACAGAACATTAAACACTCCATATATACATAAATAATAATGATAACAGTAATTATTAATAAATCTGAATGTAATGTGTGTGTTTTAATAAGCTCTGCCCTCTCTCCACTTCTGTTTGCTCTGAGGGTTTTGAGATTTATTCCTAATGAAAAGATTGTTACATTAGAGGGAAGAGGTTTAACGTACTGCAGAAGTAGGTGCATTAACTGCATATCCCAATAGCTTTTAAAAGCCTGTGAGGCTAATAAATGCTTGAAATAGCCATGCAATATTGTAAATTCAAAACACAGCCCACAAATTAAGAAAAACTCTGTTCAGCAGTCCCTAACAGTCTGCCTCCCTTGAGTCTTTCCTTATTCACTCAGAAAATAATCTTAGACTCATGAATAAAAGTTTTGTCTTTCATTTCTGTTTTTCTCTCTGTAGACTGTTAAGGGCTTGGAATCAGAAATTCAGTCTTTAAAATAGTGTGTGGAATTCCTACACATTCATTTGAAAGAAAAAATGGAAGATTAGTATGTTTAAAAAACAAATTCTCCACGTTAAAAATAAGAGGAAACATTTTTCTAACTGTTCAATAGGCAACAAAACTGAAAAGATTATTGATCGTATCAAGAATAGAAATGACATGCAGTCTGCTACAAAAATAATTGCTCTTAGTCAATAATTAGCAAATATTTATGTATTAAGAACCCAGATTACCACCACATTATTCCAGCAAACAGCTGGTGCATTTTGTTGGAACCAAGGAAATCGTATCTGTGTAAGAACTTGGAATTGTGCAGTTGCGAGCCAGGCTCTAGGACACTTAGTGATTAATGCTAGTGATTAAATTGCCAAACCAGTAGGTACAGGCTTCCAATTTTCTAAAGAACATGTACAGCATGCACAACTCTTTTGTAAAGTAATTACATTCCTCCATACCTTTCGTTGCCCTGTTTTCTCTTCCAAAGGATGCTTAGTCTCCAATCTTGTTTAATTCCTATCTCCCTGCTAACAATGTCATTTTGTGCCAAGCACAACACAGATTTTCACACTGGGAACACCTACCCCCTGGTAAGCAAACCAAGATCATTGACCTGTTTCAGGCAGGCTAATGAATAGTTGTTGGCTTCCGCTTATGACTTTTGGCTATTATTAGTGTGTTTCAGACTTGAGTCAGAATTCTACAACCATCATTTCTGGTTTTTAGCAGTTCTTCCCAAGGCATGGTCTCTTATCAGAATAAATTATGGGTGCTGCACTTATGTGTGTGTGCATTAACATTTTGGTGGAGATGCTGCTGATGGACTGTTTATTCCTCTTTCCCTATGTGTATCCGCAAGCTACAAATCAATTTTTTAGTGTGTTAGTATTTAATGTTGTTTTATAAAACTAATTATGTCCTAGAGCTCTTCTGAAATGCTGAGGCACTAGCATTCCTCTTCTGAATGGAGCAGTTCTCTGGACTTACTTGTGCAGGATCTACATCATTCAGCATAACTATTGAAGTGCAGTGATAATCTAAGACCAGTCTCCAGAAATCTTTGACGGTATTTGGTAAGGGATGCTGTGTAACTATAAAAGCTGATGGTTGCTTGTAGCTCTGCAAAGAAATAATGAGACAGTGAGAAGAATGGTAAGAAATAAAAATCCATTTAGCAGAATGCCAGTCATAGCCCTGAAACTTTGGAACTGAAAGCATTATTTCTATTTTCTATATAATTAATGCATAGTTTTCAGCTCTTTCCTGAGATCTTATATGCTTCAAAGTTAAGAAACTGTATTTGGTCAGAATATAACTTCTTCAGATGTTGTATTTCTGAAATATATTTTATGCCACAGGCATAGAGTAAAATCATCAGAGGTTTTTGCCTCCAATGCAACTCCTACAAAATTCTGAGCAACAGTTTTGTTTTGACCTGTTAATGGACAGATTAATCTTGGCTGTCTGCACTTGCTGTTAATTTGAATGATGCCCATGAAAGGAAATATCTAGTTATTTTTCAGAAATATTGATGAAATTCTGGTCTATCTGACAGCAGCGAGGATATGCAGGGGATAAATTTCAGTGCTCTTTGGATTTTTTTAGTACTAGAGTATGTCATTGAGCTGTTGGTGGAACTGTTCCAATGTGGATCTCGTACCAGCATTTTCACTTATGTCCTCCTGAGTGTTGAAGGCCAGCATGGCCATACTGGGGTGCGGGGAGGATCCCCGACATAGGTTCGGGCCTGAGAAGGCGGAGGAAGAAATGCAGCCGACCCAATATGAG
>JANZLQ010000050.1:1295957-1350058 GCA_026212715.1 Elanus axillaris | reverse complement strand
TTAGAACAATAACAATACAAATAAGAGAATACACAAAACGAGTGATGCACAGTGCAACCGCTCACCACCCAGAACCCCGGCGCTCCGCCACTTCCCCACTGAAAGCCGAGAGACCCCCCCAGCCTGCTCCCTGTATATATATACTGGGCATGGTGTCCCATGGTATAGAATAGCTCCTTGGCTAGTTCAGGTCAGCTGTTCTGGCTGTGCCCCTTCCCAGGTTCCAGTGAAAATTAACTCTATCCCAGCTGAAGTCAGGACATCCTTGTTTTGCAATCCACTACCATTGAGAAGAACGAGGAGAATTTGGTGCCCCTGATTTTCTAAACATCTTTTTTCTAAATATCTTCCTTACCCCTCCTCCTCATCTCTACCGCACAAGGCCAGTGCTCTTAACCCTCCCTTGCAGTTCATACGTCCTACATCCTTAATCATCTTGGATGTCAGGTATTGTCCCAGGATGTCACAGCCTGTACTGACACATGGGGTTAGTCCACCTAGGGAGCAGAACTTTGCATTTTTCCTTGTTGAATTACTAAAGTTTCTGTTGGCCAAGTCTTCAAGTCCTTTGGAACTGAGGCTCCAACGTTCAGCATTTCAACACCATCCTTCACTTAGTATTATCTGCAGATTTGGTTAGGGCGCACCCTGTCTCATCATGCAGCTTATCTTAGAGAGTCTGAAAAGTATCAGTCCCAGTAGATCAGAAAGACAAACTTGAGAGAATTATAGTGGAAGAGATATACAGACTTGACCTTCCAGTACCATTGGAAGAGTTAAAAAATACGGAAAATAGGGTAAAAACAAATGTACTTTACTCAAACTACACTGACACTGCTTTTAGAGGCTTACTGAAAAACTACCAACTATTAAAAAGCAGTGCCTAAATGAAATCTTTTCAGATGGAGATTTTTTTTAAGAAATAAAATGTTTAGTGCCTTTTATCTCTATCTGTTCTAATGCACTTATTCAAGACAGTTTGGTTATGTTCAACTGTAAAATCCTCTAGGTCTTTTTTTCCAGTCCCAGTTAAGAAGTGAAAAGCTAACATCAAAGCATGGGCTTTAAATTTGCAGAATAGAAATCATCCAGTGCTTCATCTACTTCAAAGTGTAGCCACTGTTTCATCATCTGTTTATTAAAAATATCTAAATGCAAGGAAACAACAGGCTTGAGTGAATTTGATGTACAGTATGTATAGTGGTAAACATGATACAATATTTCAGTTCATTCAAACCACATAATTCTATTACTACTACCCGCAGGTTGCTGTATTGATGCATATTTAAGTATTAGATTGAAGAATAAACCAGGAAAAAAATCTAATTCCTTTGTTACTGTGGATGTATGTACAGAGACACTGCTGGGTCATCTTTTTGGTGGTTTCATCTACCTATGTGCAGGATTCTTTGATGGTAAAGATTATGTTCTTCAAAATCAAACCTAAATACTATTTCATCATTAGATAGAACTAGTATATCACAGGTACTGCAACTAAATGAAAAGGAGTTTTCTAAGCTAATTAGTTGAAAATCTACTCATGGTGATACTGAGACACCATTACTTCAGTGCGCCATTAGGAATATCAAGTCTTCCAAAGAGGCCCTTTCCTTGTTTTCTGCAACTCAAATGAGACTTGATACATACAATTAAAACACTTCTGTACTTTAATGGATTCCTAATAAAACCCTGAACTGACACAAAATGCAGGACACACTTCAGTATTGACTGACCCTGCTTGTTCTCACTTTCAGTAAGTACCTTATTTGTTAATTGTATGTTGTCCATATATTGTAAGCTGTTTGGGAGAGCTACAAGATCTAGTAAGCATCGAACAAATTAATGGCATTATTCTAATAAACAGTAATACAACATGCTGATTGGAACTCTCCATATAAAGATGGATTCCACATGAAAACTGTGATTCCCTTGAGAAGAAAATTAGTTTGTTGCAACTATGTCTCTGCAAACCAGGAACACACTGGCCCAACAGATAACAGTATTCATCATGGACTTCTGAATAATGGTGCATGCAGCCTCTGGTACAGACAGAAAATTATTGTGGGGAACGTAAGATAGGAAAATAGCATGAATGTGTTTTCAATTGATTGCTGGGAGGGAGGCTTCAGTTTGTCCTAGGAAGGAGCATCACTTTTTCTAACTCAGGCAGGGGCCAACAGTGATGGAAAGCGCACTAAAGTTGCTGCATTTAAAGAAAAACAGTTTACCGTAAGAGGGCAGTAGTCATTTACCCAAATAATAGCTACAAAACCAGGATGTCAGAAGATTTAACTTTCCCATGTTGACTCTGTATATAAGTTGCTTAGGCAGATACCGTTGTATTTAAGAAAACTGAATTTGGAAACATACCTTTTCTACTGCAAATGTTCGAATCACATATTCAGCCAAGAGCTCTGTTTCTATTAGGGTGACTTTAATGTCTTTGTATATCTCTGTGTCATCTGGCCAGTATTTGCAGCATTTGACCTTTAAAAAATACAAAAGAAATTAAGGTTAATTTATTTCACAAGGTTCATACTGAATCCATTCTGTATTCTGTGCAATGATTTCTGTTTTAAAATGCAATCATGTGCAAAACAATCACATTTTCTGCACGTGGAAACTATTGATGTTTAAGGGACATTGCTTCTTGTTTTTAAGACAGCTTTCAGAGTTGCAGGTGAGACTTGTATTGTGGTTAGTGAAGTAAGGCAAACTGTTTGGAGCACAAGGGGTAATTATACCCTGCACAACTCAGTTACAGTAACTGTTCATTTCCTGTGCTTTCCAATGCAGGGTGTGCCCAGAAGGACAACTACCACCAGAAGGTTTTTTTCCACAACCTCTAGCTGCTGATTTGTCTCAAAAATATCTTCCTGCCTTCTAAAATGAAAATGTGTTTTTTCAGACAGGAAGGACCTTCTCTACTGTTAGAAAAGTATCTGTTTACTCAGATTAACTTTACAAAGGAACTGATGAAAAGTCAAATTGCAAAACTCAACTGGGTGGTTGTGGGGACTGTATATGATGATTTAGATAGCTGACAGACTTAAGAATTTTCTCTTTCCATCTGTGTGGACAAGGCCGTGGGCGGGGAAGCTAACACATTACTTATACATCTCTTTTTTATTCTGCTCTATCACAATAATAGGTATGCTATCACCACTGCATTTAGCCATTGTCCACTAGTGCAGTACATGCTAAGAGTAGTTTCTGTTATACATCTGCTGCCTGGAATGTTTTCTCTCTTTCTCTCACTGAAGGGAAAATTTTAAATGGGTCTTTTCATACATGTAAATTTACTGGTCTACTTAAATATACACTTAAATAGGTTGGGTAAAAAACCCAAACACTTCAAATATTTCATGGAAAACTGGTAGAAAAATAAAAAAAAATTAATTAAACTTCACAACTGGTAGAGATCTCGAACTCATTTTCATGCCAAAATATTTGGATTAATAACATGTCTAGGCTTGAGCAAAAGGTAAAAACCAATGAATGTGTGTATAAGCATACAGTGAAAACTGTAATGCATTATTCAATTTATTTATATGAACTCCAGGTTCAGTATATAAAGGAACATGCGGAGAGTCAAACCTTGTCCTGTCAGGCAGAAGAAAATACTTTCCTGAGAATTTGTTTCAAGTGACGTAGCTGATAATCATGTACCACTCCTCTTTACTGTCTGGACAGAACAGAGGTCTTGCCACATCAAAGTAGTAACATGGAGTGATGAAATAAAAAGTTTGTCTGGGCAGGGTCAGTAGTTCTGACACTTTTTCTGACTCTTTAGCAGGATAAAGTTTAAATCTGAATCAAAATGAGTTGAAGGGCTGGAAAAACACAGCACCATATCAGGATCCTCTTCAGAGAAAAAGAGTAGCCTGGTTGTAAGCCCTGGCTCCCAGCCACAAAATTATATAAGCATCCTAACAGCTTATTCCTGCTTATACAGCTGATGGAAAGCTCCTAGAGCAGAGCTGAAGTTCAGGTAGTTATAAGCAGGTTTTTATTTATTTCTCTATGCTTGTCTTCAGACCTAGTAACCGCATTAGTATTCTTCACATTTCATCTGGTATTAAGCATGGTTTCAGGACAACTGGCAAACACCAGGTTATACAGTTCCCTTCCACAGCAAGAGGCTTGGAACTGGGACACCGAACAGTCCTTCCAGTGCTCAGCAATCCTGTAGCAGGGGCAAGGCTAGCAAGACTGCTCCCCCCACACCATGCTCACCAGCCAGCAAGCTGACAGGGTGTCAAAGTGGGTGAGAAGGTTTCCACCAGCCAAGGGCCAATCCCAGGGTGCCTAAATGGCAGGATCTCTGGCAAAGGCATATTCATCTCTAAAGCATACCTATCAGCTGTAAGCAGTGAACAACTGTTTCAAAAGCATTAAGCATTGCTGCAAGCAGTTTAGTACTGGCTGCTGGTATCTTTTGTTGCATCTACATGATATTTATTCAGATTGTATCTTGTTTGGATGTATTTCCCAAAATCCTCTGATAGAAGCTAAGTGAAAAAACATTGAATGCTCATTGTTTTGTCTATGTTGTTAAAATAATCCAGAAAATTCACATTGTTCAAATCCCTTATGACAGCAAACTGACCCTTTTATAGTAATTGCCAGGAACTCTCTGAAACAGGGTTTTCCTGACTATGACTAAGATGATTTTTTTGACTCTTCATGCAGAATAAAGCAATTCACACTGCCTCCAGACTGAAGCAGCCCACTAATGACCGCATCTCTAAAGCTGATTTTGCCTTTTCCTGCCTGTTCACTTACCCTTTCCATAGGTGGAACCTGAACCACATGAAGATGGCCAACGCACGTAGGAAGGGAGCAGCTGCAGTGGTGATGCTAGTCACAGCACTACTGATTAGCACGTCTCTTTGTTACTAACTTTAGCCTTGTTTCTTTCTGATGGGTGCCTGCCATCCTCAAAACAGCTCTAGTTTAGTAAAATAATTGGGAAAAAAACCCAACCCTGGCTGAATTAAATCGCTCAGCCTCGAAGGAAAACATGCCTGTTTCTAACTTGGTAAGTCTAGACAGTCTGGATTATGACTAAGAACTATGGACCTTTAGAAAGACCAATTTAGAAGAACACAATCCCCATCTTCTTGCGCCTCAACTGTTGGATTTGCTTCCACTCTTTTTAAAACCTTATTTAAGATAATCCAGTGGAATAATTAGGGAAGCGTTGAGGAATGTTGCACAGAAGTTATAGCCTTTTGTGCCTCATGCAGCTTGGGCCTGCCGAGGATTTCTTACTCTGCTGCATAGGGGATTTTGGGCACAAAGCAGACTGGACATGAGCAGAGGGCTCCATGACAACACAATTTCCTGAAAACTCTCCCAAATGGAACAGGGGCTGTAATAGCCATGGGAACGGTGCCAGAGCCTCAGTCACAGCCACAGACCAACAATAAATAATTCACTCACTGGGAGGGGGGAAAAAAAATCACCACCACCACCCCCCTTTAAATTCAGGCGTTTTTCCTACTTTTGGTTCTTGTTCTGCAATGCTGCTGCAAGTGCTGAGCTCTAGACAGGGGAACTCTGTGGACTTCTGATGAGCCACAAATTAAGTCAATGCTTAAAGACCAGTCTCTCATCTCCTTCAAGGCCTCTCAAATAAATGCAAAGTTCTCTTAAAGACAGAAGTAGATTAAATAGTCAAATCAAAATCACACTTATAAATGTTTATTGGATCAGGGCCTTTATTTGCACAAGCAAAGACAATTGCAACAAAATAGAATATGGTTTTACTCATCAAATATGAGAAATACTGTTGGTAACATATGTTTGTTCATTTTTTCTTTTTAGCACAGCTTTAGCTACTGTGACTCGATGAATCTCTTTCCCTTTTTATAAACATTTGGTACATGTTTTACAGACAAACCTAGTAACAGAAGGTTTAGCTAAATAATTGATACATGAATCCAGAACTGAATATTAAATGCATTAGATTTTTTTTCACACAGTTGCTACCATAACAGTAAATATCATCCACAAAATAGAAAACATAATTCTGAAATCTCATCTGAGCAGAACTATAATTGAGGGTTTGCTCCAATACATCCCACATTTATATCCTATCAATGTGCCAAAAAATACAGATGTTCATCACAAGATGAGATAAAAGGGTGGTTGCCAGAGACATAATGAAAATGCTCTGTTTTAATCTATTCATCCCAAGGTACACTGTCCAATTGTTCCATAGATGTTTATTATATTAATAACTTCAGAAATTTGGAGAAGACAATTATCTACTTCCACCCCCTAGCTCCATCCCTCAGCAAAATAGTCTAATGTGAGAAACTAAGAATTAAAAATGAAGGTGGAAAGTTGTTGCTACTTCTAAATATAACAAACAGTGTAGGCAGTGGATAGCTAATGAACACAAATTGTGACTTCCGAAGCTGTATATTTAGCCATTTGGCAATGAGACACATCTTGCTAAAGGCAGTATGAAAGCCAGGACAATAATTCATTTACTCAGAGGTCTGGAATAGGAGGAATATTACAGAATTAATGTGTGAGCTGGCTGTGAAATATACTTTGTAGTTTGAACAGAACAATTTAAATAACACTGATTATTCAAAGTTTCCAATTTCCTTTGATTCAGAAATATTCTTAGCAAAAAGGTGATAAAACTGGCTATGCACTGAATGGATTGTCATTAATGAAGAGCAGTATTATATATTCTAGTTTAAAATTAATCCTGAAGTAAGTAACGATGGTAAGTCAGACATAAATTTTGAAATGAAACCTCCAGGATATAAAATGAAATAGCCAACCAAGCTCACTGGTGAAAATTTTTAACAGATTTTACAGATGTAGCTAGGATAACATATACTTTTATTTGGCTGACTTAAAGAAAAAAGGACATCCAATAATTGAAAGTATTTTTATTTAAATACGTTTAAAGAAAAAAGTATTGTGATTTAAGAACATTTTATAAAACAATCTTTGACAGATGATAAAACCCAGTCTTTCTTTTTCCATTTTCTTTGTTTGCTTTTGAGCAAGTCAGTTAATTGATTTATACCTTGTTTTACAGTTTTCTAAAAGAGGTATGGAAAAGTACTGAGAAATACAACATTTAAGATACTGTTTGGCACCATCAGATGAACGGGCCTGTATAAAGGCAGCCAGAAGTCTTTATGTTGTTCACAGCTCCCAGAGGGGGAGAGATGTCTCCATGAATTTTACTAGCTCAGTCTAACTTCTTCCAGTGATGATTCAGAGATGATATAATTCTCCACCTTCTCCTTCTCCTAGGCTGCCTGGTGGATGTACTCTCATTCAACTTCTGCCCAGAATAGCTGCCCTTCTGGACATGGCCAGTAGTAGCTATACACTAATGCTTTCCACCTGAGGGAATGTGTGAACCCTTTGTTCTTAAGAATCGGGTATACCGTTAGCATGCCATCAGCCTGGTACCTTGGGTAAGATGAAATTAAGCTGACAGGCCAAACCCATGGTGTGGCCTTCCTTTGGCCATAAAAAAAAAAAATTAGTCTAGAAGAACTGCTTTAGGGTAAATGTAACCCAAGGTAAAGCTGTTGTAGTGTTCCTGACTCCATTGCTAATACAAACAGAAGAATATGGATTCCTCTATTTCATTGCTTATACTTAGCCATTTTTGTTTCTCACTGGTCATTTGAAAAGGCTGTAAATTAGTGCACCTTAGTACAGCACTTGAGGAAAAAAGGCTGAGCAGACATGAGAAGGGTGATACCATGCCAAGATGAAGGATGGTTACAGGATTAACTGGAGCTCCTCAAAGCCTGTCTTAATCCCTTACACAACTGTGAAATCATGGACATATTGCTCAGATCCTGTGCTCTGAGGACCCGATGTGCCTCTGCTTCTGTTCCAAGAGCAAAATCATGCCGTTAGTTGAGCTACAGAGCACCACCAAGTTAGCGGATCACCTTCTGGCTCTAAAACCTGATCACCTGTTTTTAGGTTAGAAAGCTCTACGTGTTAACTCTACTGGGTAAGGTAAAACTGTGTTGGCATCTCCAGGATACATCTTCACAGAGAGACTGAGAGGTTAATTTCATGAGACTGCTGAGGTGAGGAGACTTGCAGTGATGAAGCCATTTTGCTAGCCCCGGCATTTCAAAGAACTTGAAACCCTCTTGGCAGACTGCACTTATACTTGCATCCTACACCTTGGCAGCACTTCAGCAGCTAGCCCAACAAGGGGGTCAATGCATTTGTGTATCCTTAAACCTCTTTTATTTATTTCTCAAAGTGAGTTATCTCAATTGGATTAGTGAGCATTAAGATATTAATCTGTTGATTAACATTCTTTGAAACATAGCTTTTACTGGAAACAAGAATGCATCAAAACACTGAGAGATGAAATGATGTCTGCTTTGAGTGACATGGGACAGTGCTGAATGCTTGTAGGTGGATGTCCTGTTTGATGATGCTAACATTGCTAATCTGGGGACATCTTTATTAAATGATGACAGAGTCCTTCCTTCTCTTTAATGAAGAACAACGGCCAATTTTTTTTCCCTAAGGGCTCCTCCCCTGCTACGCAACACTGCGTAATGCCAACTTGTTATTTCTGATTAGAAGTCTAGAAAGCAGAGATCTGTTTTGATGACTAGAAGGGTTTGCTGACTTGAAAGATTAACAGTAGTTTTAAATTACAATTGTTTTCTTTTTTCCTCATTGATACTCTGTAAATGTATAAAGTCTTCTATCCAACAAGAGATACTGGAATCACAGTGAAACCAAAAGTATAATAACAGAATATATAATAACATATATTTACCATAAGCACAGGTCCCAGGTTTTCTGGGTAAAAATAAGAAAAAAATTTTGTCTACATGGGGAAGGACACTGTTCATAGGATTTAGAAATTGAGACTAGAATTACCTACAGGTAGGAAAGGGTTTCATACAGCAACCTTTCTTCCTCATTTATAAAATGTGGTTTCTTTCTTTCAGTAGAAAAGTTAAAATTAATTCTTAGTCACCAGTATGTTTACAAACTTTCTGGCACACCACCTAAAGAGTGCTAATGCCAATATCCTGAACTAATTCCAATGTAGGTAATTTGGCTTATTACATTTAGGGGCAGTTTCAATTAGATAGTGTTCTTCCATTTATACTAAACTCAAATGTGCTGTTTGTGAGACATGTTAAAAGAGTTACTGTGTTTCACGTCTGCAATATCTCTGTAATAGGTCATCTGAATCTTTAATACAATGTGAATTTACCTTTGTTTATTAGAGGGTTCTTCCACATGGAAGATTCTCAAAACTTGTAACATGTGTAAGTGAAAGCTTCATAATACCTTTGTGTCAAAAATTTCCTTTTTTATTCTAAGAATAGGTGGCAAGTCCACTGGAAATTCCACAGTTTTTATGTTGCTGGAATTTCATTTGTTTGGTTCTTGCAATATGTTTTCAGTAAGATGTCTTTGGACAGGGCTTTATTTGGCAGTTTTTCTTGGATGTCTAATGTGTGTCTAGAACAGAAACAGATCATCTGGTGGACTTGAGGAAGATCTGGTTCAACATGAAGACTTCTGGGTTTTGTTTGTTAAAGGAAACATATTAGTATCTGGTTTAGAAATGTCTCTCGAATGCTGACCAAGGCTGTACATTATAAACACCCAAGGCCCAAGCACATGCACGTATGACTGCTTAGGGCTGGATCCATACAGTCTTTCCTGAGAAGAACAACTTTTTTCTAACAGATTTTATCTTACAACAGGGAATGCTTTTTAACCAGTCAGTATCAAGGAGATACTCCCTCTCTGTCAGAAGACCATTGTATGGGTGTCCTCACTGTCATGTGTACCCTAATTCTCTTTTAAACATGAAAAACTGGAGCCATCAACATTTTATCTGCCTTGCCACAGGCCAGTAAAACAAGCAAAGGAAAAGCTGAGCCACCACTGTGTGCTTTCTTTCCCTATGCAGATACAGCCCTGCTGGCTCCTGGGAGGGAAAAGTCACCCAAGAGTGTGAGATGGCTATCAGGAAAGCGCAATACTCCTGCCTGGTAAGATGGCAGTCAGAGGCTGTTTCAGCAGCACTATGGCATGTGTGCAGGCATAAGGGCTATTTACAAGTCTATGGTTGACCTTCATTCCCCTGTTTGTGTCACATCCACTCTGTTGTAGTCATCCTTGCCTCCTTTCAAAAAAAGGGTCTTTTGTGTGCTTATTAACAGTATTAGCACTGGCTGTTTTCTAATTCTAATAATAATTGAAAAACTAATTACTGTAATTACTATGCTCCTGGGGTGAGGTTTTATTTTTTATAATTATTTCTAGTGATTTTTTTTGTAAATACTTTATTATATTAAAAGCATGATAGACAATCATGAGACCTTGCAGCGCATTTATATATCAAACACCTCCACTGAATTTCATTGGTGCGTTTCACCATTTCTTAATCAGATATTACTAAATTTCTTCTGCCTCAAGCAAAAACAAGGAGTGGGAGAGAAAGTGACTACTGACAAATGACAGATGACATGACATGCCAAGTTTGATTCTGCCAATGAAGTATTGGTACCAGCCCAACAAGAGCAAAGATGGAGGTGACAGCTAGATGGCCTAATTTAATATATTCTGAATCTTCCCAGTGTAAGTCTTTAAGGAGGAAAGAGATGTTTCAATGTGTTCAAACATTGGAACACTTCAAGAAGCAACCTGAGATTTTGGCCAGTACATAAAGACCTTGATCCAGCTCCCACTGCTTTCTACAGAAGGACCCAGCTCTGTCTTTTGGAGTCTGTACTCCAGGGCAGGCTCTTGGAGTAAGCAAGATGCTGTCTTATGTCTATTTTCCAATCATCCCTACACTGGTGGCATAAAATTTTTGTTTCCTCTAGAATAATCTACCGGATTATGCTAAGTCTCTCAGGAAAAGATGTCTGAAATTACACTACTATCTTCAGTTGCTCTACCACTTACAAGCATGAACATGGAGGCCTCTTGCATTAATATAATCCAAAATACATTATTTTGAATAGCTTGTGGTCACACTGATATATTTTTATGAGTCTTGGTTTTGCTTGTTACATGTTAGTGTGTGGTACAGAAAATTCTGATTCTTGCACTATGATGTAGGTATATTATACCATTAGTTACCTGTCATTCCCTTTTTGTGAACTTCTTTGTGAGTGGAAAATTGTTGACCCCACCATGAAGAAGATAGAGACTTTTTTCAAGGCTGCTTCAAGGGCTGCTTATTTAGTTTTTTTGTAAAAGTTCTTATGTCAACCTAGGCCAGTCTTAACTAAAAACCACTTCATCATCTGTTATAAAAGAACTGTTCATGCAACTCAGCAATGATTTTTCTAAATGACTGTGAGACCTCATTTAGATTTTTAATAAACAGTCACATTCTAATGAGGTCTTCATAAAACTGACTAAGTATGTTTAGAAATCATTAGCTTAAATTACCAGTACAAAAGTCTCCTTAGGGAGCCCTGCAGATTTTGTGATAAGACTTCTGGCAGATGGATTAGTATAACAGCACAAGTGAGTTCTGAATTTCCACACAAGCAGTGTAAATGTGGGCAACTGGGTAACAGGCTACTAGATAAAGAGCTAAATGTCCCTCAGGTGTGTTCATTAAAGAGAGAAAACAATCAAAACACATTTCTGTGCCATTTAAATACCAGGTGCACAGCAGTCTGCAGGTGCCAGAAACACTGACAAGAGTCCCTTGCTGGAATACACAAGAGCTTAAAGGGATGTATGGTTTTGACAAGTGTGCCTCAGATAATGACAGATATTGGCAGATGTATCCTGCTGGAGGGTAATGTGGGGACTGAGTCATTTGCAGCAGGTGCTTGCATTAGGGACAGCCTCATGGTGATTCTTCCATCTGCAATTAACAGTCCTGCTACATAACGCTCCAGGGCAAGAAGCAAGTTCCTAGCACTGATTTAATGACTATCCAGCCAGTCCTGGTAAACAAATACACATACGCCCCCTCAATGATTAATTCATGAAGGATGTACACTGTGTGGCAAATGTTAAATAGATATTCCTTTTTCCTGAAAATACAAAGGAATTTTCCTCCTCAGCTTAGAGTGGGTCAAGAGGGTTAAAAAATAAAAATAACAAACCCCTATAAATTTTATACCAGCAATAGCAATTGAAATAGAAAAACTCAAGTTTGGGAAGGTTACAAGGTTTGCCCTGCAGGAATGCTACCAAAAGGTCCATTAAAATCATTAGTAATCAAGGTGGCACAGAGCTTGTGTTAGGGGTTGTGGGACAGATGGTGTGTGTAATATGCCTCCTTGTTGCTAATGGTTCCAGCTCTGGGAGTGGGACAGAAACACCAATGAAGGAGTGACTGCATTGTCCTGTGGCTCATACGATCTCATTTCCCTCAAAAGCTCATTTCAATTTCTGCTCTCTGATTTCACCTATGTTGACCTCCAGAGAAAGTGAGAACAAAGTAATTTCTACCACTGCCAAGAAACAACAAAGCTGCAGATCTGTATCCCACTAGGACTCTTGCACCCTGAAGAAATCTCCATAGTGGCACAAACTGTTGCTTGCTGCTAAGGGAATGTGCTGCGTACCTAAACATTGTGAGCTGAGGCTGCCAAGAATGGCGCCAAGACTGGTGTCTCCCCAGCTGATAACTGAGAGTTCACTCTAACTGACACTTTCACATACTGACTTTAGGAAAACAGTAAGGGCAGTATGCTATTTTTGTTCTATCCATACCCTGAAAACATCTCTTTTTAAGTTGTGTGCTTGGGTACTTATGAATGTGTATAAAGCTTTAACAAAGAGGTTTGCTGAAGACCTTCCTATTCTTACAAATCCATCCATTTTGAATTGATATGTGACAATCTAACTATTTCTACCTTCTTCCTCACTCAAGGGACTGGATTTTTAAAGTGGCCTCAGTGATCCTTTTTTGTCTCTTCAATTAGTTGTACATGGGTTCCTGCAGTAGGTGTTAACTGCAGTCACAAATCCCATCTTTTTTATATCTAAAAATAATACTAGCACTTGATCCGTTGGCAGGCTTGCATACGCAGATATCTAAATGTTAGGATTTATATTAACAATTGACAAAGAACATAGGGAAGAATAAATTGAGATTGTAAAACTGGACTTGCTAAAAAGGACACGAGAACTGACACTTTGACTCACATCACATAAACGGTGCTTTCTCCCCTCATGCAAATGCCACAGGGAAGAGAGGTACCAGCCACTCCACCAGCATGAAATTAAAAACATCTCTTAAAACTAAGTGGCTCACATCAAGATATGCGCACTTGATGTCTTATTTCAACACTTCAATTCACAATAATTTCAGTAGTTGCAATAATAGCAGTGGGTTTTTTCATTCCAAATAAAGCTATATGCCCAGTTCCCAAGCAAATTTCCTTGAAAAAAACCCATCCCAGGTGAGAACTAAGACACCAGTGCATAGACAAAGCAGTAAATTAGAAGACTTAGTTATTGAAGGTTGTGAGAAACAAAGAAAATGGTTCCATTCAATACCTGAAAACAAAATTAGTCACAATGACTTGAGTAGGAGGCCTACTTTAGAAATTATCAAGCAAAGAAAGAAAATTACACAGTATCAACCAGGTAACTCAAGCTTTCCTTTATTACTCAGCTCATGAAGACGACCTCCTGGTCAACAAATTTAGTGTGCAAATGAGTAAAGTTAATTTTTTCTGTTTTAGTCCAGAAGGCTTACAGGAAAGAAAAACCCAAACAAACCAGGTTGATTTAGACTAATATACTATGAAGAAGGTGCAATTTCATAGTTTAACTACTTTTCTCAGAAATCTGTTTCAGAATTACTCCCCCTCAGTCTCCCTTAAAAAAAAGATGACACCATACCTTGTTCTGTAACCAATTCTCTAGTTTCCCTTAATAGAAATGGTATATCTGAAATATATATACAAAGATATAACACTTTCCCTCTTTGGCAGTCTTTGCAGGCTATGCTGTATAAAATGCAGCTTTATCAGTTGCTTTTTCATTGTGCTAATGTTATCAAAGCCAAGCATCCAAGGCATGTTTAAAAATAATTGATAATGAACCTTTTAGCACAGGCAGTGATAAATATTTTATGTGCCATACTCAGTATATAAGCATCTTGTTGGTCTGCTATTTAATTTCCAAAAGCAAACACCTTGGAATTTTTTAATCTTTTTAAGTACAAAAATTACTTACCCTTCCCACTTCGACGAGATTAGTAACCATGACTATGCTGGCTGTGTTTTCATGCCATACCATTCTCCAAAAGTCATATATTGTCTCCTGCATTGGTCCTGAAACAATAAATCAAAGGAAAGGTTGCTATCTGAAAGTCTCATGACTGAAAGCTTTTCTCTGGGGAACTTTGAGAAACTGTGCCTATACACATATATTCATATCACTATCATATTTTTCATTTAAGGTCAATTCTGTCATCCCACCTATCTGCATTTAAGTATTTTTCCCTTGAAATAGTGCTCTGAAAGAAAGTTAGTTCTCCAACATTTAGGTATTTCTCTCTGTAATACCCAGAAGTGGAATTATAAAAAATGGATAACATTACTCTTTCTCTTAACAATTGGATGATAACCTAGGGAAGGTGTATTTGGAATGAAATGAGCCTCAATGGACTATCTGGCCTTTCCTGGTTTCTAATATTTTTTCTTAGTATACACTATCCATCAAATTACCCCAGCTCCTAAATTGTACTTCCTGAAGTGAGACAGAAGTTATAATTTTTTTGCTGCAGTATATCACTTGCAAAACAGCAGGGAAAGCGGTAAAGAACCCTGGCATGCCATGGCAGCCATGTCCTCTGCAGTGCTTTCCCCAACAACCTGTGCACTTTTGTAAATGAACAAACAGGGCTTCCTCTAGTGTCGTGCTAAAGCTGGTTACCAGCCCACAGGAAATATTCCAGAACTGTAAAACGTTGAGAACAACCACATCATTTTGTGTATGCCTGGTCCTGTCTGTTTCTAGACTACATATATTATGTTTGGTGTGCCACCCTGATTTTAAACCACTGTTTTAAAATCACGGAGCCAATAAGAATAAATGAATGTAAAATACTATCAGGTACTATAAACATCGATACTGAACCTATTACTGAACTGCCACATTGCAGTAAGCAATTAGTGCGTTATTTAGAAGAAAGAATGCCTTAAATCAGCTAATTGGAGAACAAATGGATAATGTATTTGTCTAAATGTTACTCTAGTGAAGAAACCAACACTCTTAAAGCATTACAAAACCATAAATTCAGAGATTTGGGTAGTTTGGCATGCATATTTTGGTACTTTGAGCTCCCTTTGAAAACAAAATTTTCACTCTGAAAGTCAAGAACTTGGTGAAAAATTTAGTAATATATTATTACTATATTATCATAGCAGGGGGGTTGGACTAGATGATCTTTGAAGATCCCTTCCAACCCAAACCATTCTGTATTCTATGACTTGGTGATTTTACGTTTTATACACAAGTCAAAACAAACTCACCAGGCAAATGATATCAGAGTTATGATGTAATAAGTTATGTCAACTCAAGTTTAAGAAAAAGGATGGTAATAGTCTAAAACTTTTGAATTTTTAAAATTTATTTTTATTTTCACTGATTTCAAAGGATAATTTTATCATCCATTATTTGCATAGACCATTTAAAGAAGTTATGTATTCTCTCCCTTACTTTCTCTGCATTTAAAAATGCTGTATATATAGTTAGTTTCACAGTTTTCCCTATAGTCATTCAACTTGTCTTTTACTTGCTTTGTTACTTCATATAACAGGAGAAAAAGCCATGTAAAACAAAAGGAAGCTATGACTATTAGAACACAAGAAACATGAGAATGTCTCAGACTAAAAATAGCAGAATGTAAAACTACAGTTTCTGAAATTACCAAATTCAAGCTGATGTTGTGGCTGCAAAACTGGACACCTTTTTTTTTCTTTTCATTTACAGCACAGAAGAGTTGATCTTTTGTGAGATTTTGTTCTGAAGTATGGCAAGAGTTAAATCACTCTCTACCATATGGAAATTTACAGTAAATATTCTACTTCTACATAAGTGTCCTGGATATGTAATACACACATGGTCCAAATGCAGTTTTGAACGTCACAGTAAGATAATTAATATACATTACAGTGAAAGTTTAGCTTGCTTGTGTTTGAATAATGTAGGATTCAATATAGTTCTTTAGGCATTTGAAGTCACAAGAGCATTAGAAAAGTTTTAGGCCAAGCTCTCCTACTGGTAAAACGAAGGAGACTATTTTACTCACTGTAGGAAAATAGTATCTCTGTATAGCTCCTTCCTTCCTCTCAAATCTCAAACAAATATTCAGCAAAATTATTATTGCTATAATCTTTGAAGGAGTGTAGCTAAAAACAGGATTAGGGAAAGGCAGTTTTCCACAGAATAGTGTCCTGGCAAGAGTCTGCAAGTTCATGACACATTATTAAGATTATTTAAGCTTGATCAAGAACAAAAAATAACAAAACTATTGTTTCAAGAATCCTGATTCGCAACCTGGTTTAATGGAGAAAATCTAAATGGCTCCACTGCATTCTGTCACCACAGGACTATGTGACGTTTCAAGACAGTTCATCTGAATAAATTTTTGGTAAAGCTGCAGGAAAGGTAAGAAAAGATCCTCTGTCTACACAGCCCTCTTCTTTTCCCCTTGAAAGAATCCAGAATCTTTGAGAAACTGAGGGGCAATGTAGCAAGTTTCTTTATGTATTATTTCAGTTTTCTTTCCTACAGATTCACTTGAGAGACAAAATGGTTGGGCCCTACTTTGTAACAGTCATTTCTTTTTGACAACTCTGAGATAACCTACAACAATTTATTCCTGTTTTTTTTGGTTTTGTTTTTTTTCCCTACAGACAGCATAATTTGCCTCATGATTTAAAGATTCCTACATTTCAGGTCCTGAAAACACAAATTACAACTGGGGAGAGATCCTAAACACTAATTTCTTCCTAAAGATTTTAAATTTGTCATTATTTATAAAGAAAAAAAAGATAAATTATGAGAAAAATGAATTGTTACAAAAACTAATAGCATTTTTATAATTTTTCAGGCCAGAGAAAGAGCTGAGCTCTGACAAGTCTTTCAAGTTTAATTCCAAATGTTCTTTTAGAAGAAAAGTCCTGTTCTGCAGTGCTGAGTACACTCCTCTCAATCTTACTATCCAAATGATAAGACAATCATAATTAAAAATACTTGACAGGATTTCCTGCTCTCCTCAAGTATTCTCAAGTGTTTTCTTGCTTTTTCTCTCCAATTCTTACATGAAGCCTCCAAACTTTTTGCATGTTCAGGATACTGAAAGAAAAAAAATCCTCCCGAAAACCTACCTTAAAGTCTCAGAAAGTAATTCTTTCCTACCCCATTTTTCTTTTCTTCTTGACATTTTTCAAATTATTTTCTGACATATGAATAAATTATTGCTTGTCTCCAGCCAGAATTGAAAAGCATTAGAGGCTAGGTAGAGTTGGAGGATTTATTGTCATGAAGAACTGAACAATTTGATTCCAGAGACACATATGGTAGGGAGAGAAAGAGCCTATAATTGTTCTAAGCATCAACTAAACAGATGTGTGCACAATAGGCGGGAAAGTAATTCTCAGCAGTTGCCCTCTTGCAGGAGAAGGTTTGAAGAGAACGTACTGTGCTGCCTAACAGTAAGTCTGTGGCGTACCCCATTAGCTACACAATATATTTGTTGGTATCAAAGATTTGTGCTGTGAAAAAAAGAAATCAACAACATACTGCAACCAGAAGATGAAAAGCAAAGGAAAATAAGAAAGAGAAATCAACCCTCCAAACCCCAAGCTAATTAAATGCATTATTGGAAAAACTCAACAGAAATGATCAGTTGTACATACCACAACCATTAGCTGTATTACCAGTAGTTGTTAATTGCTGCTCTGGGAACACAAACTTATTAGGAAATGGAAAATCACACAGCTTTTAAGAATGGTTTAAACTCCTAAGAAGCTGCTTCTGTACACAGAGCTTTCTAGAGCCTCTATTTCTGCTTGTTATTGTGAGACGCAGTTCTAATAACTGCTGTTGCTACTGGAGTATGTGATCATTTTGAACATGATGAACTAGCTCAGAATACAGGAAAAAGTGTTCAGATGTAGGAAAGAAAGCAAACACAAAAGAAACAGGTAAAACCCGAATCCTGAAATGTCCCCAGCACTTAGATGGAACTTGTAAATCTGTGGGTCATTTTTCGATTTCTAGAAAAGCAAGCAGCTTAAACAAGGATCAAATAGCTTCTAATATTTTTTCTAGCACAGATGTAAAATCCATAAGCTAATGTTTGGTCCACCTGAGACCAAATTCAATGACAGGTATTAAAGTTAGAAATGTGCAGAAAATGGACAGATACTTTCAAGCTCCAAAGGCTCCCCAGGGACAGGGCATGGGCAGTGGTAGCCATTAACATGTGTTGATAGAGGCAGTGGACTGACAAGATGCAAGACTTTTACCTGCAGCAGTTAAATTCCATCTTGAAAAGAGTGTAGTGAAATGCATCCACCCCACATAAGGAGGTGGTTATAAAATGGTGCCCTCACCTAATGGTTACTGCAGCTTCTAGTAGCAATGCTAACTGTCTCCACTTTTTACTGAAGCAAAACTTGCTGCTTGCTGTTGTGACTGCCTACAACTTGACCACTCAAGGACAACTAACTAATATGCCTGCACAGAAGGAGCTGTGTTTTACCCCTCATTCTTTACTATGTGTGATCCCTTTTGTCATGGTTTAACCCCAGCCGGCAACTAAGTACCACACAGCTGCTTTACTCACCTCCCTCACAGTGGGATGGGGGAGAGAATCAGAAAGGTTGAAGTGAAAAAACTCGTGGGCTGAGATAAAGACAGTTTAATAGGTAAAGCAAAAGCCACGCACGCAAGCAAAGCAAAACAAGGAATTTATTCACTACTTCCCACGGGCAGGCAGGTGTTCAGCCATCTCCAGGACAGCAGGGCTCCATCATGTGTGACGGTGACTTGGGAAGAAAAATGACATCACTCTGAATGTCATGTCGATCCTCCCCCCCTCTTCCCCCAGCTTTATGTGCTGAGCATGATGTCCTATGGTCTGGGATATCCCTTGGGTCAGTGGGGGTCAGCTGTCCCGGCTGTGCCCCACCCCCCCCCCAGCCTGCTCGCTGGTGGGGTGGGGTGAGGAGTAGAAAAGGCCTTGGCTCTGTGTAAGCACTGCTCAGCAGTAACGAAAACACATTGGCCTCCTCAACACTGTTTTCAGCACAAATCCAAAACACAACCCCATACTAGCTACTATGAAGAAAGTTAACTCTATCCCAGCCAAAACCAGCACACCTTCAAAATGAACTTGAAGTACAGTAAATGTTTTCTTATTAACAGATATGGCTGCATGGCAAAAAAGGCCAAAAAACAAAGATTCCCTTTGCAACTACACTATCAAAAAACCCCAAACCCATTACATCACAGAAATTGTTCCAAATACACATGAAAGTGTAAAACCAGAGATTAAAAAAAATAATTAAAAATTACTGGGAGAACAGACTACAAGCTAATAGATCAAAAATTTCAAGAATTCTTCTTTTCCTAATGAACCTCTTAAATGGGACAGACTAGCTGTTGTTAGAATAATTTACAGAGAATTTCATAGGAGGAAGCAAAATTACAGGGTTACTAATGCTCTGCTAGTCCAGTGATCTGATAATCGATACGTGCCTGTTATTTGCTCTTTTAACCACACTGGAATTCAGAGGTAAGAACAAAACGCCCTTTCAGAAAAAGTTATGTAAAAAACTGCCATTAAATGTTACTTTAAAGTATAAATATCACTCACTGCAGCCAAGGGAACATCTCCCTTGCCCCAAATACATTTTTTCCCTACTCAATAAGGCAATGTGCCCAAGATTTTATCACCAGGAATCTGCAGGCACATCATTATGTGATCAGGTTCTCATGAGTGTTCAGTTCCGTCAGTCTCCCAGTTATATCATGGGAAGATCATCAGTGGTCAGCAGCTCTGCAAACCTGGACACTTCCTTGCATGAACAGGTATAGACTAAGTAGTTTAAGATTAGGTTCCACTTTTTCATAAAGTAAAATAAAATGTCTTGATCTTTCTGTCTAAAATAGTCAGCATACTATAAAGAAAAGTAACAGATCCCAGTTGTGCTGATTTAGTAAACTAGCAAGATAAACTGCTAGTTCAGTATTTTTTTTGTAATTGCGTTGCCACTGCCACACAGCAGTACATGCTACCTGCTGGCTCATCTCCCCAAATGAGCTGGTTCCTAAATGGAAGATACTTTAAAGATCTGATCAGTTGCTGATAATCTGATTTGCCAAGAGCAGTCTTTACCATATGCTTGTTGAATAGGTATGGTAGCATGCATTTAACTTTCACTCACCTTTCCAGGAGTTCTGAAGGGTTTAATGCCTCCATGGAGGCCAGTGAAGCCCAGAACAATGCTCTGCTATAAAAACTCAGGCATATGATCATGCAAACTTTCTGCAATAACTTCTCTCAAAATAGGTTTAGACATTTGTTTTCTACCATACCATATGCACTTAAATTTACTTTAAAGGCTTACACAAGAGTATGTTTTCATAGGCACAGTATGTATGCTCCTATAAATACTGTGAATAATTTTTAAGTCTGAGATAAAAATGTGATCAAGACATCACTAAACCATATGGCCCCACCACTCACCAATAGCTATCCACATGCACACAGAGCAGTCTTTTGCAGTTTAAGGTGTCAAGAAAATAATGATGAAAAAGAATCAGGTCATATAACCTGGATGCTTCTAATGGTTTAATTAAAGTTCTCCCATGTCTGTTCCAGAAACTAAAACAGCATCAAGGGTAAAACGTACCCCAGTGCCATGCACCTATTCACTTTTACTGAAGTCTCCTATAGGCCTATTAGTGTAAGAATTAGCACACTATAAGGCAACAGACGTTTGTAGTGGCAAAACTTGGCCATAAATGCTTCAGTGTTTATTAATTGCTGCTTTCTAGCTGCCATACTTCAGTGTTAATTATTATTGCTTCTGCATGCCCCAGCCCCAGACATTTTGTGCACTAAAGAATCTCAATGATATTAAACAAAACCCCTGTAATGAGCTGAAAAAACACATTCTCACTTCTATCACTTTATTTCCTTTGTCTGTGATCGCACTTGAAATGCACTTTCTAGTTTTAGCCTTACAGATATTAATAATTATGTAATTTTCAGCAGGGCTATATTGTAATTACACAGCTATGCTGACTTTCCTGATAAAACTTCCTTGGAAATCACTCTTGCCTTGGAAAAATACAAATAAATAAAGCTGTGATGAACTTCCAGTCAAGTTGGTTCCATATAAATATGTTAAGCCAGCATGCAGCCCAAGCAAGGAATCCTGAGACTATGGCTACTCTTACATGACATATGGAAAAAACCTCCCCCTCACTATTAAACCTTATTTTAACTGATTCCTCCATGGTAGTAGAATCAGAGATGGTGCAAAGAGGAGCCACTTGTTTGCAGAGGCAGTAATTAACTCATAGTCAGGTAAGAAAGAACACCATTTTGTAAGCAAGAATTCCACCAGAACTTAATTCACAAACAAATAAAAAATGTTCAGTTTCTCGTAACACCCTAACACTAGTTTTAACCCAGGCTTCAGAATATACCATGCATATCAAATATCTATATTTGAGTTGTAGCCACTGCACCATTTCTTTTTTTTCAGCCTTTTGCAATAATACCACCTTACAGTGCAAAAAAAAAGAAAGAAAACAGTATGCAGCAACACTATTCCACAGCAGGCCACCTCAGCTATACTCAAGTGGGTTACTCAGGACTAAGCTATGAATTTGAAATGTGTTTTTCATTATTTCCTCACCTTAGATGGATAGTCAATAAGAAACAGATCTGACTGAATCTTGTTAGCTTGACATTTCAGGAAAACGCTGCTTATAAACCAAGCTGAAATGCTTTCCAGGGACAAATCCTGCCTAGTGCAGCTACTGGTAAAATAGAGGCTTTCTACTGTATCCTTTGCTCAGGAAAAACAAAGCCTTCTCTCATTATCAGCCAAGAGACAGCACAGTGAATAGTAATTGGCTGATTTTCAAGCACAAACTAAATCCTACCTGCTTTGAGCTAGCCAGTCAGCAAGCCCTGCTGCCTGTACATTACTGTATGTGAAAATCGGTTTCCACAAAAAGAAATTTTCAAAGTGCTTTCAAGTCCCATTAGCTTTCTACAAGGCTTAGATTACTAGGTGACTGAGGTGCATGTAGAAATTTTATCTATAGCTCCCATGAGACTGACCAGTGCTTTGGCTGGCTTGGTATACCACCTCCTCCTATATTTAGAGGAGTCAGCACTAGACCTTTCACAGGATGAAGGAAAGGAGGAGATTGACCTGTAAATTCTTCATCTCTTTCCAAATGTAAAAAGAACATAAAAACGTTTGGCCTGTAACATGTTGTTTACAATATACAGTAGTGATGAGCCACAGTACTGTTTTATGAAATATATGCAAGCTGAAATAAAAACAACCCCTCCATTCTAAATTCCAAGTTTAATATAGAGATGCTTTAAAAATATATCCTTTGAGTAATGACAAAACTGATTATTCCAGAGACTTTTTTCTTTTAAATTGCTCATTTTACAAAACTAGATAATCAGTTTGAATATACGTAATTTATAAGTGTGTGTATACACACACACACATCAACTATTTTCTAGAGCTGGATCCTTTCTCTTGCTGGCATTTCCTGTGATCCTATTCTGCAGTGATTCTGTGGGTAGTCAGAAAGTTTTATGAGGATGTGGTATTTATTCTTTGGAATATCATATGGCATTTTCCTTTCTTTATTAGTACAGATCTAACTAGGCTGGAACAGCGCATATCTTATGTTGTCTGCATCATGGTACCATCTACAAATCCCAGTCCAGGACCGGAGCTCCACTGTACTGGGAACTGCATTACATATTAAATGCCCATGAATACACAAAAGATGTTCATGACCCTCACAGTCACAATCCAAACATACCTTGAGAGACAACAGGAAGCAAGGTAGGGTTCGAATGAACTGATGAGGCTTGATATAATATATAGCAGCCACAATATGCCAGCTTCCTAGCCATTTCTGAATAATCTTTCCTGTCCCTGCTCCACATTATTATTTCTACTATGTTCAGAAAAAAGTCATTGCTGCACTTAAATATGTTTTTAAGTCTGAGACCAGACTCTATTTGTGCACTCTTGGCAGGTGCTATTTAAGAAATTTTTATAATACTACAGCTAATGCTACCAGCTAACTTTCCATCTAATAAAGTGTTACACGCTTATTGATTGACATTTCTCCACGGCTAAATTTCCAGTACTAGCTCAGTTTGTTCTGTATCGACAAAATAAAATGAAAACGTCATACGATTTCCCAAAGAATAAATAGCACATTCCCATAACACCTTTTGACTACTCACAGAAGTACTGCAGACTGGGAACAGAGGAACTGGCAGCAACAGAAGTAGTCCAGATTTATCCACTTAGCCTGAGATTAGGCAAAGCTGAATGCAATAAAAGTTGTGTACGTAGTACTACTGGCCACGTATGTACCATTATGCTATTCACGAAAGCTGCTTTTTCTTAACTGCAGGAAATTAAAAAACCCAGCAAAACAATGTAGTTGTAGTTTAATGTAGTTCATCCAGTATAATTGAAGAACTCTTCCTTTCATATAATTTATTTGCCATGCAGTGGGGACGTTAAATTTTCTGTTCCTCTCACAAACATTTTCTCAGACTGGATAAATCCAGTATATTCCAAATTTTGCATTACCTGTAGCACTCCCGGGGGTTAGGGATCCCCTAGTGAGGTTATGTGGGATACCTGAATAAGGCCAGAGTCTTCAATCTTTACCTTGCACAGCTTTTAAGAGAGCACTGTGAGGCAATGGCTTGCAGGGAGTATGTTTCATTTATTTCTCCTATGAAACAGGAATAGTTTGAATAACTATAATTGTAACTAGAGGCCTTGATGCATTTTCCAGTGCAGTGTCCTGGCTACAGAGAAACAGAGTTGGTCTCACTCACACATGGACTCTTTTTCTCTCTATGCCCTACAGACATTTAATCGTTTAATTACAGTCAAGCATGTCGGGAGAATGATAGGCGACCCATCTGGGAAACTGAAATACAGGTCCAAATTGATTCAGATCAAATAGCAACATGATCTACTGGCTCTCCATCTGAGGTCAGAGCTCTAACTGAAGACTTATTCCAGGAGCCTTGAGCCCACAGTTTGAACCTGAACTGTCTTTGTGAAAGCACTCCAACAAAGTTTCAGTTTAGCTGAATCAACGTTTCCAGTAAGAAAGCTGTTTTAGTTTCTAATTTGTGCATTATTCTAAATAAGGGTGATTTGCATAATGGAAATATGAATATCTATTAATCACTCATTCTAAATAGCCCATCTGAGCTTGGGAAGACTAAAAAATATGGAATTTATTTTGTAAAAAACATGCTGCCTGTAACATTTCCAACTCAAAAGTCTTAGGTAATTGACTTGTTGGACTGGGTTCTTCATATCAACTTGTAATGCAGAATCAATTTTGATGATGGATGAGAAGTTTAAGATCATTTTATCCCCTTCAGTAGAAGGATCCTTAGGGAATGGACAAAAGAACCTAATTAGTCTTTCCCATTTCTACATTCTAGTTTCATGTTGAGTCAATAATAAGCATCAGGATGTAATAAAATCATCACTATTCTCTAGCTTAAAAATATGAGTTCATTTTGGCTACTTGTTTCTTTTATTTTTCCCCAAGGACCTTATTGTGAAGGAATGTTGCTCAAGCTTGTGAGTAAGATATTCAGATGCTGTATTTTTTAAACTCGTGCTGGGAGTTTAAGTGCATTAAGACGAACACTTTACCCAGATGAACAAACAAGATAATTTAGTCTACATTAAAGCATAAGTAAAAATGCTAGAAAAAACAAATTTGTCATAATTTATTATCCTGATAGGTATCTCATGAGTGAGATATATCCCTCACAATATCTTTTTTTATTTAAGGCTGGAGAACTTTGGTGCATTCATTTCTTTCTCAGTCATAGAAATAGTCAGAATCAAACAAATATCAGTCAGATCAAGACACATGTGAAGATCATTAACAAATAAATGTGTATTGGATGTTTTTCCTTTTAACATCATGATAATTATGGTAAAAATTAAAAATGCATGACAAAACATTTTCTCAGCACTATTATTTATAGTTATTTTTGGGAGCATATTGGTTATTTTCACCATTTCAAGTAGGAAAGGGCAACACTAACCTTTTAATTCTCTTTTTTATTATATTTTACGGGGGACTGCAGTATTTGATGTACACTGAAACAAGGAAAGCCATTCTAACATGCAGACTGTATTTGTGCTTAGTACAGACATAGTAACATGAGCATGCTTGCAACAGAATGAGATTTAGCAGCAGCAGAGGAAATCTCTACAAAGTCTACATCTGAATATGCAACTGTACGGAAGAATAGATGGATAGGGAAAGAAATTAATCCAGTAAGCTTGTATCTTTTTTTTCAAAGCCAGTACTTCAAAATCACCTAGACTGTCATGTGCACTGGTGGCCATACCAATATAGAGATTTCAGTTGCCACCAAAGGATACAGAGAAGAGAAAAGATGACAGGTTTCAAAGATTCGGATATGGTGACAAGACAAAAAAAAGCTGCCTTATTTGTTTCTTGATACATTCTTATTTGTTTCTGAAATACATTCTGTTCGTAAATTTGCTACGCTCTTTTCGTTTCAGCAAATGAGGACACAAAAAGCCTTCTTACACCTGCTGCCAAGCTTCCTCCAGGCTGCTGAAGAGTGGCTGGAAAATAAACTTCACAGAAAAAAAATGCTTTGACTACGTGATTTTCCTGACAAACTGTATTTCTCTGCTCCTTCTTCTGCTTTAGCATTAGACTTCACTGACTGACAAGCGTGTTAACAGTACTCCATCAAGAGCACCAGGTACTTTCACCATCAAGTCCAATTTATGGCTGATTCTTTATAAAGGATGGAAAACCTATCATCAAACATCAGCTTTTCATAATTCGCATACCCTCAAAATACACACGCATGAGGTACATCTGAAAGGCTCATGTTGTGTACCTCTTCCTTGGACAAAAACCAGGTTCTAGTGCATAATCTAGGTAATTAGGAGTCTGAGCAGCAAATACACTAATACATAGCCACCTTCATAATATTCTTTTCTGAAAGTGTGTTTGGTTCACCAGGACAGTTTGCTCAGCTCTTGAATTTCAGGAAGATCATAACGTACTTGTTTGCAGGACATATTTTATAGTCACATTTTTAAAAAGAGGACAAAAATATTACTTTTCACACAGTCTTCTATTGTCTACAATACAACCTTGAAACATTTCCTTTTGCCTGATTCACCTGTCTCCTTAATTACTGTAGGCTCTCATTTCTCTTCTTAATTCTGATATGCAAAAGTCTGTTGTAGCTATTCTAGACTGACTTCAGAACAGAGAAATCAAACCAATATCTTGTCTTTGAGACAGAGATCTGTATGTGCTCTGAAGATCTTTATGTCTGATTTCCTGCTGCTCAGTCTTTGCGGGGGAGAAGCTAGAAGGATTGCTTTTTCTTCCTCTGTGGCTTTGACAATGGACTACAGAAAAATCATCAGTTTCTCAAACTGTTGTTTCACAAGCCATATTAACAAGCAAGTGAAAGAACAGCCTGCATGGGATGTGGGAATTTATATTAGCAAATAAATATTATGTAATTGTTCACTATTCTTTCTAGAGCTTGTTTGTACTTTCAAAGAATTTCTAAAGGTTTATGAAAGGCAGGCATGTATTTTATGCAAAATGTAGCCACACACATGTGAAGAAGAATGTAAGTGGCTCTACCTAGTAATAGATCTATCAGCAGTTTTCCAACAATGCTCCTGTTTCACTTGGTCTACACACAAAGATTCAGAGAAGTGACACACTGCAACAGAGCCCAGGCCAACTTTCTATCTATTAGAAAGCTATGCTAGCCCTGCATTTACAGCCTTCTACACTGAATGGAAAGCAACAGGGGTGTCTCATGTCCTGTACAGACAAAACTGCCACATGGCTAATTAAGACAGAGACAGAAAAATATAGGAATCATGTAAATGGTGAAAGATAACTGTTCTGACACGGTCATCGCTAAAATCTCCTGTTATAAACAAAGAGGCAGGCAGAAACTCTGCTATTCTCATGTACCATAATGTGGCAACTGTTAAAAAGTGTATACCTTGATAGTTACCAGTTTTTACCACACAATATCTCTTTTTGTCCTTAACACTAGCAGAAGTACCAACTTTTAAAAGATGCTTAAATGTTGTAATCGTTATCATCAGTCTTTGGTGGGAAATGGTAGTAAGAGGGCTCTGGTGAATTTGTCATATGGCTTCACAATATAACCTGGAGATATCACTTCCCTATGTAGAGGGTCTATTACTTCTGTATGCATTTGGGTGTAGGGAAAAAAGTAACTTTGCCATTTGTCACCACTATTGCAAAACAGGTGAAGGACATGTTTCAGAAAGCCTTGCCTATTCAACATAGTGCTTATGAATGGGTTTATCTGAAGACAGATGGCTTCAACTACTTTTTTAATGTTTTGATAATGAAGAAGTAAACAACAGCATCAAACACAGTTGAATCTTCAAGATTAATACAGGAGTATAGAATTCAATCACTTCTTATATATATAAGGAAATCAGCCTGACTACCCTACATTGTGCAAAAATGACAGCATATACAAAGCTGAAAATATTTGTAAAACTATCTTGCTTTGTTGTTTTTCAATTCTCCCTGAAGTAATTTTGCATGTTAATATTCACCTGGAGGCTAAAACCATGGCAGCAAAAGTTTCTTTGTGAAGAGAAGTGTGGAGCTTCCACATTGCCGTAGTTCTGACAACTTTTTGCAACATAAAACCAAAAAACATGTCAAGGAAGTTAAGAGTATTATTATTCAAAGCAATGTTTCTGCTTCAGATGCCTGAAAGGGAACTTTCAGTTGGAAAGAAAATGTATTTTTGTTTCTGAAAACCCTTATTAAAATGTTCACACAACATATACAGTCATATGTGGAAGAAAGACACATATTTTCCAGAAAAGAGAAGGAATATGAAAGGGGTTATTACACTGGCAAAGTCTATGCTGCTGTAGTGACAACTGTAAACATTTCCATTGTATATATTTATTTTCAGAAGTTTATAACTCCTACCTAAAAAAACTCCTCCTGCCTGAAACTTGACTTGATGTCTGTCTCCCTAATCAGCAATACACAAAGTGAAACAGTTTAGCATCTGCTTTACAATTGGATACAGAAGAAAAAAGGTTAAAAGGCTATACTGGGCTATTATATCTAAAGCTGCTTTACTTTCAAGACTAACTTTTTACAGTCCTTAAGCTATGGTCTGAAGTACTTCCAGGAAACATCTTAGGTCCGGTTGCTCTGCATGCTGCAGCAAGCAGAAACAATCTGAACTGTGAGGTGTATTCAAAAGTCTGAGATGCACAAATGAATGTACTTCATATATAAAGACATGCAACTTGCATGTGAGTGTCTGCTGTTTCATACATAATTGATCTGCTTGAAAACCAGCCCTGGTGGAAATGGCAATGAGCAATGCTGTAGAACTATGTTAACATTCATTTGTCACTCATAGTTTACAGTTGCTGGTGCAGTGGTGGAGAGAGCATTACAAAACCTTTGATAGAGACTTGCTCAAAGAAGCTAAGTCATAGCTCAGTTACCTACCTGAACTTCAGGGGACACAGAAAAAGTACATACAAAAAGGATTAATTTTTCTTACTTAGAAATCAGGGTGAGACATGCAAGATCAACAACAGTCATCCAATAGTAAGAGCATCCAGCAGCATGTGTGAGAATAAGTACTGTACAAATATTGAACCTAATGCTCTCACTAAAGGACTTGGTTAAAATTCATTGATTACCTAACTCCTGGAAAAAAATGCGTAGCTGCCAGTAAATTGAACAGATCATACAACAGCTCAATATTTTGCTATAAAAAATTTTTGAAGAATTTTATCCATGGGAACAAGGGATATATAAAATAAAATAGCAAGTTTTAAATTGCACCAGCTTGCTGGTTCTGCATGACCCAATATGCCAGCCTGTGATGAGAGATTCTTTTTAATCATGGTGACTCAGGTGTGGACCCCATCTGTTGATACCAGTTACAGATCACCAAAAGTCTTTCTTAGCTGTAAATTCAGTCTACCACTCACATTATACTTATCATATAAAGGAAAATTGATGTTAGTTTTATAATTGAAATTGCACTATGAATGTATTAGTCTTAAAATGGAAGTAAAACCTTTTCTGACTATTAGTTGAGAAAGCCTCAATTAGGTAAGTCTTTTAAAAAATGTTTCTCCTCCTAATTCAAATTAGCAGCAGGATGCTATGTATGCCAAGGTGGAAAGATGCCAGTCTGTATGTCAAACTGGTTAATAAGGAAGACAGTACCACTTTAATAAACAGGTGATTATGCAGCTCCCAGCTCTGTTAAAAGCAGATTGGTAGTCTATTACAAATTGATTAAGTTTGCCACTTCTTTGCTTCAAAAAATTTTATTTGCTCATTAACACTTGATATGTTGAATGCAGCTTTAGAAGAACACAGGAAAATTAAATATCAATCATTCTAACTCCTCAGAGATTTAAAACTGACTCATGTAATGATATTTTCCTTCAAAGAACAATAGGCATGTGCACCTGTGAAAGTTGCGGTGGAGGAGAAAAGAGAGAATAGGAAAAGTTATTTAAAGACTGATGTAAAGTAGACATCAAGGGAATTAAACATGCAGCTTAACTATTGTGCTGCACTGATGTGTTTATACATATCTATATGAAAGTGTACTCTAAAACAGAGCACGAACATCATTGGCTATGCTGCAAGCTGTGGCTCATGACAGGCTTCCTTACTAGTAAGACATACAGAGGTATAGTCTGTTTGACATGTGAAACAAAAGTCTTTCCTTTCATAGTTAATACAGAGCCTTAAAGGCATTTTAGAGATTATTCCCAGTTACCTTATTACCTTTGCAAAAGACAGAGACTGCATCTTACTGGAATTGTTACTGTTGTGCAAAGGCCTTGTCAGAAAGCTGGAGATTAACAGTAACTAGCCTTTAGACAGCTGCATCTATCAGGACATTGCAGAAAACTGTAAAAAAGCAGATGTGTATTTTTAACCCTATTCTGCAGATGGGAAAGCTGAGACAAAGGAAGAAAAAAACAACTTTGACATGATTCTTCATCAGGCCAGGGACAGAACCAGGGTGAATACATAAATAAACCTCTTGAGATCAGTGCTCTTCATTCCTCCAAAATGGAGATACAGATCTGTTTCCCACCTGGCCTTAAAAAATGAGATTATAAAACATAATCCACCAAAAAACTCACAGTCAGATTACTTTGAATTTTCTGTAAATCATATGCCCATTTAAAAATGAATTTTACATTCTTCAGAGAGTCACCTTCTCACTCACTGCACCATTGGAAGAGTTAGGTGTTGGGGATTGGCTTGCAGACAAGGGGCATGGGTCTAGTGATCCCTTGTATCAGGAAAGTATGTTTTAGTTAGCATGAGTAGGCCTCAGTTAGCTAGAGTCAGAGCAACACAGTGGAAAATTACTGACTGAAGAAGGCCTCGGTTACTCCCGGTCATAAAGAGGGAGTCACATACCAGAGAAACCGCAAGAGGGGATGGGCTCATTGTGTATGCTATCCAATCATTAAATGACTAGTAGGCATAATTAAGTGAAGCATTATATAAGCATGCTTGTATTATCAATAAATTGAAGTGTGCTTTATCACTCATATTGGGTTGACTGCATTTCTTCCTCCGCCTTCTCAGGTCCGAACCTATGTCAGGGTTTTTCCCCGCAGTTAGGCATCCCTGTGTGCACTCAGCTGCACTTACACAGAAGAAACTGAAGGGACCTGCCCCAAAGAATGACAGCTGAAGTAGTCATATATCCTTTATATCTCAGAAGAAGACTTGGTTTTACTCCTCTTATTCTCCTTCTTGACTAGGTACTTCTTGACACCATATCAGGAAAAAAGTGTGGCAAAGAAACTGTTGGGACTTCCTGGTGGATCTGGTACATAGACTTTCAGTATATTACTCATATATTATAACACACTTGGCTTTAAGAGCTGAAAGTACAAAAACCTCAAGCTTGGTATTTGCTATTCAAGTATTATGATGAGTGATAAAGCTCCATTTAAACTTGCTTCAGATAGGGATCTTGTATGTCTATCAGAAAGCTGTCAGGGATAACTTCTGGTGAATCTCCTGACGAAAACGACTGTATTACAAACTGCAAGTAAAATGCCAACTGTATATCTTTTTATTTTAGGATTCAATTAAAGGTGAAAAACTATGGTGTCATTAGCTAAAGGTTAAATGGGACAATCCATTTCTTCTCAGAAGAGGAGGTTGTAAAATCCCAAAGGGAATTAAGCAAATGCTGCATTTTTGCCCTCGTTTTCCTGTCTGGCTCATCTGTACAAAGACTGTGGACTAAAGAATGTGGTGGGTGGGTAGCAGAAGTGGAAGAAGCAGCACATTTAAATGGCTTATATTCTAAGATCACAAATTCTAATTCTGGTGTAATATTGACAGTAGCGATGTAGTTCTAGAAGTAAGATCTGCATTCTGCCCCACTGGCACCTGACACAAAGTAGCACCTAATCTGTGACTGTTAAGAGCTGAAGTACAGAAAGGCAGAGATATGAAGTCCCTAACTGGTAGAAGTAGGGACTGGAGGCTGCAGATTTTGGGTTGCTTAGGGAACAACGGAACTCACAGTAAAAGCTCTTACTTGACATGGCCAACATTTTCTTTGCTTTGATAAAAAGTCATTAAAAAGTATATATGACCTCTAAATCCAATACATGGTAAGATTATTTTGAGTATATTATACTCAGTACTCCAGCTGTCTCTCTTAAAATATTGGGCATGTGCTGAAATAATGTACATGGGTGTAGCTCAACTTCTTCAGATCCATGGGCAAAGGCAGGAAGCTCTGTCAAAGAATACTTATTACAGAGGAGGTTCCCTCTAAGCAGTGGAGGAGCAATCAAATTTTCACATGTATGCTATCCAAGCATAGGGAGGAGACTGGCATATTGTTCAATATTATGATTAAGCAGTCACAGAAGACTCATCTTTCCCACCTGTTCCAGCTCTGAACTTGACCAAAAAATAAGTAAGAGCTGCATCAGAATGGTCAAATTATGTCTTTGAAGATAAGTACAAATTGAAAATTAATTCGCCTGTTGGCAAAGGAATAAGTTCTTGTTCACAAGCAAACTTTTAAACAATGGCCTGTAAAATTGCCTCTCTAGATCCCTTTGAAGAATCCCCCTGTAAGTGTAATATGTCTTTGGGTCCTCTACTAAAACTTGCTAACTGAAGTGTTTTGTATTTTAAGGACCTGAAGCCTACTTATTGTTGAACAATTAAGAGAACATACATTTTCATGACACTGTTGTCTCTCTGAAAAGTTTACTGAATATTTCTACCATGACTTATTTCTTTTTTCATTAGTAACAACATGTTGAGTAACTTCTGCCAAAAAGCATGTATTTTGCTTTTCTACTCAAAACCTATTTGAACAAGAAGGTAAAGGACTGCTTACTTGACATACCTGAAAATTAGATAATAATTTAGTTTTCTCACTTCTACCTAAGTGATTGAGCCTACTCTGTCCTGGATATTAACTATGGCAAGAATGCATATTAAAGAGTATAAAGTGTAATCTAAGTACCAAGACCCCTTAGCCTCACATAGCCAAAGAGAAAGTGTGATAAACTTACCTTGTGTAGCAATGTAGTGATTTGGTCTATGATAACCCTAAAATAAATTGAAAAAAAAAAATAAGCAATAGGCACTGCGACTATGTTGTTACGAGTGAAACTTCATTTAGAGTAGTATTCAGTAAAAATCACAACAATACAGATAATGTATTAGATGCAAAAGTTCTTTCCAGTGGGGAAAGGGCAATGGAGAAGGGGAACAAGAAGCAAATGGGTTTTCTGCAAGATACTTAAGTTGCAGTGTTGTACAACAGGGGACAGACGTAATATGTTCTTTCAGTCCCTTGTTAGCTCTGCTGAAAATGAACAGCATGAAATCCTCTCTAGCACTTGCAGCTAATGGCATGAGATGCTCATGGAGGCTGAGATATACCTCCAAGCTATTGCTATTGAGTGCAAAGCCTATCCCTTTTTTAGCAGGTAAAGAATGCTACATTTGCATTCAGCCTATGGAGGGTGGGGACATGTTCACTCTGTCCACTGTGATTTGTTTATTTTTTATTTCTGAACAGTAAAAAGGAGGGTAAATTATTTGACTAAATGGTTTGGTATGAATACACTTGTTCACATCTAAATAGGAAGAACATAAAACAATTCTATGTTTCTCTGATGACGAGTGCAACTTAATCACAAGCTGGCTGTGCAATAAAGTCTAATACTCTATGGATTCTTTGCAACGTTGAATAGGTTGCCAATAGGGAACAATACCATTTTTATAGTATTTGAGTTTCTGATACGATGGGAGTATCACCAAAGGTTTAATCATGAACTAGTAAGTTGATAAATTCCGTTGTACCAGTGTTAATCTATTAATAATGGTTATGATGCATTGTCAGGCATCAACAGGAAGAACTTAAAGCTGTAGCTTGCATGCCACTGCAATTTCTTTCTAAAAGAGCAAGGGGCATTGTAGTGATGCAAGGTGGGACAGACTTAAAACAACTGAAGATATCTTCAATATTACAGAAAGAATAAGATTAATTACAGAGTTGATTCCTTTACATGCCATTGAAGCAAAATTTGGAAGTCTATGAACTAAGAAGTGTTCAGATAGCTACAAAGTTGATTTTTTTTCTTTTTTTTTCTGTGTGTTATCTAATATCCCTAGTGGCTGGGGTCAAACAATTCTGTTTCCCAGTGAACAAACACATGGGAAAAAATACCCAAGAAAATTTCATAGTGTCTGTGATGCTGCCATTCCCTTATTAACATGTTTATTCTGACAACACAACTGTACTAATAACTGCATGCAAGAGTAAAATTGCAGCTGCTTCTGTAGTAGAAAAACAAGCATTTCTAATGTAAATTTGACTAGCAAGATTCTAAACAAAAAATGCTGTGTTTTGTGGTAGAGCTGTCTTTGGAAGATGTCTGCAGTCCTCCAAGCTTTGCAATAAAGATATCTGCTGAGGATGAGGGAGAGAATTTTTTCATTCTCACACATTGTTTCTTTTTGGGCCACATTCTCTTCATCCTCTTGTACTTCCATGAGCAAAAAAGTTTGCTATGCAGCTATCTTATCAGCATTTTAAATGAGACTGTATGGTCCAAAGCCTTATTCCTCACTTCTTTGAATATTTTAGAGTCAGATGAAAATCTGACCCAAGAACATACTAGTAGCCTAAAATGAGAACATTCCTGAATGTTGGAGCAAATGTGAAAGTGAATTGAAATCTAGGTCCCCAATGTGAACACTCTCTTTCCTTTCATGACAGATTACTCCCTTCAGAGTTTAGTGAGATGTGTAACTAAATGTATTTCCATATGTGCCTTTACCTCTTGGTGACTGTGCTATTTCAAACAGCAAGGGACTGAGCAGAAATCTGAGCTTAACTTAATGGTTCTTGAACATGCTAATAAACACTGATAGAAGGAGATATCTTCAGAAAGTTACAACTTCAGACTTCAGATTGTTAAAAATGAAGTACCTACTCTTTTTGTATAGCTCTAATTCCTCCATACTCTGAGAAAAACATCTGCTACATTCCTGTTTCATACTGGTGATTAAACTTGAACTGCAAATTGTGACACCATTTTTCAAAGATGCCACTGCTGAACAAGAAATCTTTAGCAGACACAGTTTCCTATGAAACAACACTTGTTTTACTTAGCCTAACATCTAGCACACCATGTAAACAATAAAATTATTATCTTTGCTATCCATAGATTTCTGCCTTTAGATGGTATTGATGTTCTAATGATTTTCAATTGTACTTTTGAGTTCATTCTTTCAACAAAATCCACCTTGTCTCTTAAAGAATTTATTCTAATGTAAAACATTAAGTTAACATGATGCAGAATGAACAAAGAAGCCACCTTCAATAATTAAGCAGCCTACATATTTAATGAAATGTCTTGCTTGCATTAGAAGTACTAGTTAACAGCTGCAGAATATACTTTGAAGGAGACTTAAAAGTGCAGAGATGACAACAGATTGCAAATCTCTGCATTAGGCATTACAGAGTTTTGTCACGTTAATATGCAAACAGCATTCTTCTAAATGTGGAATGATGCCAAGCTGTTGACAGAAAGTGAAAATAACATTTTGTTAGCCCATATAAGCACCAGCAGGCAGAGTAGCCATCCAGTGTTGCTGGCAAGGTTTCAGTCTAGTGGCAGTTAGACAAAATGACTCCTTTCACTTGCTTATTGACAAAACCTTTGAGGCTTTTTTTTCCTTTTAGTGTACACCTAGCTTCCAAACATAGTACTTTCTAACAATGTTTAGCAGCTGCTATTAGCTGTGATATCTATTACTAATTATGAATAACATGAGAATAGAGAGAGCTCCCTCTTTGACTGAACACAATGTTGTTTGTTGACTACATCAATATACGCACATCAATATAATTTCCATTGATGTAATCGGAACTTGTTTCTCCTTCAATGGGCTGCAATCTCACTCGAGAATGATCATCTGAAATGAGAACAATGGAGAGGGAAAAAAAGTAATTACAGATACATTCAGTAAAAACTCCTTCATCAAAATACTACTTTTAAATCAAACTAAACGTCAGCATTTGCAAATTCATGCTTGTTTTACTCTTCATGAAAATGTATCTACATTTAATCCTCATTTCAGTTATCCATAAGGCTTTCCAAATTCCCTCTGATTTTCAGTCTGCCTTAAATATTTCTAATATGAAATCCATTGCAATTATATTTTTTGCCTTGACACTCTCCCCTCCTTCTGTCAATAAAATAAATAACATTAATTTGTCAAAGGTTTAGACATTTGGAAATGCTTCTGCCAGTACTCAAAACATGCTGAAGTCTTTCTACAAGACATACTGCCACCTCACAGTTTCTGAAAGAAACTCATTATGTTTTCTGTAAGGGAGAAAGCAAAATAATGGCAAAACCCAAGCAATCAGATAATGGCTTTGTCACTGAATTTTGCTCTACTGTGGCCATCTATATCTATGCAGGAATGGGCAAACACTCTCAATTCTATTTTCCAAAGTCCAATCCAAAACACCATGGCATGAGTTCATTTCTTGTCAGCTGCCTCATTTTCTTTATGATACCACAGCAGTGATTAAGAATTGCTAGAGGCTAGATCCACCCCCCACCCCCCAAAAAGAATTTCTGTATGCTGGCAGGGCTTTTTCTTCTTTAAGAGTTCATATGCTCCTCTTGATTTTCTTGGTTCAAAAGCAACATATCACACCAGCTTTTCCAGAATGCTGCACAAGTTGTTGATAAAACAATCAGAGGGTATGACCTCAAGGATGGACACATGGTAAATAGCCACTTCATTGCTACTTTGTTTACAAATTACTCTTGCTAATTAGATACCTCTGTATTATTGTTTTTGAATGCTGATTGCTAGCTGAGCTAGTATTACTTGCAGCTGATGATAGACCTTCATGACTCTCATTTTGTTGTAAATGTAAATAAGCATTAGAGCACCTGAAACTTGCCACCCATATTCTGAATAGCTATTTTTTTCAGCTTCAAAAATCCTAAGAGATAACATATAAATGAAAGAACATAAAATGGCTTAAAACCCAACTTCATCATAAGTAGCATAATATGGGCCCACATTATGGGGGAGGAAAGAGAGGGCAAGTGGTTCTTAAAATAAGAGATTTTCAAATGCCTGAGTAGGAAAGGAAGAGGCAAATTCTTTATTTCATCCTCTTTTATGCTCAGGGACTTATGCTTTTTAAGTCTCAGGGACTAGAGATCTCAGAGCCTCATTTGCTTCCCTGGGATTCCCTTGGGAGAAAGAAAGGGCACAGTTTTAAACCAAATGTAGTAAATCAGAATTAAGTAAAATTCCAGCTCTAGGTTCCACACAGCTTTTATTAGGCTATTTTCTTGTGATTATTTCACCCAACAGCCTTCAAGAATGAGTTAGTTCTTCCAAACATGTTGGAATATTCAAATCAATTATGTTCATTAGATCAGCCTTTTCAGCCTCTTTATTCACTTTTCCAAGACTTAAAAATTTATAGAGATGTGACTCTCCATGACATAACCCATGCTGGTCTGACCCTACCAAGCTATGTTTATCCAAGTGCTGTGCTATTCTCTGCTTAATTAAGCTATTTATCAGTTTCTTCAGAACAGAGATTTGGCTCACAGGGCCTTAATTCTAACAATCCATCTTACTTAAGAAACATACCGCATTAGGAATTTTCTAAGGTCCAGACATAGCTGATGCTTTTACAGTTTTGGGACCTGATCCAACTTCCACTGAAGTCAGCAGACTCCGGAAGTCAAGCTTGTTTGGACTCATGGTATGTCTTCATCTACATTTTCATGATTTCCTGCATCATTGCCTTAAAAGCATTCTCACCAGAACAACTCAGGCTAATAAAGATCTCCACTGTTATATTTCTTGAATTACTTGGGGCAGGATTCATTTGTCTAAGCACAAGCATCTCATGCCACTTTATATACCCCGGGATATACTGCCTAGCCTTCAGCTGCTACTACGGAATAACACAAGTCTGTCATGTGTACTGTGTCACATTTATTGGCCCTGCGCAGATGTCCTAGGTCACCTGAAATGGCACTACATGTCTGTGTTTAGGCAACTGAATCCTGTCTTTGATGACTTGCACACCATTGAGTTCCATACTGGGCAAAACAAGCTTACATTTCCCACTAAGGAACATCTTAAAAATATAATGTCCTGTCATTTCTTTTAGACTGATTTATACAATTTAATAATATGCAGTGGTGTCTTTTCTTTACCTTTCCTATTATTTTGTTATTTTCTTTATTTACTCCATTCTTTCCTTGCAATGATTCTTGCTTTGGATTGGGCAAAACTAAGTAAGTTACTTCATACCTGTATCATCATATTGCCTTTGTGCCCTTTTTTCTTCTCACATACATCCTTTCTAGTACTGCATTCTCAGCTAAGTTTCTGAGAATTCTGGAGGTAATGGACTGCTCAGTACCCATTTATTTGCAGTGGAGCTGGAGTGACTCCCTTTTTTAATTGCTTTGAAGTTAACTCCTTACTGCATGGCAACACTTCTTAATCTGAAAAAAATCTTTAGTCAGCAAAAGAAGTGTTACTGTGTCTATGCCTGTGCTTATGTCAAGTAGATTTCAACCTAAAAGGTACACAAGCCATATGTTCTTTCAACATGTATGCTGATTCTTAAATAGCCTCTAGGTTAACTGTCTAGATTTTTAGGGTATTTTTTTCCTTTATACTTCAGCTGCTCTTGACAATTTTTGTAGCTTTTAAATACTCTCTTCTCCAGCTCATTGTTATTTTGATACACCTCTTTCAGGAGATCAAACTTAACTTCACACTGATCACTTAAGCTTTTAAAATTAGTTATGTTAGAATCTATTTTCTTTGTAGAAAATGGTAATAGATAATGAATATAAGTATTTTATTCTTGCTCCCCTCACGTCACCTACAACATGTATATGCCAGCCTGCAGACTGTGATCTCAAAAAAGCCCCTTGAGTAGCTGGTTGATTAACATGCCTAGCCAATGACCCTTTCTTGGGACGTGTCCTGCTGACTCTTTGCAAATCAAGCCTTTTATAAACTTCTCACATAAAATCTTTAGCTGCTTTTAAAAGCTGTGATCAATACTCTCATTTAGTCAATATTGAGTTAAGTAAAAATAAGTACAAACCCCCTCCCATTCCAAAATTACCTCAAGATATCTCCTGAGGAAAAACAATAGATTTTACCAAAATCCATGCATAACCCTACACAGTTACAGCAGAAACAGAGTTCTTCTTAGCTAAAAAAAAGATTCATTTAGCAGATTCATGCTGGTTTTAGTTCCTAATGAGAAAACACAAAGCTTTTTGTGTTTAATATATAAGGAGCATGTTTTCTGTGGGTGACTGGACTCTGATCATGTTTCAGCTTGTTGATACACTGGCTAACAAGTTGTAGCTGCTTTCATACAGTGGTGTTGTGGTTTAACCCCAGCCAGCAACTAAGCACCATGCAGCAGCTTGCTCGCTTCCCCTCCACTCAGTGGGTTGAAGAGAGACTCAGGAAAAAAGTAAAACTTGTGGGTTGAGATAAAGACAGTTAATAGAACAGAAAGGAAGACACTGATAATGATAATAATAACAATAATAAAATGATAATAATAATAAAAGGATTGGAATATACAAAGCAAGTGATGCACAATGCAATTCTTCACCACCCACAGACTGATGCCCAGTTAGTTCCCGATCAGTGAACCTCCCCAGGCTAACTCCTCCCAGTTTATATACTGGGTATGATGTCACATGGTATGGATCATTCCTTTGGCCAGTTTGGGTCAGCTGTCCCTGCTGTGTCCCCTCCCAACTTCTTGTGCCCCTCCAGCCGCCTTAGCAACAACTGAAAACATCAGTGTGTTACCAACATTCTTCTCATACTAAATCCAAAACATAACACTATACCAGCTACTAGAAAGAAATTTAACTCCATCTCTGCCAAAACCAGGGCAAGAGTGTAGGGCATGCTTGTAGCCAATTAAACACACATCACTTGGGTAATGTAAAGCATATTGCCATTTTGACAAGCTCCTGCAATGCTGGCCACTTGGTGCTATTATTTTAGTTCCCTCAGAGAACAGTAATGACTACAAGCAATAATGTAACAGTAGTATCTTGGGGAAAAAATAAACAAAGAGGATAAATGGATGGAAAACGATTGCATTAAATGCTTTAGAGAAAACCATATACATTTCATTATAATCATGTACCTATAGTCAGTAGCATCTGAATCATCACATCTTAAGTCTTTAAACACAGCATAAAAGGGCAGTTTAGTAAAATGCTTTTCAGCTAAAGCAAATAGTTTATACAACTATCTGGGACAAATTTTCAAAAGTGGACCACTAAAATTTTACTCTCAGGCTCTGAGACAAGTGATGATTTACCCAGCAGAAAACCACATAAAATAATTAAACAGTTAACTACCTAATTTGCATACATATACTTAGCAGATGACAAACTGTGGGCAGTTTCAGCCTCTCTTTTAAAAGACTGCCTTTAACTCTAATGGATTTTAATTTTAACTTGTTATCTGTGTTTTCACAGACACATAAATAGGAAGCATTATTGACAACAACTCCATCCAACTCTTTCCCTTTGCTAAATACTGAGGACATTAAAAGTAAATTGACATCTAAATGATCTGAGCTATATTTGCCCTCTCAGAAAGCCTTCAGTATCACTTGTAATTGCCATTGATTTGTGTGTCTAATATCTTTTACTTGTTTTCCCTTGGCTACTCATCACTTCATTACCTCAGACATATAGCACTAGCAGTCTTCTGTTTTCTTCAACCAAAGAGTGTCAAAGTATAAGGTGATGTCTAACATGACATTAAAGAGGGGACTGACAACACTAAACCTGACTAAAAAAGAAGATCTACTGTCATACATTGGGACTGGAAATAAAATTTCACAAAGGAAGGACAAACATATAACTTTTTGGTATTCTTATTTACGCCTTCAGTATTTTTACTTAAATAATAGTCATCTAATGTATTGCTACATCCTCACAAAACAACAAGTTTGTTACACCTTAAAGATTGCTTGGAGGGAAACAAGCAAAACCACATCTAGCTAACCTATCTTCTTTTGCATATGCTCCAGCCCATCATGATATTCACATTTCCCTAGAAGATTTAATTTCCTTTTTCAGTAAGTAGCACATTATACATCCAAAATACTCAGCAATACTATCATGTCCTTTCAAAATGATGTGGCAGCATTTCTTGGTTAACTTGCCTCTGCCTCCGCAAACATTTCCTGCGGGTTCTCCTGCAGCACGTTACAGAGCTGTTTTCTCTTGTAGATTGTCTCAGCCCAGCTGGGCCACAGTGATATAAGGGCCTATTCATACCACTTACTGTAGGTTACTAAGTTAGGAGCTAGTCTCTCTAGACTCACTATACAAGCACTGCAGAGAGGACCTCCTGAGGTGGTGATTTAGAAGCATTCAAATGGGCTCTATTTCTGAATCATTTCTCTAGAAGACCTGTCCTTCTCTCTGTCAAGTCCACGTGGTTCGCTGATGAGGAAACCTAGGTAGATCTGTGCCTGAATGAGCACCTAGACTAGGTGCTGAAGTTAGGCAATGTAAATATGCACTATATACTCCTTCCATAGGTCCTCCAAATGTTCAGACAATCAGTACTGTTTATTCTTCTATGCTGTCCCATGTACCTATGGTTTACATGATTTCTAATTCCAGCAGTATCATTAAATGATCTCTCTTTAAAGGCCATCATTCATTTTCATGCTTACAAAACTTCCAACATGCTGTGACCACTGCTTTTTTCTCTGCTTATGCCTGTTTCATGGTTATCTGGCTAGCTGGTAGAAACACGAACACTTCCTATCTTAAACTTAGATTTTGAAGGAACAAACAGCAAAGGGATCATCTCCTACATACACAGTGGGAGCTTTCCCTTTAAGGGCAACACCAGTGTGTAAACAATAACATAATTTTACCAAACTTTTTGTATTTTCTGCACCCATGTTCATGTGCAGCATCTCTTGCCACATTTTGCAATCTCACAATGCCAGATATAGGGGACATTCACCAAAGCATGCTATCTTCTCCTCAAGTTATTTGATTATTAGTATATCTAATCTTTATCAAGCTTGGCATTTTTAAGTAAAACATAGAGATTCTGCTTTTTTCCTTGGAGTCCATCTAGCATTAAGAGGGTAAGTCAGGATAGCTGTCACTGTTATTAAGGAATACTTAAGCAGCAGTATTGTTCTCTCCTACAATATACCGAACCGAATATCAAGGTACCAATGTGACCATGGGTACTCTCTCACTATGCTGCCATGAGCAGTCTGGGAGCTGTTAGAGCTGAGTACTGGGTAAAGGTGTCATTCTCCATTAGCCAAACATTGCTTACAGGATTGAAAGTATACAGAAGGCTAGTTGAGAAAATGCATTAAATCTGACAGTTTTCTCAAAAAAAAGTAACATCTTCCCTCACTTTTATCTTCCTCATTAGAGAAGAGGAATATAAGCCTGAAGTGAGCACAGGGCTGATGGTCATTCTTATCCAGTTCTGAAGGGAAGTTAACACAGTGCACAATTATGTTGTCAACACTTACATGCAATGATATTCCCATATCTATTTTTCATTCTGTTCTCATCTTTCTTAGCGGAATCCCATGGTGCAGACTGTCCTTCAAAGAAACTCTAAAAAAGGAAAGAAAGTGATATTAAGAAAAGCATGCAGCAACAGTTACCTTACAGATAAACCAAGGAGAAACGCAAAAAGTACTTGCAGGTATGGTTGTTGAAGTGTCATTTAACTGATTCTTTTATTGAGCAAAGATATGAGTCTCCTGTTTAAATGGTATTTATGCATAGCTCCAGATGTTATCTAAAATTTGACATGAGATTATCTGTGTAATAGCAAGAAGAATTACTTGCATGTGAAATGCTATTAAACCTTTCCAAAGTTGCATGCTTGCAACACTAAGAGGCCTTTATTTGTGCTATCCAGATTCTCCGCATAATTCTCATACACACACAGAGCTGAAGGAGCTTCAGTGTTGGAGTTGCTCCAATATTTGAGTGCAGAATTACACACTGTACTAAAGTATTTTATTTTTGACATACCCACAAATTTCAGTTACTTCTTGGCAGATTACTTCATGGATCTGTACATATACAGACATTTAAAAAAAAATTTAGATTCAACTAGCATGTATCGGGTTTTTTTAAACATAATTTATGATAACACCAAGATGATTATTTTGTCAGAGAATAAAAATAATGTGATTTTGTGAAAGATATTATCTAATATTCACCCAACCTCTGTGCTGTAGTTAATAAATCTAATGCAAATAAGAAAGCTGAAGGTGCTAAAATATATTTTTTACATTACTAAAACACACAAGCTATCAAAAGGGCAGCAAGCAAGTTGTTATGTCCTATCTATCCTGTGCCTTCTGTGGTCTAAAAGAACATTTGCACAATTTCTTAATTTACATACTGTATCTGTAAGTCTTATAATGTAGATGCATTTTATCATTTTGCATTGAAATATTAATCTAGTGTTAAAAATATTTAGTTGCCAAACAAAGCAGTGGACTTCTATCAGGACGATAGCTAGTCTTAACTCATGTTTTGATCTTTTTACTACAATGACCAGTAGATTAAATCTTCTGATTCTAGAAGAACATGAACGTGCATGATTTATTTTTCTGGTAACAGAAGGCAAAAAATGGCTAAAAGTCCAAACTCAGTAGGGAAAACTTCAAGAAGTTTGTACCTCTTGGAAGACCTCAACACATTCTGAGTGGTTTAAAAAAGATAATACCCATTAAATGGACTACAATTAATGTCCTTGCCCTCATACTTAAGATGTTGTTGAATCCCAATGATTTTCATTAGTAAAGAGCATAAAAATCAAAATAAACCCTTGATCTCTTACTGAAGTCAATGGAACAACAGGGGCATTCAGTGTCTAAAATGAGTTTTCTTTTAATAAGTTCACTACAGTACTGGTTTTCAATTTATGATATAGAAACTCCTGGGAATACATGGATTATTTCTAAAAAGTTTGTAAATAATAGCAACTTAAGAAAAACAGAAGCCTTGTCAAAAGGCTTTGATTTGTTTGTCCCTCAGCTCTCCACACTTAGAAAAATTTTAAAGGTTTGTACATTGATTGTAAAATGACTAAACCCCACTAATATAAATAAGTTTCTCCTTAATCACGGCATACCATCATTGGGTACAGCTCTGAGAAATGCAGATTGCTGTCAGGATAGAGAACTGGAAACCTGTAAATTCTAAAATTATTTACAGCTTTGTGTCTGTTTACCAAAAAGTTGCCAATCATTATCTGATTATATATCTGCCAACGGCAGCTAAAGCAAGCAAGCCCTCCCACTTCAGAGCACTCTCAACTCAGGCTGGATGGAAAATACTTTTGTAATAAGCTAGACTGAACGGCATAAGGAATTGCTCTCCACAGGCAAAGACCTATGTCTCCATTTCTTGCAGAGTTCATACTTCCTCTCAGACAACACTGGATGATGAACAATTAAACATAGTTAAAGGCAAAATAGGGATGGAAATATTCAGCAACAAAACTCCAAAGGCAGAACAAACTAATCATTCATCTGACCTAAAATTTGACCTGGTATCTTCATCAGGATTTTGCGTTTCAGGCAGCTAGATAGGCTACAGAGAATTCTAGTTTTCTTGCAGTCCTTCTGCTACAGCCTAGTACAGAATTGATCCATAAGACATTACCCAGCAAGTGGTTTTGGGTTTAATTCACTAAACATTACATGTGCTGTTAGAGAGAAAGAGTCCTGCTGATACAGCTTCCAAGCCTACACCGTGAAATATGGAGGACCCAAATATACTCCTAGGGACTTCTTTCTTCTCCCTGTCCCACTAATGAACTTTTACAAAATTGCTTTAAAACAATCAATTAAAGTAAGTCTCTGGAGACAGCTGGAAAGATTTTCACTGCATTGAATTCAGGGAAGATATACAATACGCAATGTACTGGTTTGGACAGCTCGTCTGCTTCTCCCCTGCTAATGTACGGGTTCAATTTCTCCCACCTGTTTGGAACTTCTGAAAACAATGATAAGCTTAATGAGCCTTACAGATAATACATTTCCTAATAATATGCCTGTAACATAGTTAATTTTATTCTTTATCATACATATATATCAAACCACACACAATAACAAAAAACAGAAGACAGATTTATGTTTCCAGCTGCTGCATATTGACTTCACTTTCTTTATTAAAAATATATTATAGAAAAACAACTCCAGATAATGTTTTTCTTTGGGTTTTTATCAATAAATTAGTGAATGAAATAAAACCTATCAAATAGGGAAAAAAGACATAATTTATGTGGATCCATTTTTCTTTTTAATTCATTTTGGGATGCACACAGGTATTTCAGTAAGAAGTGTACAGAAAAGATAATTTGAAGGAAGAGGTATTACAATGCAAAAGCATAAAAAGAAACAGTTATTGTAAAAGACAGCTGGAGTGTCATTTTCTGAATTCCCCATGTGCTGCCATTACACAAACTGCAACGGAATGATAATCCACAATGAATTATAAGGAGAAACCCCATTTGTCCCACAAGTAAAGAACAGAGCAGAAATCTCATAACAGATGATCTGTCAAGATCTTCCCTTACTTGTGAGAAATATATGTTTCATTACAGAAATTTTAAAAATCTTTTTCCTGACACATCACTCCCCAGGGAGACTGCTGCACAGCAGCCCACACATTATTTTAGTGGTTATTCATTCTAATTCATCCTTAAAAGTTTCTTAAAAATGTGGACTATTAGGAAGAAATATGCTCCAAAGAGCTTCATTCCACCAAATGTCTGGCAAGGGCAATGGAGAACTGAAAATGAGTGTAGGACATTTCTCAAATAATTTTGTATAAGTAGTTCTGTAACCCAAATCACACAAAACCTTGGCTACCCAGCCTCCAGGATCTACTTGAAAAATGAAACACTTTTCAAGCCAGCTGTTACAGTATGCAACGTCAACTGTCATTCTGTTATTAGAAAATATTTCAATAATCAGGATAAAACAGTTCCTGAAAAAAACTAAATTATACGGAACTGCATATGCAACATGAGAACTGGTCAGTGATGCAGCAGCAGGATCATCTTAGGATGAATGTGAAGCTTTTGCTTGCTTTAACTTAGTGCTGCAGTGGTTTTCATTAAAAATTAAATATTTGCCAAGGGCTAATTCACTGTGACCCTCAGTCTAGAAAATAACTGCAATATCTCAAATGAGAGGGGGAGATAATAATTGCAAATACAGATTCTTTAAATTATTCCCTTTCCTCATTTAAAATTTATAAGACCAGAAAATATTGGAAGGGACCTATATAAAAGTGCAGTTTGAAGAGGCTGGAATGTGGAGAATCGAATGAGATCTTCAGGATACAATTTGTAGTTCTGTTGATTGTTGGTTTTGGCAACACACTTTCCATCCCAGATTTTCATGCTTTCAATTAAGGATAGTAAAAATAATGCATCTTTCTAAGCACTTTAAGATCTACAAGTGTAAAGTGTTGAGTGGAATTACTATTTTTATCATGAATCCAAAGCCATGTAGCAACTTTTTCAAAAAATACTTCATAGTTGCTAGGTGACAACAGTGTAGACTCCTACAATGTCATTTACAAAACACAACGTCTTACAAGCAAAGAAATGAGAAGTTAAGGGCATCATAAATCTTGCTCTGCCTACTTAATAAGCAAGAATATTATTTACAGAAATGTGTATTTTACAATCTTAAGTTTGATCTGTGGATTTGTTTTTAAATATGTGACTCTGATGTCTGGTTTTCCCAATTGACCATAAGTTTTTTCACTGATAACATCAATTTTTCCACTGCTATTTCTAGATAACCAGATTAAGATGTCCTTTAGCAAAATGAGTAATTTGACCTCTTCAGTTCTAAATGCCTCTGGATTTGTTTTTAAGCTACATGCAGAGAGTTACACACACTGTCTACCTTAGGCCAGACCAGACAACTAATGGTGGTCCTAGTCTAAATTTAATTAGCTATAGAAGAAACTTATATTTCTACCATAGATTCTTTGAGTTGTATCTAAATTGGATGCCTATAATGCCCTGATTTGGATAGTGAAGATACAACATTATTTTTACCTAAATATATCACCCTTTACTACTGCTGTGTCCTCTTTGTATGTGGAGATTACAGATGGAAAACAATGCATCCATTAAGCTCTGAGTTAAGATCCTAGCATTGCATTAGACTCTTCTTTGTATTTACAAAACCTAGTAAATACACATTTTATTTTAAGCAAGTCCATAAGTGTTTGGAGGACAAGGACCTTCAGGCTAATTTAATGAACAGTGGAAGATTTATGAGTACAGTAGATCTGTCAGTTCATTGGTTTTTCAGAGTTCAGAATCTGCAAAATATCTGGCATGTGAGGATGTTCTTGTTACTTAACAACATTAACTGTTTTTTTAAACAGAAAATTGAAATAATGACATTCAGCTTGTTGATAACTATTTAGATTGTTAAGGAATTAAGAAGGAAGAGTCGTTGATAGTTACATTAAAGAAATCTGCAGAGAGGTCCAAGCCATGAAACAACATTTTTAATCTTCTAGTCACTTTGAGGAAAGATTTTATCATTGAAAATGCATCACCTGCAAGTAATAGATCACCCCAAGTGTTTGTGAGCAGTGGTAAATGATTTCATTGATGGAAACCCACTGTATGCAAGCAGCTCTTCATACTTCAATCATTGCTTTGGTCACTGAAAGCCTTTGTGGATGACAGTGTGCCGCATAGAGAATATATTCACCAGCTTTTTCTTCTCTGTCAGTTTCAATCACTGAGAATTATGTCCAGTTCTCCAATAATGGAATTAAAACCCCCCATTTTACTATGCCTGCCCTTGAAAACTGTCTGTTGCAAAAGCCAATGTGAAAATCTATCTAATCAATGTAAACTGCCTTCTGCAAGATATAAAGCATTTACCAGTGTGTTACTGTAATCTAGGTCTGAACAAAAGAAAAAAAAAACAGTAAAGATTGTTGCAAATAGAATACATTGATGTTATCGCCAAACCTCCCTCATTCTGTTTGGAATTTTCTGAAAAAATTAAGCTGATGATTTACATAAGGTTTTCTGTGTGTGAGATAAATGGTGCAGATCAGTGTTAAAGCAGATATACAGTTATAGTCTGACACACAGCAACTCTCTAACATTGTTCCTGATGCTCCTTTATGTGGTTGTGCCTCCTTGGACTCATGTTAAAAAAAAAAAAAAAAAAGAAACATCCACTCATAAAGGCTTGCATAGCCAGAGGTAGGAAACAGAGTCTTTTCCTTCTCAGGTGTCTATATTACACACAAGAAGCATACAAAAGCAAAAGTCCTTCTGTTTTTTTGAGACACTGAACATCATAGTCACTGCCTACATTAACTGATGAAATGGAAGGGGAACCGTTACCTCCTCCACTAACTAACTGCAGCATGACTTACCATTCAGATTTCAAATAAGGGACTAAAACCACATGATAAGACCAAATCTGGTACTAATTCTGTCATTGTACTGGTGTGCTCATTTTTCAGCAGCAAGATGCTTTAAGTTACTCTATTTTCTAACATATTTGTATTTTTAAAGTCACAGGCTTTGGTGCTCTCTGGACAGCTGGCCAGTCTAGTCAAGGTACAGCTGCATAATGAAAACATGTTAAAAGGACTGAACTGCTTTGGTGTGGTAGCTTTAATGACATGGATACTTGTAGCAGTTAGCATGAGTTAGCTCTAGTTGACAACAGTGTTAGCAAATGCATGTGAAATTTAGTTAACGCTATAGGATAACAGATTAGCTCAGTTATAAGAATAGAGAGGTAAATGAAGTGAAAGTGACTTGTCAGTCACTGTGAGAGCTGTGAAGGTGTTGCGCACCTTCAGGAATAGCAGATCATGAGTGCCAGCCATGGTGAAAGCTAGTTTTAGGCACCAAGTGCATTTTGACAAGATAATCAAGTATTAGGTATTCTTTTCTACCCAGTCCTATATCTGACAGTGTCCTGGGTTGCTTGGGGAGAGGACCCAGAGGACAAGGGAGGGGGCCCCCTGAGAGGCACTGAAGGAGAACACATGGCATGGCTGGATCCACCATGCAGACCCACCCAACTTCTCTCCTGGACCATGTCTTCCCTCCTGAGGAACAGGGAAGTCGTGCAATTTGTAAAATTGCCTGTACCCATGACTTTTGACTATTTTGATAGCTGAGTACATTTAGTCTCCAATGACCAATTGTCATTTGGTCTTAAACCATGACAATACTGCAAAAGAGAGTGTCATGGAGTACTTCTACAATAACTAACAAAGAATTACTTTCCATATATTTTTTAAACCAACCTATTTGTGAGACTTGTTGATGCCATTTCTTATCTGGGTATCTAACACTGCCACAGCTGAAGTTCACTTTCAAGACTCAACAGTAGGAATAGAAATCTTTACAGATTTGGCAGAATGCTCTAAAAATCTGATAGATAACCTAGTTTCTATAGGCTTTCAGAGCCATTTCCATTTTACCTACTTAAGTTTTAAAATCTCCATTACTTTCATTCCTTTAAAATTCTTTAAGACTGCCATATAAGGAAAGATTTTAGAAATATGGTGAAATGTGAATTAGTAAGAGGACTGCAATAGAACATACAATTAAAATTCTAATTTAGAAACTTATTCCCTGGTGTACTAGATAGCAATAACTTGACCTCATTAATCTTCCTGATTTATCTCCAGCAGAAAAATATAGTATGTTGATGGGATTTTATGATCCTTTTTTTACAGATGGGACCCTCTGGGTACAATATGCACACTTGCACTGTAACTAATGTGCAGGTTATATTATTTTTTACTTGTGTGTAAAAAAAAATTAAAGTTGGTCTCAAGGAGTACTTATTTCCTCTCATGAAAATAGATTTCCTGCTTTTGGGGATTTATTGAATAGTTCTTCTTTATTGAGGAGTTCTGCCCCCGAGGAGGAAGGAGCGGCAGAGACAAGGTGTGATGAACTGACCCCAACCCCTGTTCCCTGTTCCCCTGTGTTGCTGGGGGGGAGGAGGGAGAGAAAATTGGGAGTGGAGTTGAGCTGGGAAGGAGGGAGGGGTGGGGGGAAGGTGTTCTAAGGTTTGATTTTACTTCTCAAAATCCTGTTTTGATTTGATTGGTAACAAGTTAAATTGATTTTGTTTTTTTTCCCGAGTCAAGTCTGGGTTTTGCCTGTGACCATAAGTGGTGAGTGATCCCTCCCTGTCCCTGTGTCAATCCATGAGCTTTTCTTTTTATTTTCTCCTCATCCCACTGAGGCTGTGGTGGGAGGATTGAGCAAGTGGCTTCATGGTGCTTTGTTACCAGCTGGGCTTAAACCATAACACCCCCCCCCCCCCCTTTTTTAACACAATTGGTAATTAAAAGTTTTGTTTACAACTATCACACTTTGTACCTTTTCAAGAAGACGGTGAACCTGAGCAACACTCATGACTGTAATGTCTGTAAACATAAAGTGAATGAACACAGGCTACACTGAGTACCAACTACTTCTGTGCTTTGTTAGGAAACCTCTTCTGGGGAAATACAGAAAGACATTGATCACCACACAGGCACTACCCACCCTTTTGTGAACAAAATTATCCACTTCATTATTCAGTAACTCTGCTATTTCCTTGCTTCCTCCCTACATTGTTCCATAGGATGTAATTACATGTGTTAATTGCACACTATGCCAGTAAAAGATGGTGCAGTTATTTATTTATTAATGAGAATTCCTACTTATCAAGACACAGGTATTTACACAAAAGGGGCAGGACTCAAGGTTACATAGTGCACTGAATGTGTGGATAAGGTTTTTAAGATAAATTCTAAGTTAACTTTTTTATACCATCTTTGGAAGGGTAACATGTAAATACCTCAAATGACTTGTACAGAAGGAAAATACTCAGCCTGATCACTATGATATGGTTTGAACGAGGCCAAAAAGGAGAGGTATCTTAAGATATTGAGTGAAGGCAGAGACATCAACTCTGAGCTAATGCAGGTATTCAAGATACCATTAAAACCATCTAACTATGACTTAATTCAGGGAAGTTAACAACACTATTATTGTTGTTATTAATGGTGGTGGTGATGATGATAACATGCCTCTTTTGCTCCCATCTTGGAAAACTTACCTCACTTTCCTGTATTAGAGGACAAGGTATCCAAAGTAGCTATTGGCTGCCAAATTATCAGTGTAATCACTCTTTTTTCCAATGTCACTGTGGTAACTTCTGGTGCTCTTTTGTTGCAGTTGTTTTACAAGTAGTCACAATGACAGACCCCTAGAACTTCCAGACTGAGCAAGTTGCAATATTGCTGTTAATGGTGCCACGGGCTTTGATTTTTTGCATTGCAGATCTGCACTACTTGCTAAGACTCCTTGAGACTTCCTGTTGAGTAAGCTTTGCAGAAGAGAAGATATGACATCCTATTTTACCTAGCAGCGGTTTCCTCTAACTCCTCTTTCCTGCTTGTCTGCAACTCTGCTTCTCACTTCCTTTCCCTCTGTTTGGAGTTACTTACATTTACATAAGGTTGTCTGTGTGCCTGTGTATTGCTAGTCTTAGAATCTGGAAAATGGTGGGTTTGTCTCTTGTTTTTTGTTTCCAATTTTTAATCAAGAAGCTTCTTTTCAAGTGCCTTTCTGCCAAGCAAAACATTCCTTCCACAACACTACTTAGAACCGAGAAGTACATCACTCCTAGATTTTGTCTGTTGAATTCAGAACGTTAGCAGGCAGATGGATTCTACAAAGTGGTTTTAGGTACCTTAGAGCTTTGAGAAAATTATTTGGGATATTTTTGTGCACTTTAAATTTTAATTCAAAAACCTAAAAGAAGATTTAAATATTTCTTCTGAGTCTAGCCCATTTTTCCTCCTAGAGATTAGGACTATGATATTTGATTTACTTTACAAATAATAAAAGCTTGCTTCAGGGAATGGTTTCAAAGAGCTAATGAAATGTTATTAAAGCAGAGCATAAAGATACAATATGCTATGAAAAAAGTAGGCAAGAACCACAGAATTTTTTCTTGCTATAGTAAAGAAGAGTTTGCAGTTGTTTTAAAACATAACAAGAAAGAAAAAAAAAAGAAAAAGAAATCAAAATGAAAAATACAGAGAAAAAAAAAAGAGAGAGGGCAGAAGAAAAGACAAAATTTTTTTCAGTCACCAGAAGAAAAACAATAGTGTGCATTTAACTGAAGTAGTAAGCTTTGTGTTGTAGTCATAACTTTCTGTTCACTCATGTTTTAGGTAGCGATTGATGACAGCTACTCCACTCATTGCCTACATATGCTATGTAATGCACAAAACAAGGCTTAAGAATTCCAAGAAACTCTTTCTGAAGTAAGTGGGAAATACTTTTCATGGCAAAATACTTATTTTCCATGACTTGATTGACACTGTAGGCCAGGATGCTACTCTTTGAGCAACTATATTATTTGAAGAGGTACTATTTATTTAATATCAGTGCACTTCTCTCATCTGCTTGCTGAAGATTATTTCTAATGAAAGGTGATCAACATTAAACTGGTGGATGCATATGGTGATAAGAAAGGTGACTTCTGACACATTTCTGCCTAATCCAGTAATATTTCTGCCTGATTTTATCTAAATAAATAATTGTAATTGTAATTGAGACAGTATGCTGAGGTCAGAATTCATGTGAACTGCCTGGCTTTTTAAATTATCAGCTGACCTGAGCATAGAGAACTGGATAACATCTTCAAATCCCCTGTAAAGACAAGCTGTTCCTGATTTAGAACCACACAATTTGGAAAAACCTTGAACGTAATAAAGTTCCCTGAAGCAACAGAAAACAGCATGTGGAAAAACGAAACAAAAGCAAACAAACATTGAATTTGAAAAGTAACAAAACCTTTCCTATCTTCATCCAAGTTATAATGTACACACAGCTGATCTAACCTTTCAGAAGTGATAAAGCACCCCTCAGATTTTGCTCACTAAGTAAGTCTCAAGGGTTTTCTTGAGTGTATCTAGGCTGCTCTAGTTAATATAGTTTGGATAGAAGATAAGAAAGAAACAAAGCTCACATAATAAGATTTTAATTTTGCTACAGGGCGACACTGACATCATATTAAACTACAAGATAAAAGCCAGAGTACACTGGCATGCACAGATGGAACACAAATATTTTGCACACTGTTATTTTTCCCAGTGGATAAGATAGTACTTATCAAGGGAAGTAAGAGTAGTAGGGTAGGCTAAAATAGATAAGGGTCTACTTGCAGTGCCATTTCATAAAAAGGATAGCACTTCATTGTGCTGGTTCATTACATTCTATGATCTTCACAGGAAACTTTGGTGCCTCAATGTCTGCTTTGATTGTTTGCAAATACACTACTTGCTAGCATATATAAAGACAATTATTCATTCCTCTAGGCTTGACTTTTAGCCCAGTATTTTCCTTGTTCTAGAGAAAAGCATCTCCTATCTAAAGCTATGTGTCTACTTCCCACTTTTCCTGGCTGGCATCCAGTCCCCGCACCTATCGTTTGCTACGCTGTTCTGCTCAGAGGACAGCCACTGAGTGCTTCCAGTGATGGCAGATCCTGCTACTTCACTATTCAGAACTCCTGGCTCTGGCTTTGTAATTTATGTTTCCTTTTCCCAGACATCCCTCTCCAGGGTCTCACTCAATAATTGCTTCCTGCCAATCATCTTCCCTTTGGACAACTACACACTTAGTGGAAAGGAGTGGGTGGGTAAGAACTTTGAAAACAAATGGTGTTGGTCCTAGATGATTCCACACCTCTCTGAGAAACTCTTGAAAGAATAATACAGAGTATTTAAGAGCATATAAAGATAATCAGCATAAACATGGTAGTGGTAGTAATGAGACTGATAATGATAAGTGTTGCTGTTGCCCAATCATTTTTAGCATGCTTACTGTATACTGACAGACAGCAGCACTTCAATACAGCCCCAAGACTACTTGTTAGAACAAAGTGTCTGATTAGGCGCACTAATGAATAGCAGCAGCTCACCAACCTGAATTGTCCTATTTTGATGTCTGAAATGTATACAAAGCACTTTCTAATTCCAAGAGAGGTATCCCTCCAGCAATTTATC
>JANZLQ010000050.1:1255860-1283687 GCA_026212715.1 Elanus axillaris | reverse complement strand
CCTTTTACTATTACTGTTGTAATTTTATTAGTGTTGTTATCATCATTATTACTTTCTTCTTTTCTGTTCTATTAAACTGTTCTTATCTCAACCTATGAGTTTTACTTCTTTTCCCGATTTTCTCCCCCATCCCACTGGGTGGTGGTAGGGAGTGGGTGAGCAGCTGAGTGGTGTTTAGTTGCTGGCAGGGGTTAAACCACGACAGACAGCACTTCTCATACACTTGAAAACTGTTAAGAACAGAAATTCACAGCTATTAAGGACAGTTGCAGAATTACATCAAACTGGCTGACACACCAACAGACATTCAGCAAACTGTCTCTCCTCTGAACTGAAAAAAACCAAACTCCTATTAACTGCCATCCAGCTAAAATTGTTGACAACTGATTCTTGCTGATCAACAACTAGAAGTCACCCATTCTGCTACAAGACTTATTAAAGAATTAAAGGGATATTGCACGCACTGGGAAGTTGTGTCACTAATAACATAGGGTATTTACTAGTGAATGTAGTTTCTGGTTTGGGATGACTTTATTTCAACAATTTGGTATTGATCTGGAGTACCTTAGGATTTCCAAAACAAAACAGGCTTCATGGACATGGCAGCTGCTCATTTTCACTATTGCTTTTGACCTCCCTGGATACGATCTCCCCAGTGCCGATGTTTCCAGTATCCAAGAGTCTGGGATAAACCCAAGCAGGAACAAGTTACCTTCATGGTAAGGCTTCATGGAATTCATGGAAGGATTCATGGAAGGCTGCTGCAGATTCCACAGCAATCTGAAGAAAGTGTTTTTTTCTGAACACAGGCCTTTGGTAAAGGAGAAATACCTGTCTCACATAAAGGACCTTTATATCACCATTAGTTGTGGTTATCCTTCATTGTGTGTGGGAGAGAACACTTACATAATAGTATATGCCTATAATCAGACCACTGCAACTTTCCAGTATTAAAGATTAAAGATGCAGCTGGGCATTCAGGTGATAGGTGATGGGGTTCTAGCCCCATCTAAACAGATGAAACTTTACAAAAAATAATAGCATTGATCTCCACAGATTAATATTTCCAACAATTTTCCACACCATTTTCACAGGACAAATTCCCACTATTTTACTTCTGTTTCTGTTATGCTTTCAATCTCTAATGAGTTTCCTCATTATTACAGAAATAGAAAGAAAGGCAAACAGTTCCCTGCTCTCAGTTCTGGAGGATGCAAATATTGTCCTTTGTATGTTTACACTGTGGACTAATACCCCCATTCCCACCCAATGTTCCAGAGTCTGTCTGTTTTCTTTGTAATTTGTGTTTTGTGGGATAGAAAATAACTTGCATTGATTGTGGTATTGACTGTCTCAGCTGGTGCTGCAGAATATAAAATAAAATCAGAGAAAAGGGCATGATAAAAATGTACAGGTTGGAGGTGAGACAGGCCAGTTGCAGTCACAAGGAATACATGCAGAAAAAGCAGCACCAGCTAGGTCCTGCCAGTAGCTATATCAACATAACATCAACAAAATACTTCTTTTCCCTACTATTTTCAAGTTTTCAGAACAGGGCCCCAGAAGCACAGGGGCACATGACAGAAGTGTCATGTGACAGCAAATTTGTCTTCCAGCTGGAACCAAAGAGCAAGAAAAGCTGTGACTGGAGGACTGGCTTGGAGTGACAGGATTCTAGTCTGTTCTGCATGACAGCAGAAGATGGATATCAGACTTCTGCCCTAGGTTAGGCATTTATCTAACAGTGCTCAGGAGAAAACAAAAACTTAACTGGTCACCTTATGGAGTAAACTTCCGTCCATGAAAATTTTCCTGCTTGCCTGCAATAATTTCTGCCCCCCAAAACAAGGAACTGTACTTCTGCTGGTTTTAGAGAGGTTTTTTCCTATTCTGTTTCTTAAAACCATTTTCTATTTACCCCAGATATTTCACTGGCCGGTAGTATGCTGTGTGAAAAACTTTGTTTTTATAGACTATCAGCACTTCTACCTGCATATCTTCTGAAGTTCCATTTCAATGAATATATTGCTATGAAGATAGGATTCTTTCATACCCCCAACTATTCTCAACACTCGCCTCCAAATCCTCTTCAAATTATTGATATTTTTATGATCACCTTTGACCACAATCCCCCAACAAATAACTGAACAGTGACCACAACCAGATAACCTATTTTAAAATACTTCTACCAATTTATAATAGGTGTTAAGAAGTACTAAATTAAAATGAATTATTTAACATACATTAGATAATATATTTCATGTTCCTGACCTTGATATGCCCAAAGAGCCTGTATCCTCACAGGTATCCATCTATTTAACTGCGGTGATTTAGAGAGTAATACAGTTACATTGGTGTAGTCCCTCAGAATGGAGACCATGCAGCATAAAAGGGATAATCAGTACAGTTTATCTTAACAGTATGTAACTTCCCTGTATTAGGAGTAGTAATGGTTTAATTATATTAGTACAAAATTATTTCCTGACTGAAGCAGTTAACTGCCACAAAACCTTGAGAAAGGATGTGTTCAAAGGAGGGGAGGAGAGGGAAGTTGGGAGAGACAGTGGGGGGAAAGGCCTTAAAGTTAAAGCTACATGGAGGAACCTTTTTTAAACTCTGTTATTGACACGGTCCTGTTAGCGACAGTAAGTGAGGCTGATCTGAGAAGGATACTCTTTGCAAATCCTGGCTTTTCAAAGGAACCTCTAGTTTTGAGATAATGGAAGCTCAGAACTCCCTGTCACGGAACATAATGTGAAATTGATTTTGCAAAGCTTTATCTACACAAAGTTGCACCGGTTTAATTAAAGGTGTGTTTTTAAATCAATTCTGTTAAACCAGTCCAAGCTCCTGTGTAGACAGTCTGAAATCAATTTCAAACTGTCTTCTGTCAACTAACCTTAATTTGACAAAGAACTAATTTGTACTAAAAAGGCACCAATTTTTGCTGATCCAAAAATAGGGTAAAAAATCAATCTTATTTAAAATGAAAAGATTTTGATTAATTTCTCTGTTTCTGCCCTAGCTATGCCAAGCTATGCTGGCCTCCAGTAGCCTAGTCCATCTCTTTAGGAAGGAGATGAACTCAGTTCTTTGCATCTATGTGCTTATGGCCTTTTGACAGATACACATCCTAGCAAAAGGATACTGTCTAACACACGGTGAAACTAGGGAGTCTAAAACCAAAACATGGCAGGTGTAAGGAGAAAGAAGTGATGAATTGTAGAGACCACTTTCACCCTACTTTTCTATTTATTTTGTTTCTGTAATGCAGGAAGGAGATAAGCAGTGAGCCTCCTTCATGATCAGTAAAAGTTTTCTCATGCTGTAGTATTGGGGAACAGCTAAAATAACCCACAATGTGTAAGGGGTGCATGTGAAATCAGGCCAATGTTATCCTGCCAGTCTCATTGCTGGAACCAAGCCAACATCTCTCCTTTCTTAAGGGTCTGGCAGGGGATAGAAAGGTTTTTAAAGATCTACTGCACACTAGCTATGTGGAAATTTCCCCAAGTTTAAGGATTTCTGTGCAATCCCTTCCAATCATTCACACTCCACTAAGCCACTAATTAAGGTCTGCATTTGAGTTCACAGCTTACTGAAATGTATCCACATTATTTCCACACCTGAGAAACACAAGGAAAATGGGCAGTGAACTTGTAACTGATGTGCCGCTAAGGACACATCTGTATTCGCTCTCGTTCTACAGGCACAGCTAGACACAAAATCAGAACCTGCACAGCTATATCCAAGAACCAGAGCCTGATCCTGCTCTAGGGAACAGGAGCCTTCGGACATGCCATCACAGGAACAGGTCCAGGCTGTGGGATGTCTCCCCGTTGACATTCAACCAAAGCCTTTTCAGTGATGAGAGCCAAAGTATCTCAGCTCCTCCCAGAAGGAGAACAAAAGAGCACAACCCTGCTAAGTATGGTGCTCCCCCAAGACCCCCTATATTGGGAACTGAAGATAGTCAGTATCTCATGTGAGAGTATTCCTAATGCAGAGTTGAGCAGCAAGCAACTAAGTAGCAGCCTGCCGTTGCTTAAAAATTATTTTTCATCCTTTATGTTTTGTGTCAGTTCTGTTACTCCAAAAACTTGTGTATGAAGCCAATAAGACTTAAAACTACATAGATGTGCTTAGACTGTGAACTATAGCCCTAATTATTGAGAATAGTGGCCCTAATTATTAAGTTTTATTTTAAAGCACTTAAACTATGCACGACAGTAAGTGCTCTGTATCCTTGCACTCTGAAGTGCTGCTAATGGGTAATGTGCTACTTTACTTTCTGTTCACTTCAACAGATTTATTTTCAGAGTGAATCCTGTGTGAATTTCTCTTGAATCAAACTCTTTCCCTGGTGGGACTATATAATCCTGCTGTCTTTTTAGAGCAAAAATAATCTATGAGACTTCATTCAAAACAAATCCCCTGCCAAACTATTTCTTCCTTTTCATTTGGATAGTCTTCTGATAATTTATAAGGAAAAAATTCTTTCATTGTCTAGTTCAACCTTGTAAAGAGGACAGTATCAGTCTGACAGCAGCATAAACAGATTTGTAATCTTAGCAGTGCTAGAATATATTGGGTGGTTTTTCGTTGCGTATGGAAGAAAAACAGCAACACTGCATTAGTTCACTGGAAAAAAAAACCTGAAAGAAATGACTAGTTATGGTTTATTCTGATTATAAACAATTTCCATATATAAAGAGGACTTTTTTCAGATGCAGCTGCAGTATTTTAAGTCCCCCTTCCCTGCCACTATTCATAAACTGCACCCTAATGTGTTGCATCTACTGGCATTAGTCATGACTACACCTACTGTCTGTAATGGGATGACATTCATCAACTCGGTAAGCTCAAAATTAAGTGATTTTCCTGGAAACTGTTTCTCAGCAGCATCATTTGATCCACTGTAGTTAAAAGGCCATGTCATTGGTTGCATTATAAATTCCATTTTACAGTCTTTTTTTTTAAATAAATTAATTGTAGCTTTTCTCTAGGCTTAATGCTGGTTTAAAAGGTTTCAGCTGATGAGCAAATCTTTTCCAAATACAAGAATTTTCAATTTTATCATTTTTAAATAACAGTGGCATAAAAAAACCCCACAGGAACAAACTTGTTTAAGTCAGCTACACAAATGAAAGTTGACAAGTGATTAGCTTGTTCTGGGAATGAATTGTTTCCTACATTTTAGGGCAAAAAATGTCATCAATGACTTTGGAAGTGGCCTGAAGCATAAGCTTTGGAAGTTTAATACTACAAATTCCAATTTAAGCAATTACATATTTAAGCAATTGTTATAACATGGAGTTGGCATGACAAAGTGCAAGCTTCAAAAAACCACCATCTCTTGTAAAATGCAAGCAGTATGCACATTTGTAAAAACTCAGCAATGTACTGGTAATTGTATTAGTCATCCTGAAGGACCTGCAACAGTGAATGTATTAGTTGCTACCTTTAAAACTTAAGCATAGTATATTGAACCTCTAGGGCAGCGCACAATTGTGCATGCCCAAAAGAGAAATTGTTGCTTGCCCTACAGGGTGGAAGTAATTTAAATTACTTTTCCTGGTTTCCCTCCTCCCTTCTCTTTCTATCTGATGACAGAATGAGAATGGATCTTTTTTTTGCTGGTTTCTACTTTGAGAAGACAGAGTTGAAATTGAATCTATCATTCTGCTTCTCACTGGCTATGTCAGAATCACATCACAGTAAGACCCATTTACACCTGTTCCTCTGATTTCTCACATTCTAATTTCCAAAGAAAGGAAATTTAGGACTGTGCACTGGGTTGGAGATGCAGTGCAATCTGGACAGGTTCCTCAACTGGACAAATGGACACTACCACATACAGAGGCAGATACAGGCTCTGTCAGGTGTAGACTGCTCCTGGAAATGGGGGATGGCTGGGCTGCTGGTGATCATCATTTGCTTCCTACACCACATGGCAGGGAATAGTTTTTTTTTTTTTTAATCTAATCACTTCATCTTGGCTCATAGTTCATATAATGTATTAAAAGTTAACAGAGTATTTCAGAGGTGACAGCTTCAAGTCTGCCTACAGATCAGACCCCACAAGTTCCTTATGCAATGCATCTTCCTACATGATCGATCAAAATTATCTTAATGTATTCTCATACACTCCTGTGACAATTATGACAATTTATAGTCCAACCCTGCTGATCAATCTTATGTATTTTACCTCTGTGGAGCAATATTTTTATGCTACTTGTTTTTTGGGTTCAAATCCATTGAATTATAATCTTGTGGGAAACTACTCACTGTAGACAACTTATCAACCTGTATTAGAGTGTTCCTGTATGTGAGAATCATTCACATGAATGAACTCCTTAAAATCTGAGCTAAAAGGCAGAGAAAAGTGGACACCCTTACAATTAAAATATTGGACCAGATTTTAAAGGGTCTTAAATCCTCCTTCACATTAGACAAGGAACCCAGGTTGATAAGTCTCTGTTCATTCAAATATATGATTTGGATAAGGAGTGGTGCATTCTTGAGACTCTTCAGCAAAACTAAGCTTTTGAAGTCAGGCATAATACTACAATTAATTTGGGGCAAGAGAGCAAGTTCTGCTTGTTTTTCGCTTTTTTCAGTTAGCAAGCTGACTCATCTCACAAGGAAGACAGGATCGGCAGTGCAATGTGCTGTGTTCCTGTAGCATTTGCCAGGACGTAGTGGTCATGACATTTAAAACTAAGATGATAACAGGGAGGAACAGGTCACTCTAGCATGAAATGAAGAAACAGAAGTTGAACAAAAAACAAGGAAAAAAGAGAGACTGTAAGTTCTCTCTGTAAGTTTCATATGAAAAATAATGAGGATTAGAGATAGCCTTCAGCTAGTGGGAAATGGTTCAGGCATCACAGAATAAATTTTATAGCCCTACGGGCCTCTCTGAAGAGTTGCGCACTATTGTTCCATGAAATATTGCTTGTAGAACTTGATTTCTAAGCTAATATCGTGTTACAGGGTAACTGTGATTAGACACTCTGTCACGTAGAACTTTGGAAAAAAGCTATATTCTTCAATAGTAAAAGAAAAATATGGCAAGTTCTGGGATAATACTAGTGGACCTGTTTTTTTGATTATACAGCTTTATGCAATTAGAATTAGGCAGAGATTTCTCAGAAAGGTTTTTATGTCTCACTCCTCATCCTGGCTGTTTACAGAAAATTTGCTCACTGTAGAGATGATCCTTTCCATTCAGTATCTTCACTCACACAGCAGCTGGCTTACTTGGTTAAGTAATTATTTTTCCTGTTCTGTGGTACAGGTAGCAGACAGATAAAGCCAACAGTGCAGAAGACATAATAATCAGATCATTAGTCTTGACACTTACTTCATACTCCTCTTTGAATCCATAGCCTTCTGCACACTTCATTTGGGTGATGTGCTGTAGCAAGTCAGCTACACGGATTGCTGGATGAAGCTGTCCGGTCTGGTAGGGCACATCCACTGGATCTCGCTTCTTGTAGGTATGGGATTGGACCAGGCTACTTGTGTCACTGACCATTGTATGGGTTTCATCTAGAAAAAGAGTATGTCATAATGTACTAGCTCATTTTCACTTAACAGAAATACAAATTACACAGATTTCTATAGGAACGGCAGAAATCTGACACCACCAGCATTGCTTCTGTCTGTGAAGGCTACACCAGAAGAACAGTAAATCCATGGAGCACTTTACACAGGGAAATTGCAAGACTGATTGGAATGAGGCAAAGTCCATGGTTCTACAATGGAAGCATTGCAGAGCAGTCCGAACTCTAATATTGTTTTAAATATCACTAGCTGATTACAAACAGGTTTTAAATTAGGCATTTAGTTCTAAACTGTGTAGAAGTTTCATTCTGAAACTTCAACAAGTCCCATGGAATGAAATTGGACTTGCATTCTTCTTACATTACTGAAGTGCTACGTTTTACACTGCAAATTTAGAGCAAATGTTTGGAGTGAGCAAAATAAAAAGATGCACAAAATGGCTTATGGTTTCATCAAGCTAGGACTGCAATGGAAATGTAGATCCGATACAGCATTTGGAGACAAACTACAAGAGGACAAATGCAAAGGATCATCTGATCAGGAAAAATGTCTTGACTGGCTGCTGAACATGCTTTAGGACCACAGTATATCATGAGCCATCACATTAGGCATGGAATGTTATATGTCAACTGACATGCAAGCCAACAAACAGGAGAACCCAGTGGGCTGGTTAAAATTTTTATGAGACACATACTCTCCCAACCCTCCACATCTCTTCCATGGGGCAAATGGGCAACTTACCATTGATTGGCACTTTTAAGAAGATACATATCAGGAGAAAAAAAGAGGAGGAGAAAAAGGAAACAGGGCATAAGCAACAGCACTACATTAATAATTACAGGTAATTTTATGTTTCTAATTTAGTCTTTACAGTGATTTCCTAAATGAGCCAGATTCTGATCTCAGTTTCACAGTGTAAATTAAATGTACTGAAACCAAGGTATCTTACTGTGAGTCAATTCACACAGATGCAACTGAGATCAAACCTTATCAGTAAATAGATAGATGTGAAAGTGCACTCTACCTAAGAGAGAAACATGACTTTCTTCCTCTTCAGATGGAATTTTAAAAATTGTTCAGAATTGACAAGAGAAAGAAACCAACCTGAATTCTAAGGTCCAAGTATCATCATAAATATTTTTTCTGTTTAGTCAAATAATAATTTTACATATCTCAAAGAGCTTTTGATTTTTAACTGAAATTGTAAATGTTATGCTTTGACTTCAAACTGCTTCTCACTGGCTGCACGCTAAACATAGCAAGGAGTTTATAAAAATACTATATTTATTAAAAAAATACTAGTTTGTAAAATATGTTGTATGAAAGGGAAGCATTAAAATAATATTCCCACATTCATAAGTTAGATATATTATAGCAGAAAGTTCCACAGATACTCTGGATGAAAAGGTCCCAGATTCTCAGGTACATACCAAAAATAGTACCACACCTCATTAAAGGTGAGATTCTGGTCTCATACCACTGAAAATTGATGTTAAAGCCACAAAGCTCAACAAATCATATTTCAAGGTTGATTGTAGGTTCTTTCAATTCACACTGATACTAAGACACATGAAATCTGGTCCTCAATAAGCATACAGCCAATATGAACTGTGCATTTAAACCTAACCCAAAAATTACAGAGAAAAAAATATGGGTATGAGTATGGGCATTTCAATACTCTTCCTGGCAGTTTGCTAACCTGATCTAATGCACAGGAAAGAGATTCATCTTTTAGGCATAAAATTTGACAACTTTTACCTAATGTGTGATAAAATTGTACTGCAAAGCACCTTGGGATGTATGGCATGAAGTGTGGTATAAAAGTGTAGGTACAGTATGTTGTTGTTGAAATGGCACCTGAAAACTACAAGGTGGCTAAGACAAAAAAGACAAAAAAAGTGTAGGAAGTTGATCATGATTTTTTGGGTGGCTTATTTCAATATTAAAAACAGGTTAGAAAACATTTTTTCTGAATGACAGAATTCCTTCTAACACAGACTGTTAGTAACTAAGATGAAGGTGAAGCTATCAGATAGCAGGGTCTTGTGATATGAAAGCAGCAGTTTAATCCTTATGAATCTCTTTCCTGTGAGCTCCTTGTTTAGAGTAATTTCCTCTCTCAATTTCTTTATCTCTTATAGCTGCATTAATACTATTTTTCTCTCTTTGGGAGTGATCTTTTAAGTTGTTTTAAATAAAGTGCTTTCAATCCTTGGTTTATATGGTACATTAGGAGCCAAGTATATTAGTTTTTTGCTTTGCCTTTGAGCAGTGTAGCATGAGCTTTTCAGATGTTATAGTCTAGTTTTTCAAAGGGTGAGCTCCCCCAGATGCAGTGTTCATATGCAATGGGAATTTTGTCCAGCTTAAATACTCCTACAGCTGCAGTTGTTCTACTCTCCACTTGCTCATTCCCAAAGAGTTGTACAGCACTTATTAAATAATATATTTATTTACTAGTTATGTGAACTCACAGCATGGAAGGTATTTGGAAACCAGCCCAATATCTTTTCTGGGCTGGGACTCTTCTTTCCCCAATTTCAGAAATATGCATATTGCTTGATACTAGAGAAATATGACCTATACTCTTGCTCAGCAACTATAAATTTAACCACTGTCACGTAAAATGTTTTTTTAAATCTCTTCATACCTGAAACTGAGAAGACAGTCTTGCCTTTTGCATCATTTAAAGAGTTCACCCCTAATTATCAGTCTTTTTTTTTAATTGGCTAAGTTCCTAATTTGCATGGATAATCCAAAGATCTTGCTGTACATAAATTTGGAAATGGTAAGTGTGTTGTGGCCTTTTTAGCAGATTTTGAAAACTAAGATGAACCATTCACCAGACCTGTTCCCTTCCCAGGAGGTCACACTGAAAATTTCATTTAGTTCTTACTACAGGCTTGAACCTGCAGTCTAACACAACTTCTTTGGACATTGGAAGACAGCAAGAACAGGTATTAGTTACATTTAAAACCCAGCATATTTTGTTAATTGCTATATTCCCCTACCACCTCAAGCACAGCTAATTTGATTTGCCTCAAACAAAACACTAGTCCTATACGGACAGTCATAAATACATTTTGGAAGAGAGACCTGGTCTGAATGGTACACCATTCATAAAAGGGTACTAGATTTTTAACATGTAAGCTTACAAAAATATTAATTTTCCATGGTGAAAGAACTGGAAGATTTTCTGAGATGAGTAAGCAGAGGTTGCTGTAGTAGACTAACTAATCTAACTAACTAGTTCAAGTTTTTACAGATTTAGTAAAAGCAAAGAATTTTCTCCCAGTGTGTATTTGTCTGATATCTGAATTACTTGCTTAGAGATTATTTCTTGTGGAAAAAAAAGCTAAGAAATAATTTACCATTATTATTATATAGCAAAGGATCACACAAAAAAAAATCAAAGAAACCATTAACTAAAACTTAATAATCCAGATAGGAAATCTCAAAGTTTTTCTCCTGATAATAGTACTTTTCTCCTTGCCCACCCACAAGGTCAAAAAGAACATCTACTGGATGAAGTGTTGAATGAATGCTAAAGCACACAAAAAAATCTAACATCTAAGGCAGTTAAAAGGCACTGCAAATTTCATTTGCATGCGGATTATGACATTGTTACAGTCACTATCATTACCTTCTTCCAGATTTACATAATGTATAAAAACACACAAGTTCCTTCTCCAAGTTATCACACTGAAATGCACTGCACTACTCTTTCACAATAACAAATTTTCAAGATCACCTTCCTAAACTTTTACTTCTTATATGCTTCACTCTACTTTTACTTAAGCCTGTTTAACTTACAGTTAAAGGGCAGGCATCAGTTAAGGGGTCTTATATTTTTTAGCGTGATTTGAAGAAAAAGGAGGAGAAAGAAAAGTATTTGTTGTAAAAATATCAGTCATTGTAAAAAGAGTAAATAGGTTTAACATTGGAGTTTGAATTCTTGCTACAGTGCACTGTTATATTTTGACTTATTTAAAAAAACCTCCCTGTTTAGTTTAAAGTTAGTATGGGAAGGAGGTGTAAATGAATACAAGCCACAAAGCAGCTACAGTTACTTAAGCATTGAAAATGCAATAGCACCTCATGTTTATTGTTTTATCACTGTGCAGAAACCTTTTTCTTTTTGGCATTGGATAATAGCAGGTTTTCCTAAATTCCAAGTGGAAATGCTTTATACTTTTAACAGTATGTTTTTAACCTACAGTTCTACTATTTTATTTCATTCCGGTGATATGTGATGCATAATAAACTATACACTCTAAGTGTCATGTTATCATTTTGCTGTTCAAAACGCCATCTCTCCTCTGAAACTTCACTTTGACAAGCATGTCAGAAACTGTGTGGTATTGTGAGAAGAAGTGATAGCTGGTGGATGGCCAAAACTGTACTTTATCTGAGTTTCTGTATCATGAATAGTGTAATTAGGAAAAAAAATACTATTTTTAAGAAGTTACATCTTCAGTTATGAGATAAAACGGCAAAAAATGAGGAAAACTATTTCAATTGCTGCAATAATCAAATTCTTTTGTGTCACTCCAAATACATGCATAAACATTCCCTCGCAAATCCACTTGTTAAAATTATTTCTCTTTTATCCCCTGACTTGCACTATGACAGTAGTAATCAAGCCTGATAACTGTCCTTAGCATTCTCAGTGTAGCCAAGCCTAAGACCCCTCCCTTTAGCATAAACCTCCATCTTTTTGTATACTATTTTCTGTACCCTGAGAACTGCAACTTTCTAAATTACTTCAGCAATAAACTTTGATAAAGGGAAATGTTCTCACCTAAAATTGCAGTTGGCACAAATGGATCTGTCATACATCATAAGCAGGTCAATGCAGAAAAGGTAAAAAGAGAGAGAACAGTAAATGATTGATAAATGTTCCTGAGTTTTCTTTCAGAAAGCTACCATAAGCAACCATTATGTTGCTTATATATGTATTAAATTTCTATGGCAAGAAGTATAATAACATAATTATATATGCTTCTATTATGAAAGAGTCTATATAGGGTGGAACCCAAGAAAAAATCAGTTACCTGGGTAATAAGAATTAGGTACTGTTGTGCTCAATGTGTTAGCTTTCATTGTAAACGAAGATGGTGAAGATACAGCTGCAAAGAGAAACAAAGCTGGTTAGAGACAGCGAAGTGATATGTGGCTATTTCAGCTGAGTGTTAACAGCGTATGTGATTGACTTGGTTCAGAGTCCGTCCTGTCATGTTTGTTGCACTGGAATCAGGACCTAGGAAAAACCAGGTATATCTAGTGAATAAAACAGCTCATTGATAAATTTGATCAATTCTCTAAAAACAAATGTCATCAGACAAAGCATTTTGATTGGTGATGACAAATACACTTCTTAAATCACAAGATTAGACTGAATACCAATGCTTGAATAAAGACATCACAATGACAACAGGCGTTTTTGACAGGAGCTTTGATCATTACTAAGTTTACTTAATAATACTGTAAATACTGCATGCAAATATTTTACTATAGTTCATTTTTCCCTCTCCTTTTTTTTGATATGTTCAGACAGGTGGGTAATGTGTACACAGATACTGTTATGCCCTGAATATTACTCTTTGTTTAACAATGGTTTTCAGGGAGTGATACAAAGACCAATGCTCACATTGGTATTTAATCATTTAACCATTTGTAAAATGTATGGGAAAGCCCAATGCAACAAATTAAGTTCAGTTAGTTCTCTGGTATAGAAAGAGTCATGTGAATTACTGTTGTAAGCACAGATACATTCAACACGTGGGAGTTAACCACAACATTTTACAGCATGTTCAGCCAAAGAGTCATTAAAGGCTTTTAAGCAAAGCTCATTGCAAATTCAGCTTTAGTTGCTTGTCTACACAGTTCAATTTCAGTCAGATCAGTGAATGTAAGCACATTCTAGATACCTATAATGGGAATCTGTGAAACAAAAGTAGACTTGAGGAAGACAGGATCTGCCAGATGAGTAGTAAGATTACTCCTGCTGGCTTTCATCCATCTTTTTTTTTGGTTGGTCTTCTAGGGCATACAGTTGCCAGCCCTTGTTAAGATGGTGCTATCTGAAAGCTGGCTTAAATAATGCTGGCAGTTATCATCCCATAATATATCTGAGACTACTTTCCTTTGATTATGTCTCCTAAATCACTGCATGGAAAGAAAAGAGTGGTATTGTTTTTGGGTATGGATGCAGAGATTAGTTGAGGTCAGGGCTGCTGCAGATAATAAAACTGGCTAGATACAGAATGCAGCCAGGATAATAAAATTTCATAGGAAGTAGGAATGTTCTAAATCTTTTGAATACAAGGCCTTACATAAATATTATTCCCAAAGACTGTCAGACTGCTGCTTCTGGTGATGACATTTCTTGTGGAAAGTCTAATCAGAGATTCTAGCCCTCAAGTGGTATAAAGTACTTGCTATGCCAATAATTTCAAATTGGTTTAAGGTGGTTTACATAAAGACGATTTAGTCCAAGGAACTCATTGCAGCTTCTTTGGTTGTTGTGACCATTCAGTAGTACCACTGGAAAACTACATGATGATGACGGAAGATGAAGTCAAACCTCTTGATCTCTTCACAGAAGTAAGCAATCTCATTAACTGCAATGGTGTATTCTCCCCAGAAAGGCAAGTCAGATTTTGAAAGATCTATTTCAAAGCAATTTCAAAAGTAACTCAAACGCAAATTAACATTGCAAATTCTGAGCCTAATGCTGCTGAGAGAAGTCTCACTGCATAAACCTCACAGAGTGTTCGTACAATTGAGCTCATCAAAGTTAACTTCTTAAGCATGTTATTAAAGAGTGGGAGTTGGGTCTTGCATACTGTTAGCACTTGAAACAAAATTCCATCTTTGGCAAATTCTGAAGATGTTCAAAAACACTGGTATACAAGAAAAACTGAGGTTCCTTAAGAACTACAAAACCCAAGAAAGTTTTTTGAGCATAGTAATTCTTTTTTCATTAACAATTGTAAAAAAACGGTCTTTGCTTAGTGCTAACACCCACACAGGAGTGAGTCCTTGACTAAAAATCTATTACAGGAAATTTTATATCCCCAATTTTATTTATTTTCAGGGTAGACCCAAGAAGACCCAGGATATTAGAGAATCTCTTATGAAATTGCAGAACAGATAATGCTACTGAGTTCTTCCTTTGCACAAGCAACAGAAAGAGCATCATCTAGAATTGGAAATAATACGACAATCAGATCACCATTATTAAGTTATGAAATACAAAAATAAATTTCACCTACAAAAAAAGAAGTGAGCAGGGGAAGCACTTGAAGGACCTGGGATAGCGTGAGGGATAAAAATTTTTTTTACATAGTAGAGATTGGAGAAAGGTAAAACTACAGATGTTTCAGTAATGTCTTTGCTTTTCTGCAGAAGAAAAGGATGGACAGAAAAAAGCTCAATTATCCTTATTATTTTTAAAGAAGTCTATTCTTGATGTCTGTCTTGCTCATTCGAATATACACTGTAATGTGTTGCACAGTGGAAAACTCTGGGTCCCATGGTTTTTCTGTGACTGAGTAATGATGAATATTTTAAAATCCATTCGCACCTTTCTTCCACCTTCCAAAAAAAGAAAAAAAGAAAAGAGAAAACTTACCTCTCCCATTTAGATTGTGTGTGTCCATGAAAGAGAAAGCTTCATCACAGTTGGTGCCTTGCTCAGTGTAGCTTTTATCCATTGAATTCACCATCACTGTCATTTCCTGCCGTGTACTACTCAATGTCTCTTTTCGCTTTTTAGCCAATTTTCTTAAGAAATTAATATTGAGGGAAAGAAAGAAAAAAACAACACTCAGTGAGCAGACATAGTCTTCATGTTGTTTAGATCTGTATTGTAGTTTGCAACCACATTATTAAGTAACATATTTACAATTAATCTTGCATTTCTGGAAGTTCTGGAAACTTAAATTGATTTCACACTCATGTCTTTCAACGGCATCTGACAACCAAGGGATAGTTGCCAATGCCCTGACTTATGATGAACAGCACCTTAATCTTTGGGGACCACCACTGAATTAAAGGGGCCTACTTGGATACAAAGGTGATGTGAGCTGCTGTATCAGAGGTTACACCTGTTTAAATACATAAATAAAAATGATAGGAGATTTCACTGGAACTAACAAATCAGTAACAATTTTCATTTCACATACGTAGAACTGTCTGGAGCTGTTTCACTAAGACACCGTATAATACAGCTAATTGGTTCACATCATACTGTAAATCTCTTAACAAATTTTGCACAACCAAGTCACATTTTAAATTTACTTGGATTTCTAAAGACTATTCTCTGTTCACCCTTGATTTCAGGAGAATTAGTCACAAGAGTTAGTTGCTTCTCAGCAGGAGTGGTCTGTCAGAGATAAGATCTTGATTCTGATACTATGTTAGTGATTCATTAAGCTATAAAACTGCTTTGGATGTATATAACTCTTTTTTCCAGATGTCTGTTTCTGTCTAAACTAAAATTTCACTCTCTCTCCCCCAGAGTTATGCTTAGCTACCATCACAAAGTAACACATCCAAAACTCTTGATTTTTCCTTCAAGCTCTGACACATCTGTGATCCTGATGATGGTGGATCTCATGCCCATTTGGCTTGTTTTCCTCGCCTGAGACTCTATCTTAGGCCAAGCCTTTCTCCAAGTCCTTGCCTACAGACTTAATTTAAATTTTCTGGATTCCTTCTGTACAGCATCTTCCAAGGTATGGGTTGGAAATAACAGGAATAACTGCTCCACAGACTTCAATCTTCTCATATCTGTTCTTTCAATGACTTTTTCTCTGTGTAAAACTTAATGACACAGCTCATATCCATCCGCCAGAAAGATCTTTTAGGTATCTTCAACCAGAAGTTACAGGAGCTTATTATTTCATCTATGTTTTCTTTCACTTCTAGAGGCCTACTGCAGCAAGTGTAATCCACTTGTGCTAACTCTCAAAGCCTTTCTCTTTAACTCTCATTAAGTATGAAAAAGATTCCCATCACAGACAAAAATTTTATACCAGCCTCCACCAGATTTTCAAACAAGCACATGTTTGTGTCCCCTCATGTTGTGCAGGAGGAGCTCACTGTAAACCTTCCTACTGATGGTTCACTATTCTGCTTCAAATCACTGCCTGCAGACAGACTGCAAAGTACTGATATTACTCCTTACTATGCTGACCAGTAGTGCCTAAGAATCTCCCCATGTTCCCCATCTACTACCTGTTGTCTCTTATCTTACACCTACGTAGCAAGCCATTTAGGCAGGAGCTATGGTTGTATTCTGCACCAAAATAGTACTGAGCTCAGCAGTATCTTAGTCCATGACTAAAGCTCAAAAGGCCTTTGAAACTAAAGTCTTTCTGTTAATAGAAGTAGTAATAGTAAGTGCAGGCAAGGTATTGGGTCATTGCATATGAAAGTATTAAGGGTCACATTTAGCCCTCAATAAGCTGCTGGATTGCCAGTACATTCATGGGGGCATGTCCTCATGACTAAGAGCGAGTGATGTACTCTGCCTCAAAAACCTGCTACATTACCTGGAGTAAGGAGCAATGTGTACCTCTTTGCTCATCCCAGCTCAGAAGTCACCTGCATTAGCTTGACCCAACATGAACACACTCTAGATTGCGACTGATGCTGAGAAGGAGAGCGCTTATAGCAGTTGGATGGCAGCCACTTGTGGGACTCTGTACTATACTAAGCATTTAGACAGAAACTCATCCATAAATGCTCATTATTATGGATTTAAAAATTCACTGTTGATAATATTACAGTCCAGCTAAGAAAGAGTTTAAGATAAATAGTAACAAGTCACATCCTTCCTGTTGATTAAGTTTAACTCTTGATTTTGTAATTTGGAATATTATTGGTGGACAGCAAAAATAACTCATTAACAAAGACCTTGCTTCTGAATTTTTATTTAATTTTAATTTAAGGACATTAAATGGAGGAACTTAACAAATCCCTTTCTGATCAACACCAATTTACTTCATAGACTTGATAACAAAACTGGTTCTTTATTACTTCACAGTGCATAAACACAGAGGGGACCATTAGACAACCTAGTCTGAACTCCATTATATCAGAGACAGCAAAATTTCACTGAAGTATCATAAGTAAAACAAAACTCTTGCATCTTTGCATCCTTCAATCTCCCCTGTCCTTCATATTTAATTATAATGAATAAGAAATATATTTTTAAATAAATCTGAGATGTATCTCCTAATGCACGAACAACTTAATGGAAGTCCTTTATATGGACAGGCTAGCAAAGGGATAACATGAAATGGATTTATTTTTTCCTCATTCCACCCTTAATTCCGATGACAACACACTAAGTCATGCATGGCTCCTGTTCTGATCCTCTTTAGCCTTCAGCTGAAATTGCATACAGCTACTCCTACCACCTGCCAACCACTGGACAATTCCCATCTTAGCTGGTTTGTGAAACCAGAACCTGAACAGTGACAGTGACAGCATCCACAGTGTGGTCACTGAAACTTCATCTGTAAGGCACATATTGTACTTATTTTATTTCATGGCTGTGCAGACCATGGGAAAGTACTTCCAGACAATTCAGCACTATGGCAATGCTTCAGGAAGGCATGCAGAAGCAGCTTTTCTTCATGAGACCTCCCTCTCTTCAGGCTGGATTCAGCAGCTTCTCCTCACCCAGCTGTCAATCCAATTAACTATCTAGACACTGCATACTCACTAAAGCCAGGAAACTGCAGTATGTAGTGGCCTTCCCTTGCCCATCAGTGGACCTGTGAGTACTATCTCTATACACAAAACCTTTAATTGATGCCACTCTCACAAGCTCAGCACTTTCTCCAAGAACTCTTGCATGTGAACAGTGCACTGGTGAACAGGTCACAACTCTTCCTTAACAGTTTCTTAAAGAAAAGTTATTAGGATAATTGCCCTGGGAAACATTGTAGTGATATTGATCAATATCTGAAAATCCACAGTGTGGTAAAATATATGATACCAGTCACTCAGTGGCATTACAAAAAAAACCCCATGCTCTGTAGGGTACACATCTCCAGCATTTGCTGTTACAGGGAATGTCCTTTATTTTACAGTAAAAATTGTATCCTTCCCAAGGAAAGCCAGAGTTCTTGCCTATTAAACCAACAACATGAAGCTCAAATAATAACTCAGCTAATATTCTTAAAGAAATTACACTAACATGTTCTCATTTCCTTTATTTTTGGGTTTGGTCCCATAATCAAGCTATAGCAGATTGTTTTTATGACAGCAACAACTATACAGTACTTCTCAGTTGGAATCTAATTCTGGAAATAGGTCTTGTGGGAAAAGTTCAAATCTGAAACAACCGTTACGATACCAGCCAGACTTTTGTACTGTGAACAAAAACACCCACTGGACTCTGTCAAGTAAACTTTAGCTGAAGATAACATTTTTTTACATCTGCATTTTGCAGATATTGCTGAATGTGTTGCATTGCTGCAGTCTCTGCAATTCATCCGTTCCTTGGATCTCTTGATCCCTGGGAGGCTCTAGCTATACAAGATTTAAGAAACTTGTAAAACCATGGTACCTCACATCACCATCACCACTCGTGCTCTCAGATTTGAAGTAAATTTGGGGGGAAAAAAACCCCTTAAATATTTGATCATCTTCACTCATGGAAAAGACACTTATTAGCTATTCTCTAATGTTCCCCTCTTCTTAAAGAAAAAAATATCGACAACCACAGGAAAAAATAAAACAGATGGAAGCTCCCATGGTGATTACCTGGGATTAAATACTTTATGTAGGGAAAACAAAAATGATCCATTTATCACACAGATAGTGTTACCATCACTATATGAGGAAAGAGAATATGCTATACCAGTCTCAGAAAAGAGGAGCCTGATATTCAGAACAATCTCAAGACTAGCTAGGAACTGTTGGTATTTTAAGGCACAAGAAATTGAGAGAAGTGAGCTGGTATAACAGTAAAAATACAGTAAAATACAGAGCAGACAAACATACAGACTTCCCCCCCCCCCAAATTGTGTGGGATTTTGGGTATCGTTTACTCTGTTCTGTTACAAATACTAATAAAATCATCCTAGGAAATAATAAGCTAAAGGCTTCTTCACAATTTGTCCCCATTTTATCTGCCACCATGAAACTCTTAAATGCTGCATCTTTGCCTGTACAGTCCCCTCTAGTTGAAAGGATCACCTTGTAAAACTTCTGCAAGCCTGACTCAATAGCTTTCTCAAAATCCTCCTTCTCTCTGACTTCTCCCTCAAACCCTCCAACAAACCAATGCCAAAAACTGTTAAGTTGCTGTTACATTATCTGCCTCTATTTGGTTCATTTTCCATCTACTTACCTGTATCCACTTTCTCTGTCCTGTCTTGACTTAAATAACAAGCTCTTTGGGACCTAGCTTGCCTTTTCTCTTTGTGTTTATAAAGCACTAGTCACAAGGCACAATGGGACACTACCATAGTTAGAGGACTGTAACAGTAAAAAAAAATAATAAAAAAGGTGACTGGGGCTGATAACGAGAATCAATTCAGGCTCTGAAAGAAATGTGCCTTCCATTTTAATTTAGGAACCATGACAAAAGCACACTTATTTTCATCAAGCAAAAGCACTCCCTTCTTCCCAATTCCAAACTGAGTGGTACTCTCCTTTTTGTATCAGTTTGCCTCCTTTCTTCCAAGCAAATAAAGGATAAACAAGATGCTACTTTCCACAGCTCCAGCAATACACTACAGTCACCAAGATATTAATAAACACAGTGAGATGAAATGTGTAATACTGTTGCTAAAGGAATTGGGCTGATTTTTTCCTTTAATTAATTCAATGAACTTTTGCACTTATTGTAACTTAAGATAAAATAGCTTCTTGTTATATACATATTGTTTCAAACTTTACTTCTCTATTTGTGGACAGGTCACATAAATGGTTCTGATAAAGAAAGGACTGGGGGCTTTAATGCAACCCACTGTTGTGGTGCACTTCTAGTTACAGAAGTCTGTAACAGTTGCTCACCAAACCCCTGAAAGAATCTAAACTATAATCAGAAAGATCCTTCAGTAAAATAACAGCTGGTTAAAAGGATACAATACAAAGGGTAGGACTAAATGCTAATTTTTCACAACAGAGATACATTACCAGTGGGTATCCTACAGAAGTGCATGTTGGGTTTTGTACTATTTAGCAGATATGCACTGATCTAGAAAAGGGATGAACAACATTGTTGTCCACAATGTTTCTGGAGAACACACAATTTTTAAATGGTAGTAAAAATTAGAAATAGGGTTAAAAAGTTACAAATTTATCTCATGAGGTAGAATGGCTGGATATTTGCTTAGGATAAAATTCAGTGTCGACAGATATAAAATCATGCACATGGGAAAAAATAATCCTACTTATATACACACAATATTGGGTCTAAATGACTTTATAAACAAAAGAAGAAAGAAATCTGGTAGTTGCTGATTCTCTGAAAGCAAAAGTTCAGTGCTATGTATAGTCAAAAAGGCAAAAAGAAGTCAGAAATTATTAGGTAAGGAATAGAGAACAAAATGAAAAATGTCATTAAGCAACTGTATAAATCTATGCAGCTCCCACATTTTGAACACTGCATGGAGTTCTGCCATGTACCTATCCAAAAGAGATTTCCTCAAACTAGAGAACACATACAGAGACGTGATGGGAAGATCAAAGTAACAGATCCTACCAGAAGAGCAGTAGTCCTTATATAGATAAGGACTTAAAAAAGAGGCAGTTGAACTGGGAATATGATAAAAGCATATAAAAAAGAAAAGCATGGAGAAAATTAAGAAATTAAGAAAGAATTACTATATCTCAACAATTTAAGAACCAGAACCAGCAGATACACAGAAATTTTTTTAAATATAAAAGTAAATACTTTCACACAAACCAGATAATTATGGAACACATCACCACAGGACTCTAGAGATACCAAAAATAAATATCAGTAAAAGAAAAACTGATTAAGGGCTGAGCAGAGGACAGTGAAAGCATTACCTTATCTTCACTCTGTTCCTGTATTCATCTAAAGGTTTGCACTGGCCACTGTCACAGACACAATGTTTAATCCAAAATTTGATGCAATTTTTTATTATAGTAACAAGCCCTGCATGGATTATGCAAGTAACAGAACCTTATTTGCTTTTCTAACACTTAGAATTACTCACCTTATTGCATTGTTTAGGCTACTTATGATATACCAGGCAGGACTAATTAACTAAGAAATTAATTACTTTGCCACTATTCTGGCTGTCTATGATAGGCTAAAAGAAGACTCATAATTATTTGGGGGAAAAATGCTTTAGTCTGAAATCATTTAATAAGCATCACTGATTCAGTAACAGTCTGAAGATGTAATTTAATAAAAGCTCTCCACAAGAAGCATATAAGAAAGTCAGCAAATGTATCTGACTTAATCCCTGTTTATTGTGGTTTTCTACATTTTTCATACTTATGCTGTAATTTTTTTTTAACAACAAAACCGTCCTTGTCAATAACTGTGATTGTTTTCCTGTCTTCAGCAATGGGTCCTCTAAGGCAGACACAAAACCACACATCACACATCATTGTAAGAATTACGTGTGTACGATGGAGTCCAGGTTTAGTCTACCACCTCTGGTTTGCAATAGTACACATTTGGTAACATTGGGTATTCTAATCTGCATTAGAAAATTCAAAATACTACTTTCTATTTTTTAGGATATCCTTTTAGGGCATACCTTGAATCTCCAATGCCTCATGTGTATTCTTTGTTACTTTTCATTGTTAAAAAGTCTTCCTAGAAAAAAAGTTTTAGGAACCTGAATATCTAATCCAATTCAACCAAAATAGTAAATTTCTTCAGATGTTATTAAATAACTATCAATATAAGTAATTAATACTTTTATTCTGCTTTATATTTCCTATCAAAACAGCAACACTCTGCACAGAACCCTTTCTATCTCCCCTGAATGTACTGAGACACAAATATGAAAATTGAAAACAAGTGAGGAAGTGAAATAGAAATAGTGCGGCATTAGTGATAGTGAAGTCCTGCTCATAGCAAACTTCTTTCATTCAATTTCACATTTATATGCTTTATATTGAAATGCAGTACGTTCAAGAATGCAATTTCACAGTGACATTAAACTGTGTACTGTCAACACTCTATCAGACAGGAAATAAAGTCAGAAGAAATACTTTTAAAGGCACTATGATCTGCAGCAAGAACTAGCAAACACTAATAAAATGCTTTACAAGTTGTCCCTACTTCAGGAACTAGCATTTCTAGAGAACAACCACAGGGAAAGTAATTGTCAAGAGAATTAAAAAAGAAAAAGGTAGGCAAGATCCCACTGCATTGTGTTGTTCCTTGCTTAGGATCTCTTAGTATGCAAACCTGTATTAGATTATAAAATTGTTCTTTGTCCTAAGAAGTCCAACATATAATTTGTATTGACATCACAACAAAGTAAAGCTACAACAGTATGGAAGACTGATATAGAGACTATAGCCAAGAGTACATAAGCCCTTTTACCTGATTTTACAAAGGGGTGGTTTATCATAATTTCCTTTTAGGTGTCTTCTCTTTGTTTTAATTATCAACTTCCTGCTTAAGAGCAAGTGCTAACATTATTAATTTCATTGTTATCGTGCTCTTGCATTGTCTGATAAAGACAAAAGAATTAACTTTAAAAATATGCTGTGATGCTGCTTGAATTTTGAAAGCACTTTTCCTTATACCACAGGATTTCTCCCCCCCCCCCCCCCCCGCTTCATTCACTGTGGCTTCCATTTTTGCCACAGAGACTTTAGACTCAGCTTCTGCTTTATATGAACTCTTACATCAGGTTATCTGAGCTTCTGCAGGTGAGGGTTATAGCACCAAACCGAAGAATACCACAGGTCAAAGGAGGCATTGCACTGACTGATTTTCTTTGCTGATGGAGTGGCTGAGGGGGAACATTGGTGTCTGACCAACAGTGCAAAAAAACTGGAGCTGTATGTTCTGTCAGATTAATGTAACAACATTTTGAAATGGGCTGACTCCTGTCTTAGCTCACAGAGAAAGCTGATTTTGTGGTTACAGTTTAGTTCTTGTTTGTCCACCTAAGAAGATTCTGGTGCATTTTAGTATGATTGACAGGCTCTTCAGGAAAGGCTCTAGGCTATGGTGGTAAAACTCAGTTTGAGAAGCTTTGGCAGAACTGTATGTCTGCAAAGCTCCTGGCTGCACTAGTTATGGCTCAAGTTAGTCACTGGTCTTGGTCTTCAGAAAAATGCACCCACACACTTTAAAAAAAAGAATCCAACACTCCTCTGCCCCTCTAACAGGAGAATGAAACAATAAGAGATATGAGCAGCAATATTTTTCAAAATTTACCATTATCTAATTTTGACCATGACCTTGATTATTATAAGTAATAAATCAGGCAATAAAATGTCCCGTTCTACTCAACTGAACTAAGGAAGGAAAAATGAAAAGCCACGGATTCTCTCAATTTGTTTCAAAATTTAACTATTTTTTCAATATGAATTTAAATTTGTTTTTTTATGATCCCCAGATTGATCAAGAAAATAGTGAATACAACGTTTAATTGACCTATAGGTCCTCCTGAATTGTAAGGGTGTATAAGAAAAATACACAGAATATTAACACTTTGGGTTTTTCCTACAAATGAATTAAAAGGAAAATGCTTACGAATCTGTTCAGTTCACTACAGACTTAGCTGACTGATTTACTTACGTGATTAGAGCAGCCATGTGGAACTACTTGCGGGATGAGGATCAGGATGCTACTTAGACTACAGGAGAGGCCAAAGTATGGCACATCCTTTAAAAGCACAGGGAGGAACCCAGTAGCCCAGCTGGAACACACGAAGGCCAAAAATCACAGAGTGACAACAAACTGCTACATGCTTGTCCTCTCTTCCCAGGAAGAAAAGAGGACAGCCAGGCAGCTGAGAGGTCTGTTATGGTGAGGAATGCAGGGACCCAGAGTAGCTGGGTGCAGCTAAATCAGGGTAGGGAGATGAGGGGTGAAATGACTGCTTTATACCAAAAAATACCACCATGGTCTTTGACACAGGAGTAGACCAGCACCCAGGTCTCTCTTTCAGCGGATGGCCCTGCTCACTAAACCAGTAAGTCGTACTCTGACCCAGTCAATCTTGAATTACTCTCTTGAAAGCAGTGTATTTTTAAAGGTTTTGGAGAGTTCTTCCTATTAAAAAAAACATGTATAACCAACCAGGGGATTAGGACCCTCTGATAAGAAAGGAAATGGACTTTTAAGTATCACCTGACTAAGCAGGGAAGTGAACCTGTATCTCTCTCGATAGACAAATCCTGACTGAGGAGAGACTGAGAGAGCTGGACTTGTTCAGCCTGGAGAAGAGAAGGCTTACAGGGGATCTCACTACAGTTTTTAATTACCCAGTGGGAGAGTACAGAGGACACAGAGCTAGACTCTACACACATGGTGAAAGGACAAGGTACACTAGACAACCAGTTGCAACTCAGGAAATTCCTAATAGATCTTAGTAAAATTTTGTCACCATTGGGGTAGTCAAACAGTGGAGCAGGTGCTCAGAGAGGTGGGATCCCCATCTTTGGAGATACTCAAAACCCTGATGGACAATGTCCTGAGCAACTCAATTTAGTCTGTCTGCTTTGAGCAGGAGGTTAGAAAGGATGATCTCTAAAAGCCTCCTCTGATCCAAATTATTCTAGGATTCCCATAAAATGTTCTGGTAATGGGGCTTTTTTCATAAAAGGAAGCCATAGTGATTTAAAGGATTACAGATTTGAACACAATCCCCAACTGTACCACCCCTTTGGAATAGTCCTACAGGTGAGATGCACAGTCAGAACCAATATAGGATAATAATTGCAAAATTACATATAGTCAAATAATTAAATAAGATGGTAGATATAGATTCTTTTTAGTTATTTATTTCATTTTCTAATCATTTTTTTCTGCTGCATGTATTAAACCAGCTTTCTAATTTAAGAAACAAAGCCTGTGTAAATGTTTTTATCAATAAAGCTTTTTCATTAGAGGGCTAGTTATGCTCATATTGAACTGCATAATGAGAATGTGATAATTTTCCATGAAAAAAGGCAAATTATTTTTTGATTTTCTAATATGGTATTAATAATACACATGCTCTCATTTTAATGAAGATGAAATGTTACACTTCCCATTGTGTTTGATTTGATAATTTCTGCTTCATTAATTGTACATAAATGTATTCTACTTTACATGCTTTCTACTACACTATTTCAACTTTATTGAAATGAAGTATTTGAAGTTTCTGAAGAGATCCTTTTCTGAAATGTATGGTCACAGAAAAATTCCACACCTGACCTCTCCTTTTGCCTGAGGATACTTTTTTCCCCACAAAAAGAAATTTCATTTTGTTAGCTAACTCCATTGAGAACAGTAAATGAAATTTACACAGAACCTGGCCTTTTCTTTTGTTAGCATATATGCCATTTTACTTATCTATAGTTAACAAGAATACATTGGTTCTTTTGTAAGCAAATGGATATACATACTTAATTTTATTTTAAGAGATAAAACTCGAAAGAAATAATTTACATGAATGAAGGATGTGTATGTCCTATCAGGCTCACAGAGAGATGATTTCCTTCACAGTATTGTGTAGACGGGTATTAAACACTGCACATAGTACAAGAATACCGTATTTATAACATATTGTTTAAAAGATATATTTTGCATTTGACATTGCAAGTCCTCCCTTTTGTCTCAACACCTTTTCTTTTTCTTCTTCTCCCCCATCATATTATCATATGATCTGAATAAAAAGCTAAACAGACAACACTGGGGCCTACTCAGGAGGAGGAACCTGTGTGATGTGTAGCGCCAGACACATGAACATGAAAGCTTTTCACAGAAATGCATTCACAACAGATTTTCAAATTGTCTTCCTGAAACTAATTATCATTTTAGAAAAGGCTGGCTAATGATGAAAGAAAACACCTTCTTATCCCATAGCTGTCAGTTTTAAGTAAATCCTCAAACTCCCAGGAGTGGTATGCACTGTAGGTGCCCAGAATCCCTCTGCTTTCACAAATTGAGACAAGAGATAGTGTTAAAATGATGCAAATTTGTTCTGGGATGATTTTCCCCACGCCAAATTTTCAACACATTTTCAGAGGTGATTTCAGCATGAGGAATTACAGAGCTGTATGGCAGATATATCTGTTATGTGGTGGTTTCATCATCCTCTCTGCCTACTAGCCTCTCTCCTTGAGATTTGCTATGATGTTCTAAATGCCTTAAGCACGGCCAGGCAAATGCCCTTCTTCAAAAGTATATCTGCCCCAGAAGCAGTTCCTTCCACAAATGGAAAATCCCTAGCCCTGCAGTGCATTACTACTTGAGGTTGACCTGCATATGGGACACAAATTTTCTACATGAAATAACGTGTTACTTTCACTATGGGGTTAGAAAGTTTGTCTTGCAAGTCCCAGCAGAGGAAACAGATTCCCAGATTTCTACAGAGTCTAACAAGTTACTTCTAGGCTTGGATAGACTCAAGTTAATAGAGAGCCATAGTTACTGTGACAGTTTTAAATACAGGAAATATTTTTCCCTCAAGGTATTTAGGTCTCTGCATAGATACCTCTCCCACTCGAAACTAAGGCATTTTACTTTACCAGTATAAGGACATAAAATACAGTCAAAATAAATTGTTTAAAGTTCTCCAAAACATTCATTAAAGGTATTATCTCTAGACTATTTGCTATTTAAATATATGTAAATATATTGTTAACTATTGTATATATTATGTACAGGTATGTAAATATGTAACTAAATATATGTAGTGGTGTAGGGCAGAACCAAAAGCAAAGTTTTGATAAGCTTCATCTATTACGACTCATTCATTGGCTTGCTGATCCCCACTAACAGAATACAAAACAGCCAAAGACTTTTTGCTGATCAAAAACTGTATTGTATTAGTACAGATGTTCTGGTAGACAGATAAGATTCCTGACCTAGCTCCTACGTAAGTCCTGCAGGGGTAAGCTGTCCTGGTTTCAGCTGGGATAGAGTTCATTGTCTTCCTAGTAGCTGGTACAGTGCTGTGTTTTGAGTTCAGTATGAGAAGAATGTTGATAACACTCTGGTGTTTTCGGTTGCTGCTGGGTGGTGTTTATACTAAGTCAAGGATTTTTCAGCTTCTCATGCCCAGCCAGCGAGAAGG
>JANZLQ010000050.1:1242955-1255760 GCA_026212715.1 Elanus axillaris | reverse complement strand
GGGGGAAGGGGTGAGTGGCTGCGTGGTGTTAGTTGCTCGCTGGCGTTAAACCATGACATAAGCACCCTGCAGTGGTTATATTAGCTTGTATGCAAGACAGCGTTCCTTGCTCACGCTGACTTTTGACCCACAGTCCTGTACTTCCTCACTTGAATAGATAATTTTTGCCTCTTTGTATCCCAATACAGGCAGCAGCCTGTACAACATAATTGCTAGTGCTAGTACTGAGCATTCACAAACTCGCACATGATTTTTTCTGTACTACCTACACTCCATCATGTGCCTTTCACTTTTTCAAGCAATTGTCTCCTTCAAGACTTTTGTAATATTCAGTATATCTCAGCCATTCAAAATATCCAACTGCGTAGGATTTTAATCAGCCTTTTAGAGGAGTCTATCTTTCTTCTCTTCCACAAGAAGAAAACTGTTTCAACAAAAGTCACTGACTAAAAACTCAGAATAGGCAATATTTAGTCATGTAAGAAAGAAACTAATTTTTTCCTAAAGTTCTGCTGAAATTGGCCATCCCATTAAGGCCGGTAGAATAACTAGTGGGCTGCATGAAGATATATCCGGAGCATAGTGTTAATAGTGCACTAATTTAATAGTGCTCTGTGCTTACTGGGGAAAGGAATGCACTAGGCAGTGGTTTTTTAGCAGCGTGTAGCTCATAAACCATTCAAACAGTCTCTCAAGCCATGGGTATATCATCTAATTGGCAGTGGAAGTGTGGTAGAAGATGGACTGTGGTCCAAAGCTGTGACTACAGGAGGAAGCAGTCCAGCTGAGAACTTGTGAGGCTGATACTATTTGGTCAGTCTAAGATGCAGCTGTACCCTTAATCCAATCTTACCCCAAGCAAAGGAATGGGGCTTCTGAAAGAAACCGTCATCTGTCCCCTTTATAAACAGTTAATGAAGTTGTCCAGCCCCTCCTTCTCTCTTAGCAGGTATGTGTGTTGGGGTCTTATGCCCTATATTCAATGGCTCATGATGAAGATGTTAATATGAGGTTTGTATGGCAAGGAAGGTTGATTAATGCACTTTAGGGGCTCTTTATACCATTGTGGAAAGTGCAGCTGATAGAGCCACATACCATGGTGGCTTTAGGTGAGAACATTTCAAATAGAGATATTTAGATCCCTTCATTTCTAATTCTGGCAAACTTGAACCTATTAACACAAAAGGCTTTCTTAATTAAAAGATGTAAGAAGAGTATCAAGAAAAGCTTTTCTAAATCTTTCTAATACAGTTTCATCTGAAAAAAATCAGTGTTATAGCCACAATAACTTTAACAGTTGAAGACAATCTTAATTAATGGTTGCATATAACATTGGATTTTCACTCAGAGCTTTACCACCCACAAGCACTATGATAATCCAAAAACTGAGGAATCAAAATTTTTGCATGGAACCACTCTACCTTTAAGTCTACACCTCTGTCACAGAAACACGAAGAGAAAATTAATGCCTTGTACTTTTTCTCAAATCTAATTCTGAATTCTGTGAAAATACACTTTTAAAGACAGAAAGACATCTTTTATCCTAGGAAAAGGAAAAATCTGAAACTTCTAAACAGAGCTTGCATAGTAAAATTCCTTTTGACCAAACAGAGTAAAAGCTATAAATAATGTCATAGTCCTTCCCCTGATGAAATCATCCACTACAAGAATACTGTATGTATTAACATAAGTTGCTAGGCACTGTGCTGTTCTTTAGAAGGCAACAACCCCAAATAACTAAACTACTACTACATGATAGCTGCTGTTCTTACAATTCACAGCCCAGTACTTCAAATATATTGGAATATTACAGTACTGATGTAATACAGTAAGTATACTGAGTTTTATAGAGATACACAGACCTGTCACAGGGAGGTGGCAATGAATCCAGAAACAGAACTAACAGGCTTTTGTGTTGAAAATAACAAACTATTCCTTTGCACTCCTCTAATAATAACAAACAATGATGAAGTTTCTAAGATATAATGTGGTAGTGCTAAAATTGACTCCCCAACTCATTATTTACAGAGAAAAGATGTAAACTGTGACAGCTGCACAGAAAACTGCTCTTTCTTTATTAAAACCCAACCAAATCTGGTAACAAAGCAAGCAGTATCTCTGTAGCAAAACTTAAGAGTTCCATAAAAATGAATCTGCACCCTTGAAGAATTTAATGATTAATAATAACTGTTCTATGAATTTATTGAATAATATAGCTAGCACAGAATTCCCTGTTAAAGCTCAACATGATTTGGGAGATGGTACTTGAGAGGGAATGTCTTAATACCTGTAGCAAACCGCAGGTTAGGTGAGCAGACAGGTTTGGGTAGGAGTCCCATTAACAGAAATTAAAGAGAAAGGTTAGCAGGACATTAACTTGCAAGACATCACTACCAGTCAGTAACATTTGGGAGTATATGGATATTTTATCCTCCTAGAAAAACTGCTGAAATATTTTTCTGCACTTAAAAAAAAAAATGCAGTGAGTAGCATTTAAAAATGCTTCAAAACCAGTAAAATATTTACTGTAGAACAGGTTCTTTTAATGTTTCGGCCCAGGTGTTGCTATATTTTCTACTGAATTAGGGTAAGTAAAACATAATATATTCATTATGGCTATTTAACTATACAAAACCACCTGAAAATATCTATGGTGTTGTGACTGTTTTCTAAAGCTAAAGAAATATGAGTGCACAACTACAAATAGATCACACTCATAAACTAGAACATAGCAATTTCTCTTTAATATACTGTTCAATTCAAATTATAACAATTTTAAAATCAGGTGTCAAATGTTTTGACTAGATTGACATTTCCTGGCCTATCTAGACAACTTGTTAAAAAGGTCTATCTTTCAAAGGAAATTATGGGACTCCTTACAGTTGACTTCACTGGAGAGTTATATGAACGAGGACTTCAGAATGATGCATTCCACTTCTGCCATTGGAGAAGGGAGTGCTGCCTCTTTCAGTGAGCTAACAGGCTTCCCTTTTCTAACTTTTCTTGTGTGAGACCAAATGTAAAAACAGGATCTCTAGTATGTCCATTAAACTTAGTCACTTAGTAAACAGGAATGGAAACCTTTTAATGAAAAGATTACCTAAGTGCTACACCATGGTACTTACAAGACCTTCATACTGAACCACAAGTCACTGCGTGGAATGAAACTACCCTCCATCAGGGGGTAATTTTTAACAGTCACTAGTAACCTTTAAGCTTACAAACACTGGATAAAAAATAGTATTGTGCCAGTTTCTTCAACAGCAAGGAAATAATCAACTTGAAAACAGATGAGTGGACATCTGTGCAATTCATTAGGGACACATGTTCACTATTTAAATAGTGTCTTCCTTCAAAACACTGTAACACTATAAATAACTGTAACTAAACAAGAGTGGGCAATGACATTGTAATAGTATTTTGACATAGGTGAATTACAGGTGAGGAGACTTTAGTTGACTTTAGATGAGGAGTTATGGCAACAAGAAGCTAGATAAACTAGAGTTTTCCCAAATCCAGACTCAGAAATACAGGCTGAAGGACATACGTGGACACCTGGAAACAAATTTGGATAGAATTTTAAATGGCAGAAGAACAGGATTTCCTCTACTATGACAGTTGATTTCAGAAATTAGGTATAAAGTTTCTCAATTACTACCATTGGCAGGTAAAACAAAAAAATGACTTACTCTGCCAGAAGCAGACAGAAATGTTTGCATAATTCGGAATATGTTTTTTACATACCAAAATAGCATATGGGTAGGAATGTGTTAATATTGTGGCCTGCATCTGATAAGGATATCTTCTCTCCCCTCGGCAGTCCCAGCCCAAGTTTGTCTCTGCCACTTCTTTAATTTCTTTTCACTACAGTGATCTACGAAGTTCATGTTCCTACACAATGTAAGACTCTCATGCTATTTTTCCACTTCATTAATATCACTCCTTTCACCTGAGGAGTTTTACTAATTTAAACTTACATTACTCTCTGTGAAATATGTATGGTAAGGGGACAGGCAGAAACCACTTCACTCAGTAAAATGGATCTTGGAAAGAAGTTAGCAGTAGGCTGACAGCATTGTTACTCTTTACACAGAAGATGGAGAAGACTATTGCATTCAGCTGACAGATGAAAGGATTTCATTAGAATGAATGTTATTACCTAAATGGAGGGTTGGTCCAGTAAATGGAAGCTTTGCATTTTCAAACAACTTTATTCATGAGCAGTAAAACTAATAGCTTTGAGCTTTTTATGGATTGTCCTGTGTTCCCTAAACACTGTATTCCCAGCTCTCCTTTCGGTCCCCTGCACCAACTCCCCAACATTTCCCAGCTATCTCTCCTATTTGTGTAGCTAAGTGAGTAGCACTAGTTGCTAAACAGCAACAAGGCTAAAAATAGGATTAAATTTTAAGTGTCTTCAAATATCTGTAACTTTCCCTTTGAAGATGATCCAACAGATGGGCAGAGTGGCCCTCAGCACTGCACCGGGACAATGATTGACAACAAACTTGTGGCTTTCAACTTAGATGAGAATTTAAAGAGAAGTGTAAATATAACTTAAGCTTGATTCAGGATTATATCTAAAAGTGATGAACTTCAAGCAATCACATAGTGACAAGGCTTATGGCAGTTATGGACCACTCTCACTGACAGACTGGGAGATAATCATGTCTTTCTGTATTTATTATTTTATCCCTTCCATCAAATGCCCCTCTCTTAACTTGCTTTGCCCCCTTTTTATTCTGGTGTTTTGGATTTCAGGTTCAGCACTGGCGAGACCTTCACTGATTAGGTGTCTGTACACCTAATGTGAAAGTGTGACGTGGAATAGCTTGAGAGAGGTCTTAAATTTTCTTACTAGAAATTATAAATTAAATAACAATAGGCAAAAATATCACAATAGAACAGGAGGTAGTCTCAGTGCCCTCTGGAGGTCCTCATCCCTCTCCAGTGTCTTAAAATGGAAGCCAGGGATAGGAATATCTTGTATTATGTATATGTACTCAGGATTTAAATTAGGTGAAAATAATCTGACTGTAATGACTTCAGTAAAACATAATCTCGTACACAAAATCAAACATGTTTTAGGTTTTCCTAGTCAGGGGCACACTAATGCATCAGTTCGTAACTCCTAAAAGTAGTTTGGGACTAGAAGTGGTTTGGGGCACAGAGAAGATAGGCAGACACATTAATTATATTTTTATTTCGGCACTGGTCATAAGACTTTTCCTTTAACTGGCAAATAAATCACCATGACTGGTTTAGGTGCATATGCCATACTAGTGCTTCTCTGCTACTAAACAGGTTGTAAGAAACAGGCAGGGTAACTCCTGATAATAGTATTCAAAGAACTATTTTGCATGCATAACCACATCTGCAATATTTTGATCTGCTTCTTGGAAATAACACATTTTATTACTTGCAGGTACTGCCAACACTACACAAGTAGAGTCATTAAGAAGCAGGAGGTAAAAATAAAAAAAAACAACCTGCTCAGTTTCTTCTTCACTGTGTGCCATCATCACACTGTCTCTCTACTGGTTCCAGAAAGAAAAAGAAGGGGTGTAATGGTTAATCTATTGTTTATTCAAAACCACCAACAGAATTTAATAGACAGTTATAAACTAATTGAGTGCGTCTGTAGTGCTATCTCCTCATTCATCTCGCTTATTCAATTTAGCTCTGTTAGTGTTCCATATGGTGCAGTGCCCCTGCTGCTAGGAACAGTCATTCATTGCAAAAAAAACCCCTGTAACAACAGGAAGCTAATAGTTTAACTGTTCCTCTAAATTTGTTTGACAAAACTGACACTTAGTATGCCACGTCATGTTGTCAGTAATCTGCAATTTACCCTTAGGCAGGCAGTGGATGCTCATTTTATTTACCTCTTGTAGTTAAAAGCGTAATTAATATTCCACTCTGAAGCAAAGATTAGAGATTTGACAAACATTGCAATTTAAATTCTCCATTATAGCAAACATTAAAATCAAACATCTTTCACACACCCCATTGCATAAAGGACATGTGTAGCTGTAATTTAACTTTTTAGTTTTTACTACCACAAACTAATTTCTGCTGTCAGTTTAATGAGGTGGAAAACACAAATCTTGTTGCTCTCTGTGTGCACAGGCAGGGAGAGTTAGCCTGCAGAGAGCCTGAATCAGTTTGCTTCACAATGTTTCAGTCAAAATCCACAGATTATTGTGAGTCTAAAAGATAGAAAGTCTAAAAAAAAGAAAAGTCCTGAAGACTTTGTTTAACAAAAGGCTTCAATAAAAAAAATACTTCAGAAACAAAAATACTGTAACACCACAGCAGTTTTCTGAATTGCTGTAGCATTGCTGAAAACCTCCAATAATCACAGCCTGGGCTGTAACTTTGTGGCAGTGCTACCCATAGCACAAAGCCCAGCTAAACTCCCCAAAGATTGCATAAGGAGGGCATATTCTCCTTCTTAGTGTTTGACCTCCTTCATCTTGTTTTACACCCAGTCGAGATTAGGTAGTCATTCAAATAATTTAATCATGGGCTTAAAGCAGAAGCAGTTTGCAGCAATTCCTGACCTGGGTCAGCTGTCAGGCTGATGGCAGGGGCTTGGCTGGCATTGTCTCTGCCACTTTCACAGTTCCTTCAAGGCCAGGCTGGCATATTCCTCCTCATGCTTCTTCGACCTACGCTCCATGCCCACAGATTTTACATGTATAGCAAATGCAAAAACAACTGCAGTGCTTTCTACTCACAGTAGTTATGCTCTCTGTAAAAGTCACATTGTAGGCTGCTCGGTGGCATCTGCATTACAACTGATTTATTGTGCCAGATTCTGTGACAACAGGGCATATTATCAAACTGGCAATGTAGGGGGAGCTCTCAGAGAAATAAATGACTGCAGTTTTAACTCATGCTAATTTCAATTGGAATTCTAGCTCCATAAATTCTGTGTGACTGATTAAAATTATTAACATGTAGAACACCTTTAGGCAACCATGCTGGCTCATTAAACATGGAAGCCTAAAATTATCTCCACTGTAACAAATGTGTGTGTGAATGTGTGTGTTTCAGAGACATACATCAGGAATTTTAAAATTTTTTTGAGATTTTCTTCACAGAAACACTGACAAAAGCCACCCCCCCTAAACCAGCATAAACTCAACAAAGAGTCTGCTGTTACTTTCTTCTCAATCCATCCTATGCAGTCACTGACTCCTGACTCCTTCACAAGATTTCATTAGTCACTGCCAACTTCAATCTGCTTCAGTTATTTTGCATTCAGCTCCCAAAGGAAAAGCACTCTCCCCACTGATCACAGGTTAAGAGATAAACTGGCTCATTTTATAACACATCACACTACCATGTCTGAATCACACTAGCATCACAAACCACGAAAGGAATCTCTGAACATATCTAACCCTGTCACAATACCAAATAAGGGACACACACATTTCTAAAACTGGCTCTCCAAAGCAGGAATTCAAGTATTAGATGCAGGGGGGCTAGTATAAGCACTTTATTTCTCTCCTAAATGTCAGAGGATATTTTTCATAATGAATATCTGCATATAAAAATAACTTAATAGTAGTATTATACTTTAAAAGAGAGCTGTTGATGTACAACCTGAGATTCTGTGAACAAATGATTTGAATGTCCCTGTTAAGAACAAATATTTGAAAAGGTTATAGCAATTGAATTGAAGTTATTTAGATTTTAATTTTATTCAAAATGAGATGCAGGTTATGAAAATGTATAAATCAGGAGATAAGCTGCAGAGCCACAAATGTCAGAATGACAGCTGTTGAAAAGGGGAACCTCATTAATCATAACGTAAGAATCGCCATATTGGATTAGACCTGAGTCCAACTGGTCTTATATCCTGTTTCTGTGATGTTCTGGACGTTTTATGGAAAGTATGAGATACCACAAAATGCAGATGTGGGAAAAACTATTTCCAGTCCCTTAATGGCAAGAGATTGCTCTAAATTTTGAAATATCAAGTTTTACATGCCTTCTAAAACGCTTTTTAGCAGTATTTACACTTTTTTTTTAACAATTTTACCTCTGCGTATTCTTCAAATCCACAGAGATGTCTGTTCACCTTTGAATCTTAATATAATCTTAGTCCAAGCAGCACATGGTGACAATCAGTTTCATAGTCTAATTATGCATTATACTAAAGTTTTCCTTTATATTATAAATGCAAGTTAATTTAAAAATCTTTCCCTTTATGCTTGTATTAGCTGACTTATAGAGAATAAAAATTCCTGGTACGATCTACAATTTATTACTTTTTTTTTACTTTTTTTACTTTTACTGTACCTCTTTTTATCTTTTTCCTTAAATGGTCAATGCCCAAACTTTCAGTCCCTGCTTGTGTACTTTTTTTCTGTGCCTGAGCCTGAAATTTCTCTCCCTCTTCCAATATTCTTTTTTGGATGAAGACTGACCAAATTAAAAGCAGTTTAGAATTGTACAGCTCTAATGCACGTTTGCCTCTTCTAGGTTCTTTCACTTCTTTATTCTAGCTTCAATTCTTCCACTTTATGATGAGACTGCAGTGCAGACTCTTGAGAAGCTGGCTGAAAGCCTTTTGTGTTTATGAACTCGTCTAACAAGGGCTGGATTTTGTAAGAGCAAATTAAGAGAGAAACTTGCATGGCAGGAAAATGTACTTCTTTCCAAATTGTAAGTAGCAGTGCTTGATTCGACACTGTTAACTTCTTCTTCCAGGTAAACAGAAAGCCAAGATGGCCTTCAAGGAATATCGAAGGGGCACAAGCACATGTTGGTAGCCCTCACACTGAATTAGTGTGCTAAGCATGACCATAGCAAGAATAGGGACTTCTTCCCTTGGGAGGTCTAGAATAACATAAAATCCATTCCATCCTTGGGGCACCAGGTTCTCCATAGATAGGGGAAAACAGAAAAGCCAGACCTTAATTTGAAAATAATAAACAGGGAATGCTCACAGTTTTCTTACTTGTGTCAAAAGTGAGGTCCCTAAGTGTCAGGGGCTTGTAAAAATCTCTTTACTAGTTGGACATGGAGATCACAAGGTTTTCTGTAAACTAGTCAGAACTGCTTTTGCATGTTTGCCATCTGAATCTGCCTGCAGGGTCCATTTAGCAGACTTCAAATATGAAGACTACCAATGTTCTCATTAGGCTCTTTGGGAATTCTGTTGCAAGGTTTGCTCTGTGTATCACAAAAATCACCTGCAATTATTTTGCCCACGCTTTGCATGGCCCTCCCTCTCCATAAGCTTCCTCCCTCTGATCATGCTACAACAAGCTAGAGAAACCAGCACTGATTGTTTTACTCTAGTCAGGGCTTTTATGTAGCTTCATGGGAAGAAGAGGATGAAAACCACACTGGATGCACTTATCAGTTGTTCTTTCCCCTTGCCCTACTTTTAAGAGAGAAATTAAATATACAACAATTGCTGTGGCAACGGAACAGCAATAATTAAATCCTTGGCATTTTCATGCTCTTCTAAGTGACACACTCTAATCAAGAGACCTTTAACTTCTGTGAGAATGGTCTTCAGAAGAGACAAAGGCAACTGTGAATAAAACATCCAGTTTGAAGGTTCCACTTGAAATGCTCTTCTCTTTGAATGATGTTGAAGGTTTGTTTCAACATTTGCACTTTAAATGCTGAGATGAAATTTATGAAGAACAGTCTGGTGGATTCTAATTAACACAAAGTTCTTTTTTTTCCCTAATTTAGACAGCAACAACAAAAGCATGTCTTATTTCCTGAGACATTCAAGAAGCTCTTGACTCTCCTGTGCCATTCTTTTGAGGTAGAATCAACAGAAATCACAGGATTTCAAGAAATTATAGAATTCTTACTAATAGTATCTTTTTAGCCAGTCTGTGGGAATCTACCATTAAAACATTCAGCTTGCTTTCTAACTGTGAGCCATTGCAAATGTTTTACTTAAACTGACAAAACTAACTTAGATTTCTAATCTTTTGCCATAAAGCTTCTTCTCAAAGAAATGCAATTTTCTCAACAAGGAAAATGTCACCTAATATAAACTCCACTTAGGAAACTGAAGCTCATTATACACCTCAAATGAGACTGTATCATATTATACAGAGTATGCCAACATTATGTCCACAGTTGACTAGGTAGGCAATTAAATATGAAAGCTAACTGAATAAACAGAGGAATTCATTTTTGGCAGTCTAGATCATAGCTAAAAATGTCTTTTTTCTGATGTGTCAAATTATTTTCATATGTTTATATAATATATATCAGTGTACATGCATCTTTCTGCATTACCAGGCTAATGGTACAGGGCAATATAATATGACAAGACTTTCTGTATTTCTGTTATATAACCTCTTGACCAACCTTTTCCAACTATAAACTCACATTATATGCAAATAGACAGTTAGCTGACATTACCATTATAATTTGATAATGTTTAGGGCTTCTTTTTAAAATCTTTCCCAGTGAATGAATTCATTCCATAAACTTAAATGTGCTCTAGAACATTAGTGTATTGTAAATTGTTTTTTCCTTCACAATATTCTATTAAAAATTGTGAATCTGCTCCATTAACATTTGGGTATAATGAGTGAAAAAATCTTGCACTGGTAACTAACTATGTGAGTGGGAGCTATGTGTATAAATGCTTGACAAATCTTGGGAGTCTGTACCTCAAATCCTTCATAAGAAAATTTGCTTTTATAATAGCTATAGTTTATTGAACTTTTCTTAAAATAATGAACTATCCATTCAGCCCACTTACCAATTCTTTTAGAATTTTTAGGAATTTAACAAAACTCTGCACACTCTCTCATATTCCTTTTAGAACAGGTGACTTACAACTCTACAATCTTGGTGTGAAATGCACAGAAAGCACTGAAGGGAGTGTTTATATTCCAGCAAGGCTAATTTAGACACTTATCATTGTAACAGATAAATCAGAAGTACTTATTTATTGTTCAGAAATGTTGGAAGCCCTATGATTTAATAGGTTGCATCTCAAAAGAATGGCAGAATCAGAGCCATGGTATTATTTTAACACTTTCGGAGCTGATTTGTGTCAGTACAGATGTAAACAAAAAATTCCTCTTGATTTGTTGTGAATGTGCACTTGTACTGTACATCCATTCATTGCTTTATCCTGAAAACAGTGTTGATTGAAGCTGTGCTGATTGGATTGGACACAGATTTGCTGTAGAGAGTGACACAGATAAAGTTTTTCATCAGAGGCCTCTTCTAGAGCAAACACATTTTTCTTTTATCTCTAGGTGTTTCTAAACTTCCTGGGAATTTGTAGTTTTCTAAGGTGCCTGGCAGGTAGTTGAAAGCTGAAAGATTTGCAAAAAAGCTACTGCCAGTAACGTCCTATTCATGTATGCTGTGTTTAGGTTGTGCATATGCTGTGTGAATGTTTGTATGTCTCTGGCGGATGAATCATCAGGTAGATAAAGTTAATTGAACAGTATAGAACTGTTATGTTGAAAAATTTAATTTTGCCTGTTTCAGATAGTGCTACAATGTACTTCCTTGACAAATGACTATGACTGTGATGGTTTGGTATATAAGGCTCTTACCACATTTCAGTCTTTAATGGATGCTGTATCTATCCTAGTTCTCTGAATGCTAGAACACTCTCGTCATTTGAGAATACTCATTGTATTTTCCTCTTTTGGCTAGAATGCTTATCTAATTGACAAGCAAATTCAATAAACTGTAATCATTTAACTGGGCAATATTTGGGTCAATAACATCAGAGAAACCACTCCATAGAAGCAGAAGTAAAGTTACAAGCTGTACAGGTACAAGCAACCTCAGAAATTAGGTATCTTTTGAAGTTTTCATACAATCTTTTTCAATACCATGGCTATCTCCATTACTAGACCTGAGCATTACAGATCACAAAGAACTGAGGGAATTCAAAGGAAGGATAAAACAATTTTGAAAAGAATAAATGAGCATACATGGAGTAATAGGTTGAAGATGATGGATAGATATGGAATTTTCAATCCAATCACTGCCCTGAATCAGTGCAAATAGAGTTTTAGACAAGATTCAAGTGATCTACAGAAGACTGACCTTTCTTACCACAACACCATCCATTTGGCACACTTCACTGATGCAGATACTAGGCTGAGAGCCCTCTCCTTTCATCTCTGAATCTTCCTCTCCCTCCTTTCTCCCCTCCTCCCCTATAGCCCCCACCCCTAGAAAACTGTTACTGACATCAAGGTATGCTCATCCCTTTTTTACACCATTTTGTAGCCTGTAAGCAGCCATTGTGCTTTCAAAACTAATCTTCTTTCTATTTATATATCAATAAAAAAAGCCTAGACTGCAGCATTTCACTAAACAACTCCAGGGATTTGAAGACGAAAACAAGCTTATTTCACTTCAAAATGTCAAGATTCAATTCACCCTACCATGCTATTCAGCACACACAAAGCAGGGATAAAATATATCCCAAAGTGTAGTGAGTGACTACCAATCAAAAAATGTCACATCTAGGTAGAGAGCTATTGATAAACCTCTGGGAAGAACAGGAAGAAGTGGTTACTAATGACAACGATTATACACATACACACCCTGAGAAGGGGAGAAAAAATGTGATAATTAAGACTGTAATCTGTGTATCTAGAATAAATATTAACTGACACTATGTAACAGAAATGAGTCCACTATTGACTCTGTTAGGCATCCACAACACAGTGATAGCATTTGTCTGTGTTCTGTTCTTACAAAAATAGCAATGGCAGTTTAAATAAGTAGAGAGACTGAAGATTTCTGAAGGTTCCTCCTACCCGCAACCCCCGCCCCC
>JANZLQ010000050.1:1207885-1232855 GCA_026212715.1 Elanus axillaris | reverse complement strand
TAAATTGTCCTTATCTCAACCCTCAAGGTTCTGGATTTCTTTCCTTTTCTCTTTCTGGTTCTCCTCCCCATCCCACCGGAGGGGAGCGGGGAGAATGAGTGAGTGGCTGCGTGGGCCTTTGTTACCGGCTGGGCTGAAACCACGACATCCCCCCACCAGCCCATGGAGGGGAGCGAGGGAGTAGATGCCCACCTGCAGCCCAGGGAGGAGCCCACGCCAGAGCAGGGGGATGCCCCTAAAGATGGCTGTGACTCTATGGGAAAGCCTGCGCTGGAGCAGTCTGTGACTGAAGGACTGCAGCCCACAGAAAGGATCCATGCTGGAGAAGTTCATGAAGGACTGTCTCCTGTGGGAGCGACCCCACACTGGAGCAGGGGACGAGTGAGGAGTCCTCCCCCTAAGGAGGAAGGAGCGGCAGAGACAAGGTGTGATGAACTGACCCCAACCCCCATTCCCCATCCCCCTGTGCTACTGGGCGGGGGGAGGAGGGAGAGAAAATCGGGAGTTGAGTTGTGCCCAGGAAGGAGGGAGGGGTAGGGGGAAGATGTTTTAAGATTTGGTTTTACTTCTCATTATCCTGTTCTGATTTGATTGTGAAAAAGTTAAATTCTTCTGGGTTTTTTTCCCCAAGTCAAGTCTGGTTTACCCATGACCATACCTGTTAAGTGATCCCTCCCTGTCCTTGTGCCAACCCACGAGCTTTTCTTTGTATTTTCTCCTCATCCCACTGGGACCAGGGCAGGGAGGAGTGAGCAAGCAGCTTCGTGGTGCTTTGTTACTGGCTGGGCTTAAACCACGACACTTTTAACCTTATTACCATGTGTAGCTAAATAATGATATGAAAAATGCATTTTCTGAAAATGAACATCATCTTCAACTGCAGGATCACTGAAAAGACTAAAGTACAGTGCTCTTTGTTTTCCTTATGGCTGTACTAGGAACTACTCATCCTTCTCACTCCTCATTAAGTCATTTGTCACCTGAAAATATCATAAGAATATGATTTTGTACCCGTATTGTTCCAAGTCAACATGAAAATGCCATTTCCTTTAGCATTCTGCGTGCTGCCCAGAAATAAAAAAAAGATTTAGAGGCCTGATTCATTATAGAGTGTCAGTATTCACATGCACATTTCTGGCAGAATTTGCTGCAAAATTATGGGTTGGTTTAATGCTATGGAATAGAAAAATGGCAGCTGCTGCTTTTACAATAAAGGGTAGCAAAAATTCCAGCTGTGGATATGCAATCCCTCTTTCAGTGTAATACAAAAAGTGGTATTTCCTATGACTAAATGCAATGTGCAATTTTGGCTTGTTTCTCTCTAATCTTGTGTTTTCAGCTACTTAACTTTCTTCAAGACTGAAAAAAATAGATGCTCAATGCACCACTCCCACAAACAAAAGTATCCATGGAATAATTAATGAAAGCTGTGTAATTTCTTTTTTCTATTTGTGAATCAACCCGTAATTTCAGTCTCTTCTGATTTCTGTATAAACATTTATTTTTAGCTTCAGAGATGAAAAGCTGACAGGCTTGGTAAAGAGACATTCAAAAGGAATAAGGCACAGGAAAATTTTGATAGCTATTAGATATAAGTGTAAAAATGCCATCTGTATATAAACTCCAAGATGCATATAGGAAGAAAAAAATGCAGCTGACGTTTAAATGTCTGTATTTCACTGATAAATTAGCTACTGTAGGAAATTTTCCAGTATTAGTAACAAAAGATATGACACTCTCTTGTAGTGGAGCTGACTAAACGGGGAAGGAAACATAACACTGTCCTGTTCCCTTAGAATTGCAAAGGCAGAACACAATAACAGAATGTCTTGTTGCATTATGTTACAGACTAAAACACCAAGAGCTGCAACTTCAAATTTGGGCTATCCTGAAGCTTCTGTAGACCTCTGACACCTGTTTCTCCAAAGCTTTTTATGTCATATGGAAAAAGAGAAACTTACAGTATCACAGCAAGCCACAACAGGTGAGAGGTCTCAAGTTCCCGCTGTACCCATCTCCACTTCAGCAATACTAGAAGGGTGACTGCCTGGCACAATGCTGTGACAAGTTGTGTGGGTGTTGGGTCAAAGAGGAGAAGGATCCCAGTTACTTTTCCTCCCACAGCATACCTCTGCTGCTGTATCACCAAGGATTACAGTCCATGTGGTACCAGCTAATTATTTCTCTGGTCAAGTGGATACTTGTGGGTGTTGTGCTATGAAGGAAATTTGTCAGCACCTGAGGCACTGTCAGCTGAGGATTTTCAATGCTTTTCCTTCTACTGAAAATACCACCTCAATCTCACAGATATTTTTTTTTTCTCTAGTTTGCCTCCCTGGACAGTTATTTTCCTTAGCTGTTCCCTTTTGGGGCAAATTATTCCTTGATAAAACATATAGCTGTGTCCCAGCTCATGACTAAACTGAGGAACCTAGGAGGGCTCATTAGCCCCAACAGCCAGGTGCATGCCCTGACTTCATCCTAGCTCTCAGGTGAAACTGAGAATGATCATCCCAAAGCCCAGGGGGTTTGGTTTCCTGGCTGATTCAAGTTAACCAACATACTCAAGGAACTAGCACCATATGGTAGTGTCCACCTGTCTTGCAATGGAGTTCCTGTAGGAGGGACTCCATGGCTAAGGACACACTGGCCTTCCAGGAAGGTATCAGGATGTCAGGGGGATGACATGGCCCATTGGCTGTTACCAGTTCACAGTTCACAGCCATTTGTCTCCTGGTTTGCTATCTGGTGTCTATGTGCTGCTTCAGTTGTCTCCTGCAGTAAAGCTGGTAAGCTGTAAATACGTTACATCCTGAGATTTGTAACAAGCAGAATTAAATCCCCTGAAGCACTCCAGCTTCCAAATTTTTTTCTCAAAAAGCTGTGTTGAGTTACAAGACATCAATGTGAAGAGCTGAATGGCTTGCTTTTTAAATATCATCCATGCAGACATTGCCTGATCTAAAAGGAGCATGAACAAAAAGAAGGGGAAAGCTTGTTCGAAGATGAGGTCATAGCAGGCCATGTGCTCTTCTGCAGTAAAATTTTATGGCTTGTTGCATAATCTTAAACCCACAAAAAGCCCATTTCAGAATGGGAGAGTGAATATAACCCACAATGCGCTACTTCTACAATAACGTGCAATAATGATGTTATTAGAGAAAGTCACAGGACTGAACTAACCCCCTTAATTTTGAAAGCTGGTGTACATGGATTATCATCAAAATGTTGGCAACTAGATGATAGTAAGACTTCACCCAAAAAAGTCTCAAATTCTCTTCTTCAAAGCTTGATAAAAAGCCACAGCTCAAAATCAACAAATGGAAAACACTCAAAGGAGGCACTTATTTACTAGTTCTTGGAACAAAAAAAGGAGGTTTATTGTGCACTGAACATGTACACGCACACCTACAGAGCTTCAGATTACAGCTTGCATAGAGGAACAGAGGTATGAAATAACTGACATGAGGTATGGCACTTAATTTCCTTCAGTTCAGATACATCCTCAAATGATATAAAAATAGACTAGCATTACTTTCTCACGTGGCTAAGGATCTTTAGTTTTGATCTACATATAACTGCATTAATAATAGATTAAGGGTTGCTATCAAAGCACAATCACATGCTCCAGAAGGAAGAAACTACAAAGTACAGCTGTCAAATCACTCTTACTAGCTAAAGCAAGGGCAAACTAAACATATCTGAACTTCTAGGACATTTGCTGGTCTATTCAACCTCTCTTTAACGTTTCATTCCTGAGCAATGACTTGCATGCACATTGATACAAACTAATATTCTCCTTCTTACCGACCTTGGACAGACAAGGAAAGAAAAGATTTTTTCTTTGAAGGTGACAGTATCATTGTAGGGCATAATGCAATAAAACAGCAGCCTGCAGAAAGTAGGAGGAACCATGGCATTAACATTTTGTTAGTTAATCCTGAAGAACTAGCATGTAACATAGGTTTATTTAGTATCTCAATTCAGTATCTCAAGGATTACTGAATATTGAGTGGATGTTGCCACTTCAAAATGCATAACCTCTGCCATTTAACTATTTCTTGTTTCCTTGTAACTATACCACCCTCTTAAATAAACAACCAAGTTTGGCCTGTAGATGTCTTAAAAATAGCTGGTTTGGTTTTCCGTCCGCTAAGCATCTGACAGCAAAACAAGCAACAAAAAAAGACACCCCATCACTGACTTTCCTCAGAAAGGCAAAGCCATTCTGCCACAGCCCACTAACATCTGCAAAGCAGACATTTCTCAACACCAAATAGAAACCAGGCACACAGAAGTTATTAAAATGACAAAAAATGGCAAATATGCATGGAGATCCCTTTTGTCACAAACAGACAAGATCAGCATGAATATTTATGGGGAAGACCCCAACAGGAAAATCCTAGATCACAGGTACTGCAGGGGCTAATGAGATATGGGGAAGATGAAGACAGGCCAATTTAGCTTTGAACTTTTGGTGACTAATCAGCAGTCATAAACCAGGACAGTGACCTTCCCTGCTGTGTTTTCATTCCTGGTTAGTTAATCCAATATATATATGCATTTCTTGGTTCTCAGATAATGAAAGACTGAGCAGTTTTTCATTTGCAGCAAATTCACAAGTACCAAAATAACATCAAGTGACTTTTTATAGGGTTTTAGAACTTTTTGGACCACCACTCTTCCTCTCCCATATTAAAAGACTTTGAGAAAGACACCTGATTTGACTACAAAAGTTTAAATTCTCCATGATCAGTCAAATGCAAGAGATATATTATGAAAATCCTACACTATAAATTTAGCCTAGATTTTCATTAGATTCTGACTCTGGCAGGACACAGCAGGAAAAACAAGGCTCCCAAGAACATCCACAGAAGGAAAAGAAACCCAACATTAAAAAGAGAATCATGTGACCAGACCGTTAACCTATTGTCAATATTTTTAAACCACCAGGCAATAAGGCAGTAATCAGAAACACCTGCAAGACATTAAGTGATGTGGAAAACAGCACTGCTCAGATTAATCTCTTTACAACAATATATGAAAACTGTAACAAATTCGAAAGGATATTAATGGGATGAGCACTAGGACAGCAGTAGTAATTTCTTGTGTTACTAAAAAGCAGTGTGAGTTAAAAGGAAAGGGAAAATAAGTTTTAATATTTGGATCCTGTATTAAGGATATGCATTTCTCTGTAAATAATCAGAATGGCAGTTATATGCAGAGTCCATAGCTGAAAGTGAAAGATGTGATTAACCAAGAGTAGCCTATCTTGGAGTGCTTGTAGCACATAGTAACTTTTTATTTACTGTTGAGGTTTATTTCCCTTTCTGAGGCTCACTAACTTGATCTTATTTGCTTGACTTACTGTTGATCTTTCTTCATCACAGCAAAAAACCTTTTCAAGTGTACTCTACACTGTAGCTGGGGAGAATGACCCTAACTGGAGTCTGCCAGAAAGCACCCAGGGAGACCCAAGGCCAACCCTTAGAGTTTCGGATTTGGGGATATCGAGGATCCAAGGCTCACTATACTCCAACTGAAAAAGAGATATTGGCAACATATGAAGGAGTTAGAGCTGCCTCGGAAGTAGTTGGTACTGAAACACAGCTCCTCGTAGCACCCTGACTGCTGGTGCTGGGCTGGATGTTCAAAGGGAAGGTCTCCTTTAAACATCATGCAACTGATGCCATGTGGAATAAGTGGGTCACTGATCACACAACAGACCTGAACAGGAAACCTCAGTTATCCAGGAATTTTAGAAGTGATCACGGACTGGCCAGAAGGCAAAGATTCTGGCATATTGCCAGAGGAGGAGGTGATGCATGCTGAAAAGGCCCCACTGTATAATAAACTGCCAGAAAATGAGAGTCAATATGCCTTGTTTACTGATGGCTCCTGTTGCATTGTAGGAAAGCATCAGAGGTGGAAGGCAGCTGTATGGAGTCCCCTACAAGAAGTTGCAAAGAAGGTGAATTAAGTCAGTTTGCAGAGGTGAAAGCTATTCAGTTGGCTTTAGACATTGCTGAATGAGAAAAATGGCTAATACTTTATCTCTATACTGACTCATGGATGGTGGCAAATGCTCTGTGGGTTGGTTACAGCAATGGAAGCAGAGCAACTGGCAACACAGAGGCAAACCCATCTGGGTTTCTTCACTATGGCAAGATATTGCTGCCTGGCTAGAGAAGGCAGTGGTAAAAGCACGTCACATAGATGCTTACATACCCAAGAGCTGGGCTACTGAAGAACATCAAAATAACCAGCAGGTGGATTGGGCCACCAAGATTGAAGTGTCTCAGGTAGATCTGGACTGGCAACATAAGGGTGAATTATTTATGGCTTGGTGGGCCCATGACACCTCAGGCCATCAGGGAAGAGATACAACATATAGATGGGCTTGTGATCAAGGGTTGGACCTGACTGTGGACACTATCATGCAGGTTATCCATGAACATGAAACATGCACTGCAATCAAGCAAGCCAAGCAGTTAAAGCCTCTGTGATATGGTAGATGATGGCTGAAGTATAAATATGGGGAGGCTTAGCAGACTGACTGTATCACACGCCCACAAACCCGCTAAGGCAAGCGCCATGTGCTTACAATGGTGGAAGCAACCACTGGATGGCTGGAAACATATCCCTTGCCCCATTCCACCACCCAGAATGCTATCCTGGGCCTTGAAATGCAAGTTTTATGGTGACACAGTACTCCAGAAATAATTGTGTCAGATAACAGGACTCATTTCTGAAACAACCTGATAGACCCCTGGGCTAAAGAGCATGGCACTGAGTGGGTATATCACGTCCCCTATCATGCACCAGCCTCTGCGAAAATTGAATGATACAATGGACAGTTAAAGACCACATTGAGAGCCATGGGGGGATGGGACCTTTAAACATTGGGACACACATTTAGCAGAAGCCACCTGGCTAGTCAGCGCCACAGGACCTGCCAATCAGGCTGGCCCTGCCCAATCAGAAATTTTATGTACTGTAGAAGGGGATAAAGTTCCTGTAGTGCATATAAAAAATATGCTAGGGAAAACAGTCTGGGTTATTCCTGCCTCAGGCAAAGGCAAACCCATTTGTGGGATTGCTTTTGCTCAAGGACCTGGGTGCACTTGGTGGGTGATGCAGAAGGATGGGGAAGCCTACTGTGTGCCTCAAGGATATTTGATTTTAGGTGAGAATAGCCAATAAATTAAACTGCATAATTTTAATTGCTATATAACCCTGCCACTGTCTGTCATCATTATTATAATTGTTATATGCTATATCAAAGCTATTACAGTAAAAATCACTTAGATTAAGGAAGAAGGAACTTTGATAAAATTGATTGAAGCACAGTAGCAATGTAACCAGAACTGCCTTTAGCATGCAACAATACAACACTACAAACCATCCCCCTGCTGCACCCAGTGTTACCCACCCACTGCACTGCACCAAAACCCAATCCTGCTCTGCCGACTGAGCAGACTTTGCACCATCTCTGTTGCCCAGACAGACTGTTTTGACAGATGGAGCCCAAAGTCATGGACTGAATGAACTCAACAGACATTTTATAGGGATGGCACATAGACTTTGGGAATGATATCTGTGTGTATACTTTAAAAGACAGAAAAGTGATGTGATTAATTGGAAATGTATTGGACAGTGTGAGATCCAGGCATGACATTAATGGTATAGAGTAAGGGGTGGATATTGTCCTGGTTTCAGCTGGGGTAGAGTTAATTTTTTACCTAGTAGCTGGTACAGTGTGTTTTGGATTTAGTGTGAGAATAATATTGATAACACACTGATGTTTTAGTTGTTGCTAAGTCGTACTTATCCTAAGTTAAGGATTTTTCAGTTTTCCATGCTCTGCCAGTGAGCAGGTATACAAGGAGCTGGGAGAGAGCGTGGCCAGGACAGCTGACCCAAACTGGCCAAAGTATTATTCCATACCATAGAACATCATGCTCAGTATATAAACTGGGGGGAGTTGGCTGGGAGAGGTGGATCACCGCTCAGGCATTGGTAAGCAGGTGGTGAGCAACTGCATTGTACATCACTTGTCTTTTCTTGAGTCTAATTTATCTCTTTTATTATATTCATATTGATATTATTGTTATTATTATATTTTATTGTATTTTAGTTATTCAACTGTTCTTATCTCAATCCACAAATTTTACTTTTTTTCCAGTTCTCCCCCCCGTTTCACTGGCAGGGGGGAGGTGAGCAAGCAGCTGCATGGAGCTTAGTTGCTAGCTGGGATTAAATCACAACAGTAAGTAATGCCTGCCTGAATGCAGCTAATTTAATCAGATGACCTTTTCCATCTTATTTACACCCTATGGCTATCTGACTTCTTCTAATCAGACAGCAAATTATTAGACTCCAAGTGGTACAGTATGCTCAGTTATTTTATTTATGCATTTCTGAAAATCATTAGATGCTTAATTATTTTATTATCCTGTTTCACTGTTTTCATACCTTTATCCAGGGAACCTACTACTGCATTATCTGGGTTCTAAATAATGATTATTTTTTTTTTGTCAGAAGAGTAATCCACATGCACAAGAGTTCCAGCAGTGAAGCTCAGATGCTGATTACTCCTACTGTGGGAAAGGAGGCAGCTCTGCAGCCACTGAAGTGTCAAAGCAGCTAGTGTCAGAGAAAACACTTTACACCTCCCCTGGTGCTTTTGCAAGGGCTACTCATAAGAGAACATGTGTTTCTGCAAGTGTATGTGGCTAATCCTGCCTTAGCTGATGATGTCTCCATACCTGATTTTCAGGTACTAGTATTCCAACTTATTTCGAGGCAGTGCTGTGTTTCTATTTAGAAACACAAAGATCAAATTTTCTCAAATCCAAGTGATGAGAAAGGAAGCATGAAGTATTCTGCCTCTCTAATTATCAGACCTCCAACAGCCCTGATGCCATCGCTTTGCAGCAGTTAATAACAATCAAAATTTAATTAATGTGGAGAATATGGCACCCAAAGGCTTAAGGAACTTTCATCAGCAAGTTGGTGGCAGAAACCAGATCTCGTGATTCCCAAGCTCTTTCCATAACCTGTTTGGAAGCTTATTTAAAAAGCAATTGCTATTATTAGATTTTTATGCCAGAAAGAAGCCTACAGGAAAGAAGTGAACACCAGGATTTCTGAACAGATAACTTCAAAGAACTGCAAAGTTATAGTCCATTCTGGTGTGAAGGGTTTTGCAGAAGTATTAAATTTATAAAACCTCTGGAAATTGTGGGGAAATTGTAGTCCTACAAAGACAGACTTCCACTGAACGGCCAAGTTTTTTATCTGCCACCACAGCTCCAACACCCACCAGTTAATTTCTCTTATATTGCATGGCAGAAGTCATGGCAATATTTAGAATTAATCAAAACCTGCTCTAATCAGCTATTACTGGGATCTGAGAGAGGGCAATAATGTTCATGGTGGCTTTATTGCCTTGCCAGAACTGTATCTCTGTTTTCAATGGCAAAACGTACAACTAGGCAACAAAAAACTTTCAGAAGTAAGTATGTAGGACAAAAAAAATCCCTTCTTTATGAAATCAAATTTACATTCTACCCATGTATGCCTTGCAGCATTACATATTTATATGAAACAGTAAAACAGCTAATTCATTACAAGACACAAGACAATGATTTATTAGTCCTTTGTTATGCTGTGAGAAAGTCTGGAGTCTCTCAAATTTTAGTCTCATGTAGTTAGGTTTTGCAGCATCCTAGTAATTCTGTCCAGTTGAAAGTAGCATCCGATCCCATGCAGAACACATTCCTCTATTCATCAGGCAAAGAAAAGATGGATCCCTTTATAATTAGTACTTAGCTACATTATGTATGCCCAGGGCAAGATTAGCCATAAATGCTTCCAGGGGCACTGTACACTTAGTAGTAATCTCTGCATGGAGAAAGTATGTATTTCATCCAGAACCAGCAAGTGGAGAAATATGTAGCAGCAAGGGATGGACAGCATATAATTAAAATTGCTTTGCCTGTTAGGTGAGTGACTAAAGTAGAAACCATTACTCTCTGTCTGCAAAGCAACTCCCAAGGTTGTTGCAGGCAGAAGCCCAGAGTATATGTCTTGCAATACCAGGTATACACTGCATATGACCAGTGAAAAATAGCCTTTTGGTTATGGCAGCTCTGAGATACGAAAATAAGGGACCAGATTCTGCAAGGTGCTGAAGTCAATGGGAATTGAGGGCAGTCAGCACGTAAATGAATTCACACAGCAGGATACTAGAATGGTCCTTGTTTTAGATATTTTAGGCAATCAAATTTAAGTGGTTATGCTGAGTTTGTTTTACTCATTTGATGTTGGTTTCATCATTCTAAGATTTCAAAGCAGTGAAGCTTTAGTCTAGTCAAATTACCAGATATAAATATGATATTTTCTTTAAGGATATGATTTTAGGGAGCATGCTGACTTCATTACATTATACAGTGGGGGAAAAATATATTTAAAATCTTAAAAAACTCATCTAATACAAAGCAATCATACACCAAACTAAAGCAATACATTCTACTCAATCTTTCTGTGTTTTTGTCATATGTATGTCAGCACTTTAAATCCGAATACATCATCATGGACTCACACTCACTAACTTAAGCTACGAACATTTTTTGTGAATAATACTTTTACTTCTAGACTCCATGTCATTGAAAAGTCAACTAATAATAATGCTTAGAAATTAATTTATTTCAGGTATGCTATAACAACCATAACTGGCTAGAAATCCTTTTGCCCTATTTGCATTTACTGAATTTGCCTTAATTATACTGCTGCCTAATTATGAAGCTCAGTCTAGAGGGGAACTCGCAAGAAGCAATGATGCAGAAAGCAGAGGATGGTTTATTCCACTTCATGGATTTACAACTTTCTACTACTGCAAACCATTTGGAACAGACTCCATTTGCAAGGTCATTAACATGTAAACAGTGTCACACTGAAGATGCATGGCAATGACCTACCATGCTAATGAAAAGTGATACTGAGTTTACTAATTCAGATAAGGGTACACAGATTGCCTTTTCTCTAACGCACAAAGGCCTGTCACAGAAATAAATTCATGGTACTTGTTGCAATTAATTTGATTCTTGTTCTTTTAAAGCTTTACTTGTAGATTTAATTAAAGCTTTCATGCAGCACACACTTTCAGGAAATATCTATGCTTAATGGCTTTTTCTCCTAAATTAAAGAAATGAGTGAAGGTTATGATTCAAAGAACAACAGGCAATCATAAAATGAAAAGCTATTCTTAATACAGTAAGCATTACCTTGTTTTGACATAAGTAAAGACACAGTACTGTGGGTGTTGAAGTACACTTCTTATAATTAATGTTATATTGCAACTTCCATGGTGACACCATTTTCAAATGCTTAAGAAATTTTTTCTTTTTTGAATGTAAAACATTGCATGCTAAATTTCAAACTGGAGGTGAATATTTTTAAAGCCTTAGTAAAACAAAGCAGAGCATAAAGAATAAAAATAAGGCAATTTTAAGCAACTATTTTTTTAGTACAGGACAGAGCATATAGTGTCTGGAGCAGGAAGGAAAAGGGCCTAAAGGAAAGGAGGAGTAAGTAAAAGGAGGAGCACAGGAAGAAGAGAAACAGATGAAAAAGGAAATGGTCAGTAGAATAAGAAGGCAGGCTTAAGAGCCAGGCACACACATTACTGTTGAAAGAGAAGCTGGAAGGAAGACAACAATAGGATCTAAGGAGTAAGTGAGATAAAACCCTTTGTGGACAGAGAACTGGACAGTACCCCTGCCTCAAAATAGGTTTACAGTGCTTTAGGTTCCAACAAAAAGCAGCTGAAACTGCAGTAACCCATTCAGCAAAAAAAATAAACCTGTTCTTGCTAGGAGACTCTATTAGGACTCAACATAGAACCAATGTTCCTTTTTTCTCCTTTTAATTTAATTTATTTTTCTTAAGTATACAGTAGGTACTCCCTACAGTTTACTAACATCCTTATGTGTTTCTCTACTTAAAGTATCTTCTAGAATCTAAGTCTGAATTAAAATGCAGGCATGACTCTTCCCTATTTGGTAAGCAGAAAGTAAAGTTTCTACTGCCAGTAACACCTGGATGTTACAGCTAAGGATCAGGGCCTTATTCTATGTCATATCATAAACATGACAATCTTACCTTAAAAATCTCAGTAAATATAAAGCATTCAGTATTTTGTCTGCTTTTGAACATACACTGTAAGCCATGAACCTAGTCTTTTTGAAGTGACCTTTCCATGAAAAATTGCCAAATAGGACCATAAAATGCAAAATACATTTCATTATAGCTAAAGCATAATCCAATACACGACTTTAAGCAAACTAAAATCTATCTAGTCTACCTAAACTATTACTTCCTGCAGCCAATGTGCATGCATTATTATACCCATTATGAAAATGTTGGCCAAATCCATACTGGAAGACCTACTTTTGGCTACTGATGTCACCATGCAGGAGGAAAACACACTGTCACTTTGCAGTGGGAGAGGTGGAGTAGCATAATTGCTTTAAACCAGCTGATCCTCTCATTCCTGTACAACTGTGAAATACACAGGTTAGTGAATGCTTTGCTTTGCCTTTCCTTCAGACAAGCCAGAGATGCCTCTGGTAGCTTTAACTTGAGTCTTCATGAACAGAGGAATCAGGGAATAAGAAGGAGAGAAGCTAACTCCCTCTGCAGGTGAACTGAGTATAATTTAGATACCCCTAGAGACTCGGTTCAACATCTCACCGAGGGATCTCATATCAAATGCAGAAGTGGTCCTGACCTTCAGCTGCTAAGAAGAAAAAGAAATATGCTTCTTTCCATTCACCAGCTCAGTACTCACAGGAGCAAGTAGTTCACTGCACATGCCCAACAAAACTCTGCTGTACTCCAACTACTACCTCTTTTTATTTGGATCATTGCTGCTGTCTGGTTGGCACAGGAACTAACAGCGTTATGCAAGACTTTTCTGATAGTCCTACAGATTTCTCTCTGTAGCATACACTAGAAGATACAGTCTAATAATAATAATAGCAGTAAGAATAAAACCCTTCTTGCTCACCTGTAAATGAAATAAAGCCACGATTCTAATATCCATGATAAGTCTTGTAAAAGATTTTCTTTTGTAACAGGGTGTCTGGGACCGATGAAATCCCAGGCTTTGCTGGATTTGTAAGAACACAGCATGGTCTGTTCCTCTGTTTCCTTGCTTGCTTGATTTTTGTGAGGCTCAATTTCACAGCTGAAGTAATGTTCCTAGCTACATTTTGCATGCGGGCTATTGCCCTGAAATTAGGAAGGACCCTGATCAGATAGAATCCTTGCACAGACTCTCACAAATAGAAGCAGAAGGCCAGAGTGACCAGGAGTGGCAGAAGAAAGCAACTGAGGTATGGTTCCTTAACCTCTCATGCCAGAGTTAGGTAATTCATTGCAGGAAAACAATGACCAAGAAAAATGATGGAAAGAAAATTTGGAAACGAATGATTTTGGTCAGCTAGACACTACGGAAAGCATACGGCCACTGTTCTTCCCCTGTGGGATCTGGCAGTCTAGACTTTAAGGGAGATCAAGGAATACTGTAGGTAAGAGAGGAAATTAAAAGAAGGAAAAGGAGCCAAGATTAGAACACTTTCATTGTGAAATTAAGAGTGAATGCTGACAGATGGATTGATGTGGATTATCATTAACCTGGCCACAACCCCTGCAGATAGGCTCAACAAAGATATTTCAGTCAAAGCATCTCTTATAAGATTCAGGGCTCAGAGAAAAGATTACAGATAAGAAGCTCAAACAAAAATATAGTCAGTCAATAGAAGTTACTGCAATACTAATGACTACAACACCTCAGTGCCCTGACATCACTCAGACACAAACATCTTGTTACAGTTGTTCGTATCACAGAAATGATGAAGCTGGTGGCTTACTGGAGAAAAGAAATCTTAGGCTAGATTCACCATATGATTTCTTCTACCCATTTTTCTTTAAGCATATTTCTGCTGCTTGTCCTTCTTGAGTCCAGGAGACATACAATGCAACATTCACCTTATTCCTTGAAGTCCCACCATTTGCAGACATCTGTCAATCAGTTCAGTATTTCATTAAGCCATTTTGAAAAATAACATTTCAATCTTTTAGAAAAAATACAGGCCTTTAGCAACATAAACTATGAATTGAGTTTTGGTCTTAATATGAACTATAGCTTCTTTACTGTTCACATGTTTACAGTCACATGAAGTGTAATGGCAGGTTTGGGGTTTAGAAAAAAATAAGCTTCCAATGCCATTACCCTTCTTGTACAATAAATACTAATACCAAAATAAGGAAAAACTCTCCTTTCTATTTGGATATTTAAAATGAAAGAATCTGAAGTCAGTTTTGAGCTATGTATGTATACGGAAATGCAATTTCAGAGTGAAAAATGCATTAATCACACCACTTTCCTGAAGGAAAAGCTTTAAAAACAGTGGATGAAAATGATTCACCTTATGCCCTCTTTGAAAGTCTAATTCAACAATGATGGTAGATAATCGCAAAATCCCAGTGCCTAGAATGACTGCTGTTGACAGTAAGCATGACTGATTCGTGAACCAGTTTTTTTAGGAGGCTGCAAACAATGTCAATAGGGTAATTGAGGAATTAATTCAATCCACAATTTTATAGAGAAAACAGTCCACCCTGGTAAACTGGTAACATTAACTGAACAAGCCTCAATATGGTACAGCAATACAAATACTCAAATACAAAGGTAACTTCTTTAATACACATACATGCCCCTACCCTCTCTTCCTCTTGTGAATGTATGTATTATGTCTCTGTTTTATGTAATAAAGATAGGCTTTCAGGCTTATCCTACAAGAGTATATGGAATCCACAATTTCTAAAAGCAATCTCAGTATTCAATTCAAATCCCTGTACATTAGTTTAGAAAAGCAAGGCAAAGCTTTTATTAACATGGAAAGAACCAAGATGTCTCCAGACTGCACAAGCATTTATTTTTCCTATAGCTACATTGGTTCCCACACTAAATGCCTGGTACTTTCACAAAACAAGCAGTGTAAACTGAAACTGCCCCTTTAAGGACAGAAAAATCTCCAAACCCCAGCTCATCTGCAAATTTACTGCTTGACACTGAGGGAGCAAGGACAATAACTGAGTGTGATTGTGTGACCAGCATAGCAATCAATCACTTCTGATACTTAACCTCAGTCTCTGTAGTAGCCATTTATTTTGAAAAAAACTAAACTTGCAGCACATTACGGGTTATGGTTTCTCACTCAACACATCTAGGCTAATGTGGTTTTGAAAAGTTTGGGTAACATCAGAAAAGACTATGGGTTTTCTATGTGTAGGTATTGGAAAAGTAAATTTGGAGTGAGTATCTAAACATGCCCAGAAAAGACCAACTACAGCATGACTGATGTGATCTCTGTTGTACATCAAGGAAGCTATTTCATATAGTCAGATCACTGCCCTGTGGGGCTCACATACTTTAGAAAGAGCTAATAAAATAAAATAATAAAAAAAATTACTTGCTGGTAGTCGGAGTATTAAGGATTATTTACTTTTTTTTTTCTACAGAGAAATGGGAACATAAGCTTTGGCTATAAAGCAATACAATCAGATCCAAAAGAATCAGAAGATACAATGAATCAGTATAAGAAATAATGACTTCAGATAGATTTTTAAAAATTATGTGGTGTATTTTAATTAAAAATAAAATTCTAATTCCGAGGTTGCTTAGTATCTCCTCATGAAAGATAGATATTGTATCTCTGTACACAAAGCATATGGCACATAGCCCACAAATGTATTTTTCAGCAATGGCGATTTTGTAAAACACCCTCCTTGCTAATTTGGGCACTGCATATCATCCAAAGATTTCAATATGTTGGCATTCTAGACTTTGCCAGGTGCAACAAAACTCATGGGACATCCCTAAATCATTTAAGTCTAGCTTACAAGACAATTATGTTTATTTCGGGTTACATGATTCTATTATACAAGTCTATGTAACTATGCATATTTAAAGATTGAGAAGAGATCACAGGCATAGTCTAACAGACAAATACATCAAACAGTTTAAACACATACATGTTTTCCTGTTCAGTGCTCTCCTCCAACTACAAGATGCAAAATGATGAACTTATTCTAGTTCCAGGGGCACCTGCAGTTGAGAATACAGGACTGTTTCTAACCTCTCACTATTTTCAAATTACTACAGAAGTTTTAAACCTGATGACTACATATTTCCTGGAATTATCCAGAAATCACTGTTTCAACAGTGTTATTTTCTTGGAAACTGCCATAAGTACTAGGTCAATTGCAATGGGACTGGGGAAATGAGCCACAAATTATGTCTCTTAATCTGTTAAGAGAAGCCAGCACTGAAAATCTGCTAGTGAAGCAAAAGACACAGAGACATCTAAACTGAGAACAGACTCTCAAGCTCCTGAGCTTGTCAGATACACAAGAAAAGTATACTTCAACTGGGCCTCAAACTATCAAATTCTTATGAAAACGAGGGCATGTTTTTATTCAGATTTCTTTGAAAAAGCTCAGTGTTTGTATAATTAATTTTCTTGTAGGAGGAATTTTGTCCTCTTTGAGTCATATACAAAGTACTAGGCAATATGGACCTTTAGTCCTATAGAGTCCATTTTAGTAATGTTTCAACATTGTATTAAGCTTCTGGATTGAGATTTCCATACACAGGACATACATGTGATGTACTTCTGTCCTAAGTCACCTAACTAGATGATTAGTGTTGGGACAGACAATATCAGATTTCATACTATTACGATCTTAACATGATTGCTATTTTATAAGAATACTGGGCAATAATTGTCTCCTATTTCCCTACTTCATCTTTCACAAGTTGAAATGACTTGTGAAAAGGCACAAAAATAGAATAACACTATGCTCCTAACTGCTGTGCAGCACTGTTATTGCATAAGTACTTAATTTCAATAATAATCATAACAAAATTTTGATATCAAGTTAAAACTGAGGGACAACATCAAAAGCTACGTTCACAACTTTGTATTTTAATTGGGCGTACATCCTACACATAGAAATGTAACAAAGCTTCTTCTTGAAAGGAACTTATAACAGCTACAAGCTGCAAACTATCTGCCCCAGAATTTGGCGTATATTGAATTTCCCAAACTCTCCATCAGGCACCAGTATCTTGCGTAAGCTCAAATGGTCCAAGCACTCATTTGTTGGTCTGATGCTTGAATTTGCATGAATCTAGCTATATTAGCTCCTGACTAATGATTAATGATCTCCAAGGGTAGAATCTTTATCAAAATGAAAATCTCAAATACAAAAGTTAATGGCCATTGGTCAGCACAGTGGCACTCACTGTCATCTGAAGAACAGGCTTGTCTAGTTAATTTAACCATAATTACACAATAAACTACTAATGTACTTTTTCTTCTCTGGCCAATGTCATAGGGGTTTTGCCCATCAGAAAACGTGTCAGGAGAAAGCAGTCATGCCAGCACTGGCTGCCATGCTATGAACACCAGTCATTACAAGTATCACTAACACCACTGTCTCCATTCTTTTTTTTTTCCCCACCTGGAATTGACTGCAAAGCAAAAGACCTGCTGCAGAGTTAATAAGCACTATTAAATTTGTTCTAATCTTAAGAACAAAAGAACTCATACAGGACTAACCACAGCCAGGCAAAAAAAAAATAATAATCTGCTGCCTGACTGAGGTGAAAGGTAAAAAATGGACCAGTTCTCAGGAAAACAAAAGTAGGAGGAAGGTACTGGCAGAGGCACTTAAGCCCATTAAAAAGAAGTATAATTCTCAATAGCAGTACTCAACTTCTTTTCTGTAACACCTCTTGACTGGGTAACTAATAAACACAAGAAAAAACTGAAATAATTCTCTGCCAAATATGCACAGCTGTAGGTCCACCTCTGATGATTCATCAGCAGCTCTAGGCAACTGCCAATTTTTTTCTTTTTTAATTTTAATTTAGGATGGATCTAGAAGAGGTGGAGATTGCAGTCTACTAGGGAAAAGGAGCCCACGGCATATAAGGAAAGCAGCACACAAGACAATAGTAACTATTTCAGTGCATAGATGCTCACTTGGATGTTACAGCTTGCATTTACAATGAATAATCAGTAAATTTGAATATGACACTCAGTATAGAAGTGGTAAATTAGCAATGGCAGAGTACTTCAAATTATGTTTCTCAAAATATAGAACATTATATAATACATACCAACTTTCACAGCTAAAAAAAACCTGTAATGAATTCTGCATTCATCTAAGAGTTCCACCAATTTCAGTGAAATTGCATGGTTCATAAACAGATGGAGAATTTTGTCCAAAATATTTCTGCCTATTGGGGGCCAATCTTGTCTGGTCTTTTCAGGGCTCTTACTTACCTTCTCTCGCCAGACAGGGAGCAAAACAATACAAGGTCAAGATGACACAATTTCTTTTGTAAGACTTAATGTACCCAAAGTACAAAGTTACTGAATTTGTATCACACTAACAAAAAGACAGATCTTTTCTTGAAGCTGCTGTGACAGTATTCCAACTAATCGAGTCCTATTTCATTCACTATTAACAGTCTCTATGATTGCAAAACTGGGGACAAAACTTGCCTGTAAAACTTACAGAAACATTTCAATTCACTTATTTTCCTTTGTCAGTGGAAGAAGAGAAAAAAAATATAACCCAATGTCTTTGAATAATAAAAGTGTTCTATTTCAGTTCTGTTTTTTGACTTAGCCTTGAGACATGAATAATATTAAAATATTAAATATATTTACTTATTATGGCAACAACATACTATATGACTTACTATATTACTCTCTTTTGACATTTTAAAAACAAAATTCAAATGGTCCCAAACTGAATTTTTTTTTGAAGGCACATTTCATGGAAAATATGGTCTTTTCATCTCAGGAACAGAATCAAATTTTGAAATACTGTATCTCTGGAAGAGATAATTTTTTCTGACCTTCACATTAATACAGTGCTTTAAAGACCAGTTTAAAAAAAATTGCACTATATGTAAAGTGTCAAATAGTGCAATACGAAATCTGAATTACCAAGTAAATGAGCAGTCTCAATATATTCTGAAGTCTTAGGGAATTTCTACTAAGAGGTTTAAATTTTAGTTGCTTTAATTCATTTGAAGCATGGTTCTGCTTACCAAGATTTCAAGTTAGAAAACTTTTACTAATTTTTCCATAAATTCTATAAATGAATGTTTGATGTTTTTTCAAAATATTAATTAAAAATATTTTAAAAGTTTGAAGAGCAACTAAAAAGGAACATGAGAAACTTAATATTGTTTTAAAAAAAAACATTACTGAAATGTGTTCCTTTCCAGAGCATGTTACTACCACATGTACCTGAAAACTAGTACTATAGCTTGTCTCATGCAAGTAACACCCCATCTTCTGTAACTATACAAAAATATCTCTTTGTTTCCCATGACTTTTAAACCTGAGCTTTGAAGAAGACAGCTATCTCCTGGACAGCTGATTTTTGCTGCTGGCCAACAAGATTAAACAAGTTTAAATGTATCTCATTTCGCGACTAAGCAAGACCCTTAATTTTTTGCTATTCCAAAACCTATCATGTACTCCTTGTACCTGGAAAGTGAGAAAAGGTGAATAGCCTCAGAAAGGGATTTGCTAAATGCACAGAAGAACCCTTCTCATTCATCACCTGCTGACAGCAGGGAACAAAATGAAGGCTTTGAGTAAATAAAGAATGATATAATGGTATTATTAAGGACTGTATCAAAATGAAAAGTTACTGCTTACTGAAAGTTATGCTTCATCTTGCCCTCATTTTTTAGTGCTCTCCTTTGAAATTCACTCCAGTAACGGTAACTCATGACGTTTATTCATGATCATTATTCATGAAAAAGTAGTAATATATACACAGCAACAAATGGAAATGCTTGTACATGTCTAACCAATGCTATATTTTCAACACAACAAATGAGAAGGAAACCACTAAATAAAATCTAGAAGTAGTTAGGCATGAAATTTTCTCATATACATGGTAGTGATATTTATACGTACTACTTTTCAGTTAAGAAAATTTGTTACATAACAATATTCAAAGGACTCTAATGCACAGTATGAGGCATAAGAAATTGCTATAAAGCTAAATATTTCATTACATTATTGATGATGTTGTTTTTATCTTGGTAAAACTTTTACAAAGTTTTTTTTTTTTTATAAAGAAACTTTCAATATTAGCATTCACTACTTAGGCATGGAACAACAATGGCAGAAAGTGTGTCTCTGATGACAAAGAAGTTACTTACAGGTAGTAAGTGTAGGAGTGATAGCTTCTTCTGCCATGATGGTGGAAGTATTAGGCAGTGGTGGAAAAGATGAAATGGAAGGAAAGAAAAGCCAAATATTAATGTATGAAAAATCAAGATGAAACTGAGACCAGAACTGGTGATACCAATGAAAGGTAGCAAGAATGCATATCTGGGCATATCATGCAACGTGTCTGGAACAGCCAGATGACATATCCAATCTCCATAAAACTTTAAGTAAAACAGTATATAATGCAACTCCAACTGTTAAATCAAACCACCTTAAAGTATACCTACTATCTAAGCAATGCTAGATATTTAATGTATATTTATCTCTGCACAATACACACAAACACTCCCAATTAAAGTGATAGAACACCTCTGATTACACCTGAAAATGCATTAGGAATAAGGATATGGAACTTCTAACATTGTGTTAGAAGTTTAACAGTGCAGAATTTCAGTACATGTATTAAGTACCTTCTCTTCCTGTCATAGTACTGTAGAATCTTTGGATATCCCTTTATTTACTTAAAGAAATCAGTTCTGCCATTGACAAGACTAGAACTTGTTTTCAGAGGGGGAAAAAACAATGGCGACAGATTTTTAATATCTCAGCTTTTTTAATAACCATTTAAATTCTGAAGAAAAAATTACTGCTTGCCATGCAAATAAAAAGGCTATCCTTTCTGGCTAAAATTATTTTGGTGGTATTTCCCCATGTGGAAAAGGAAAAAATAAGAACTGATCCTGCAGCCCTGTTATTTCTGCCCACATGAATGTCATGAAGAACAAGTTGGAGACCTAGCACCACCATGCTGAGAAATAATGACCAAATCAGTCTTTCTTGCATCATCACCTCTTGCACAGCCAGATCCTCCACCCAGACATGCTCTGCATGAGCAGAAAGTATAGAAACCCTCCAGCTATGCTCTTCTGCTTTACATCTCTCCCCCACTCAGTTATAAGCCCACTACAAGCAGGACTGCAACTCTCCAAAAGGGGCAAGATCCAACCTAAATGAATTCCATGTATTGACTGCAATTAAAAAGAGGCTGGAGATCCTGGAACATCTCTGAGTGTAACGTCAAGTAGCATTCACATGTTGGTAAGATAAAAGACTGAAAGGACCCATGTAGACATTTGTAATTTTTACAGCACATGCATACAGACCTTTGACTACAGAGGAAACATGTAAACAGGCCTTGCAAAGGTCTATAACTAACGTTAACTTGCCTCTAGCTACATGCTTCAGGCATCTCTTTGAAAAATAGGCTTTCATCAAATTTTCTCTCTCATCTTCTTCGAGCGACGATGCCGTTAGAAATATTTCCCAACTTTTATTCCCACTTTTTTGATGCATACAGTATTGTTCAAACACAAGAGGCTAGTTACTGAATATTTAATCACGCAGCACTTCTGTAAAAACACACACCTGTTAAAGATGAGTTTTAAAAGATATTCAAGAATAAAGTAAGGGGAAAGCTGCAAAACAGTTATACACTTCTTTGACCAGCAAGTATCCCATTGCCTTCAGTAAGGAGCACAGTATCAGTTCATAGAAAAGCAGACCAACTTACCTGCTCTGTTTGTTAGAAAGTTTTTTTTTCTAGTTCAGTCATAATTCTATCTCCTCCTGCCCTTTTTTTCAGAATTACTCATTCTCTCACTTTCATTTAGAATCTCACAACACCGCCAACCCTGTTTCTTGCTGCATGTTGCCATGACAGAGATTTAATGTAATTAGTACAAATGTTCTCATACTTCTAAAAGATGTATAATAATTTGAGAAACAACAATAAATACAATTAATCAGTGAAGCACTGCTGGTACTTATATGCAGAATTCTGCCAAATATGTTACAAGATAAATTATTCCTTATGAAAATGATGCTGAAAATCCAGGAGTTTTAATTTGTGTAAATGTCCCATTAAAAATTTGTATAAGATGAGAAAAATTAAAAGTCTCAAGCTCCAGTTATTTTTAGATTGTTTTAGTTGTGAGATTTTCCATATGAAGTCCTTGAGAAAGAGCAGTGTATTTTTTGACTCTCAAGAATACCAGACACTGAAAAAAAAGATTAAAAAATAAACAAAAACCGTAGAGAAACAGAAAGTTTTAGACTTGCAAGTCCTCAGGTCACATGCAAAAGCACCATACATAATTGACAAGATTTAGCTTTTTTTAAGAAATATGGACAAGTTCCATTTTACTTCCTATATAATGTCTACAAAGTTTCTCTCTATGTATGAAAAGTCTTTTTCTGTTAAAGAGAGTGACCCAAAGATTTTGGCCAACCTTGGCCAAATTTTCTTCTGTACATGGCTCTTCAGTCTCTTCCCACTAGAGAGGTTGGTTTATTTCACTAAACTGTTTCTGTATATAGTGATAATAGAAAGCACTTTTATATCCTTCAGGACTGAAGGCATAAATAAATTTCATAAATATCACCTGTAGGGTAAGGCCCCACTATAAAATTTATAAGAACCAATGCAGCTGGCTGCAAGATTGTCCCACTAGAAGGGAAAACTTTCATTGTCTCGGTTTTGTAGCTGGCCTAGATGGAAAAACAAGATTCAGGGGTAGGAGCAGTGAGAGAAGACTGGAGTTTTCCTTCAGCCCTATTATCTCCAGTTTCTATCCTAACTGCTTGAAATTGTTGGCAAAGGCATATGACTTAACAGCCTGATTTGCTATCAGAGGATGGGACCAATGCATTCCCAGCCCAGCTCCACTGAGTGCAAAAGCCTTCCTTATTCACTGCCAAGAAACAGGGTCTCTGGGTTGAACAGATTCCACAATTACATACATTAGAAACTACTGGAGGGCTCAGGCATAGACACAGCTGAAAACAGAAACTAAAGATAGGCAAAAGAAAATAACCTTTTTATAGAGAAGTACAATGATCAGAAAAACTCCATTCTACAACTAAAGCAGAAGCCAATGTAATTAAAATTTTAATAACCACTTCCTTACTGCACTCCCACTGCAGCAGCAAAATAGTAGCACTGAAAGAAACAGCTGCCCCAAAGACATACATACTTTTAAGTGAACCTTAGACCACTAAATGCGATTTCTCAACTTTTGCATATTTTTTAAACTTAGCTGAAATACAATGTAAAAGGAAAAAAAAAAAAAAAAGAGAAAAAAAGAGAAAAGAATAAAGCAATAATGTTCTGATTTTTCCAAGTCTTGATTTAAATGCTATTGCTTTTCCAAAGTTTGCGGGAACAGTTCTCTCATTTTCACTGCTCTACTTTAAGTTGACCAAAAGGTGAACTTACTTGCTGCATTTTTAATTTTTTTATTTTTTATAAAGTCCTATGAAGGTATATCAAAGACTGGCAGAAAGGCCTTGCCTGAGATTTTATATTCAGGATCAGATTCAAAATCCACTTTATTGTGGAGCAATATTGTGGAAACACAGTTATTGTTTTCCATTGACACTGTGCTAATTCTTATGTGAGGGATTCAGAGCACAGCTGAGGAGAGGAAAGCCTACTGGCATTATTCTGACTTCACAGAGAAGAATGATCTCATTGATATGGCCATATTGGTATTAGGAATAGCTTGCAGGTTCCTAGTCTACGTTACATGACATCTTTATGCAGGAATGTGGTTGAATGGATAAAGAAAATATAGAACAGAACAGATAAAGAACTCTGAAGAACCACGTGGGGAGAAAAACAGGAAAGCACTAACAGTCTTCTGTCCCAGGTGACAAGCATAGAAATCTGGTTTACTTTAGTCAAAGACTGAGAGACACAGAAAAAGTTTTAGTGTCCATGATGTTCCTACCTTCACTAGTGACTCAATACCATATATTGAACAGTTAGGCCATCTAATCTCTCTGTGACCAGTTTATAACTACTTCAGAAGACGACTATATAGTGAAATTAATAATGATGCCTAATGACTATTGATATTTGCAGAACTTCTCTACCTACTGTTTTGATAGCAACCATAGCAAAGCATGTCTGTGCTGCACTGAAAACTCTGCTTTGAATGTTGGTCTTGTCTACTTGGCTACTTAATTAAAAGCCAAACAGTCTGTGAAAATCTGTGGTGCCTGGCACCAGTTAAGCAAAGAATGGTTGCTGGATGAAGTGAAGTAGCTATTACACGAATAAGTTGAACAAAGTCATAGTTATCACATTACAGTAAAAACACTTCCCAAATCTCTTGACAATGGAAAGAAATGGTTTGAAATCATATTAATTAAGCACTGTGAAGCCCCAGACACAGAGTAAATGTAATCTACTGGTGAGATCTGGAGATCAAGTCTACAAGGACCCATGCCCGTGAAAGAATGAATGACAGTATATGCCTTGGATATGCCTTAGGATAGTGCAGTGTGAATGGGATATTGCTGTAGCCAACTCCAGGCAAGACAACTTTTAGAGCATGTAGACTCAAAGCAGTGAAACCTAGCATCAGAGCAGTCATGGTTTCAGCTCAGCTGGTAGCAAAGCACCATGCAGCCGCTCACTCAGTCCCCCCTGGCCAAGGTGAGGTGAGGAGAAAATATAAAGGCAGGCTCCTGGGTCGAGATAAGGACTGGGAGGGATCACTCACCACTTATAGTCACAGGCAAAAGACAGGCTCAACTTGGGGAAGAAACAAAATCAGTTTCATTTACTA
>JANZLQ010000050.1:1167481-1190735 GCA_026212715.1 Elanus axillaris | reverse complement strand
AAACTTCTCCAATGTGGGTCCTTCCCACGGGCTGCAGTTCCTCACAGACTTCCCTGGCATGGGTCCTTTCTGTGGGCTGATCTTCAGTCACAGACTGCTCCAGCGCGGGCTTTTCCATGGAGTCATGGCCATCTTGGGGGGCATCTGCTCCCCTGCTCCCCTCCCTGGGCTGGTCAGCCTGCCATCTCACCACAGGCTGCAGGGGCATCCCCTTCTCCGGTGCACCTCCTCCTTCACTGACCTCAGTGGGTTCAGCAGAGGGGTTCCTCTCACATCCCAATCCCCTACTCACTGCAGGTTCCCTTCTTAAATGTGTTCTTCCACAGGTGTTACCACCGTCACTGATGGGCTTGGCCTGGGCCAGAGGTGGGTCCAACTTGGAGCCAGGGAAGCTTCCAGCAGCTTCTCACAGGAGCCACCCCTGCCCCCTCCCCCACTAACAAAAAAACTCATGCCACACAAACCCATAACAAAGACAAACAGTTTCTACAGTGCAAAACATACCTAATTAGGCTACTTTTCCTTCCTAAAGTGTAGGGAAAGACTGATACTTTCTTTTAGGTCATGGGATCTTCTCCATCTGCTCCTGTCCCAGCTCTCTAACATCACTGGCTCTGGTCATACAGTGCCAGGGTGGCTGATGAACCCATACTTCCTTGGCCAACCAGAAGCATCAATGGCCAGAACAGAACTGCTGGTATAACCCTCTGCAGTTTATCCTCCCTAATCTATTTATGCAGGAGAGTTGCAATGGTCCCACTGTTCCCAACCCATCCTGTTCAGAGTAAGGGGAGCTGAATGGAAGAGGTCCTGAACACCTGACCAGAACCTCTGGCTTTCCTATGACTTGAACACATTCAAAACTAAGGCTGGTAATTAATTTTCAAAAATTCATTTTTCAAAAAACCTTATAGGAATTCTTATAATTGTGAAACATGAACTGGAGTACTTAATATCACTAAGAGAATCACATTGGTAACTGACTTCTAATCAGCTCAGGTTCTCTTTTGTCTACAGCTGGAAAGGGCTTGTATTTATACTCTGGGTTATTTCAGCATCTGTGAATTGTTTTCGGCATTATTTTTAGGTCCTCTTTGTCTAATTGTTTAACTTCATTTCTTCTTCAAGCTCTCTGTGGAAAATGTACTTATGTTTAAAATCCTAGATGGTTTGGCTGCACCATCTTGAAAACAGAAAACCTGACAGTTGATTCTGTAATGTACTAGGAAAAAAAAAAAAAAGGAGAAAAGGAAACAGTAGCTCCCATGGCACTCCTCTTTCCTCTTAACATTTTCTTGTAACTATACTGTTTTATAGATGAAACTGTCACCGCAAAAATGACAAATGTAACACGTAAAAGAACAAAAATTGGCAATAAATCATAAGTGACGCTCCAGCCCATTGAAATGCATTCAGCTGGTGCTGCAGAAAGTAGGAAGATTTCCTCTTGCTTTGCATTCTGCCCAGCTGAGCAAGAGGACTAGAATCCTTGAACAATTGGTACAACAATCGCTGGGGCCATCATGTAAAAACAGGCTTAGAATTTCACTTTGGAGAGTCAGACCCATCCTCATTCTGCTTTCCTTGTCACTTGGCCTTGCAACAGCATCGTAATACAGCTTTGACATTAAATCACATGGGTGCTTGCTCTCCCCTGGATAACTATCCACAACTCTTACTAATATAAATGATGTTCAGAAGTATCAAGAGAAGAATAAACTCCCAAAATGCTGTATTCAACCTGCAGACAGACATACCTGCATGTAGCTGTGTTATTACAGACAGCACTGCAGTCTCAACTAGGAAATCATGGGTTCTCCATTACCCAAAATGGCACTTGAAGTTTCAACACGTCAGAATACATCTAAATGAATGCTACATGGTTCAGGATGGAGAAAAATGAGTGTGAATGTCTGTCTGGCCCATATTGCTATACCTCAAATGCACTGTAAAGGATAAAAAACTAGGTAAATAGGAAAATACTCCTTCTCAATTCATGCTGTTGGTTTTTGTGTTAATAAACAAAATGTGTTTTCAGTAATGCAGTACAAATTGCTTGACATAAAAAAAATTCAGTGAGGTTGCAATTTAATCAATTATTTCAGTTGGGTTTTTTACACTTTTACAGTAGAATGCATGAGAACAGAATCTGACCCAGCAATAAATCTTGCTATGTATTGAATACATCTCTGAAGAAATCTGTATATTTTATTATGCTACTAACTTCATAACACAGAAGAAACCAATTTGGATTATTTTATGACTGCTTTTAACATGGTTATAAAATATGCTGCTCATCGAGACCTTAAGGTATGCAGAGTAAAAATCACTTAAGCTTTGATTGCCACTATATTTTTTTAAAAAATTCTTCCCAATTTTAAGTATCGGTTATTCTACAAAACTTCTGACAGATCTTGTATCTGATTTGTACCAAGAATTTCATCTATGAAGAGTGTACAATACAGAACTCTCCCTTCCAGCTGCACATGTAATTAACAATGGGTAGTAAAAAGGGCGTTCTATGGAAATCAGTCTTAATAATATCCAGTAAAGTAGTGGCTGCTCCACTAAATCACAAATGGAAATACTTTAATTTAAATATAAGTAGCTCAGACATATTTCAACAATTAAGAAAATGCCTGAAAGAATGAACACCCTAATCATAATTCCAAGCATGCCATTTTATCAGAATGCAGACAGAACAAAATAGATGAGGGCCAAGTGAATACCAAATATGGCCAGTTTAAACCTATTACATGAAATGTCTCTTACAAAGTAGTGAAGCAAACTGCAAATGCTTTCAGGCTTTCTCAAAAGCAGGGATTTATTACTCAATTTTAAAGTCAAGATTATACACTTATGTATGTAATAAGTTTTTTATTAATCTCCTACATGATTTCAACTGTTTGTTAAACCATATTTGTTTATGAAAAAATAAAGATGGTATCATGAGGACTATCATGCTTCAGGTATACAGTTTTTTCTCCTGGCTGACAGATGTTAGATATTCTCCCTATCTGTTGGTGGATAGGGTCAACTGAGTCAATTTCAAGGGAGTTACTTTTTGTAAGCTTAACACTGAGAGCTAAGCACTATACCCCACATTTGAATTCCTTAGTTACTACATTATGGAATCAGTGATAATAACGTATTCACTAACAACACTAATTTGCCTATTTTGGCTTGCAAGAATCAAAATCACACAGTTGCCTTTATAGCATATTATATTATACTATAACTTAAGGACAACATTGTAGGTATTTAAGTGCAACTGCAAAGAAAAGTTCCCTTTGCTACAGGCTGCAAAGGAGTACTGAAAGCAAGGACTGGCTGTCAAGATATTTAGGGCAAATAGCAGGTAATCCTATAAATGGAAGTTGTCTTATATGAAAAAGAAGGAGAAAGGAAGGACAAAGAGGAACTAATAATGCGTTGTTTATAAACTGCACCAGTAAGGACCAGGATGAGTTGCTGACGAGGGTGGAGAAAATGAGTGCAAGAAGAGTTGGCTTGAAAGCTGAGCTGTATTATCATGATCCTTCTGAAGAGGAAGACCTTTCAAAACTGCTAACAATATTTAGGAATGCAACCAAGATTTAAAATTTTCATTATGCAAGAAGCATCAACTTCCTACCTGAAAAAAAGAAAATCCCAACCCTAACCTCCACACTGCTGGTTATGTATCTCCCTCAAATGCTAAAAGACAAAAGTAATTTCTTGATCTCAGATGTAATTACTTTGGTGCTGAGCAAAGAAGTGAGGAAAAGGCACTAAACAGAAAATGCTAAGTAACATTACTTAACAGTTACAGCTGTAGGGCTTGTGGTAACTACAGTTAGCAATAGTCCTATGATTTCCACATAAAGAAGTCCTTTTACATGCACATCCTTTCCACAGTCTGGGAATTTGTAGGAGAAAAGTATGGGGAGAGTGTGCATCATTCCCTGCTTCCTCATATCCAGTCCAGCTCCTGTGAATCTCCTTCAAGAAAATCTTCAGGTTCCTCATGGATACTGCAGGTATCATTATTGCTGTACTGCCCTGAAGTCGAAAAGCCTGCCTAAGGGACCCCTACACACTGTGTCTCTGTAGGAAAACATGAATTCCTGTTGCTGTCATGGGACCAACCACATGGGCTGCATGAGGTTTTTTCACTCCCTATTGCAGTTGCAGCAACTGAGAAGGAGGAAGATGCTCCTTCCCTTTTGATGACACAGTCTTTCAAGCATGAGAAAGGACTGGAAAAACAATGAAGGGATTTCAGAGGCTTTTTAATACATTTCACATATAGCCAAAAATGCTGTTTGCAGGTATCATTTGATATGGTTTTTTTCACTATAAAACTTGGTTTCTGGCAGAACAGATTTAAAAACCAAAAAGTATATAAAAGTCACAGATCTGACAGACAACCACAAAGTGCCAATGCTATAAGCCACCAGTGACAAAGCAACCAAACAAATACTTTGTTGGCTGTCCTATGCTAGCTGTATCTCTGTTCTCTCATTGTTAACTACTATAGACATCTCCCTCTTGTGGAACAGGCATATCTCCAGAGTTTCCTGTAGCTACACAGTTTTGCATTAAAACAAATAAAAAACAAAATAGGAGAAGAAAAGCATTTAATTCTCCATATGGAAAAATATATAAGCTTATTTGAATCCTGTGATGAAGAAATCAAAATTTGTTGAAGTTCAAGGAGAGGAAAAAGGTGTTTGTCTCTTCAAAGCTTTATTTGTATTGTAAAGTAAAAAGTAACTGAGCTATAAAAATATATGTGGACAGATCTTCTGAAAAGCAGCACTAACAAGAACAAGCTAGTAATTCCTGGCATCATCTAAATATATTATTCTGGTTAGTTCATATGTTATTACATAACACAAATACATGTGCAACAATTTAGTCTTGATTGACATGGCAACTTGGGCATAATGGATCACTCAGCTTTGTTATTACAACACATACCCCAGAATTAAAAGCTACAGCAGACATGTCACTAATCCCCTTATCTTAAACTGGATCATTTAACTGTCTCTTATTGACTATAGCAGTATACAGATGCTAAGCATCTGAACTCCTCATCCCTTAGAAACCCTGGTAGCAATATTTACACGCTTCCCAAGTAACTATGCCAGTATTCTTGAAAAAGGCAATGATTTTATCATATGCTAAATGCTGATGGACTAGGTCTAACTTCCTGTTTTATGTATGCCATCAAACTCACCTTAGATTCTAGAGTTTTTAATGCTCTTTGCTTCTCTTTGAAAATAAAAGTTTCCCAATCCCTTGATGCTTTATGCATGCGTTTATTTTCTGACAAAATGAATCATTTCCTCAAGTTCATAAAGATTTTCTGGTACATTCTGAACCAGCCTTCAAGCCACACACAGCCTAATAAGTGTCTCACTTGCATACTGAGTTTACTTTGACAATTAGATTTAAAAACCTTACAGTCTTGTTCATTCTCATATGCCACATGCTAGGTTATTTTGTTTTAAACCTAGAACTCATGTATGAAATAATTGAAAAGGAATCAATTTTATTTCTTTAATTTTTTGCATATTGAAATGTTGCCAGAAAATATGATCTTCCCAACAGTGTGCAGTAAAAAAAAAAGAAAAAAGCCATTAATAAAAGATCTTTGTCCTAACTCACACACACAACTCTAAAGCCTAAATTATTTAGAAATTCTAGTGTCTTGACCTAATAACACAGAAAAAAATAAACAGGTACACAGGTATATATCTATATTGAAATGGTCATTCAGTTTATGGATGGAGCAAGACTAGATCTCTTTACATCAGGCTTGAAGGAACACTCCACAGATCACACACACAACAGACACATGCAGTAGACTTGTATGTACAGGGATGTGTGTGTAAATTTTGGTGCCAAGCACACAATTTAATTTAATGGAGCTGAAGAAAAAATTATAAACAAAAAGAAACTTTCAACACTGAAAACTATTTATGAGCACAGAATGAAGGAACCACCAGGGAAAAGGAGCCAAAGAAAATGAGACAAAATGGGCATGATGACTTGTCTATACTTGAACATCTGACCTGTTAGTTGGTCGTCGCCTGCAGCAGGGGCGATGCGAATGTATGGTGTTGTAAGCTGAGTCACGATTATCGCAGCTAAGGCAAAGGAAGATTTCCAGGTCAGCATGCATGAGGGAAAAAAAAGCCAGACTGAAGCTAGGCCAGCAAGAAGAATCTTGGTCAATAGTTTATTGTCTGAACTTCTTATAATTAAAACAAAAAACTCCCACAATTTCCTTTTCATCTTCAGTTGTTAGTTTGATTATTCTGCAAATTAGTAAGCTTTCATATGTAACTTTCATTCAGGAAGAGGACTTAAAGCACATTATTTATATATAATGCATTTGAGGAAACTGGAGACTCTTTGGCTCTGCTAGTCACAGCACTGGGCTAAGTGAAAGTTAACTGCTTATTCAGATTACTCTAGTATTAACTTCACGTAATCTGAACTACTTTCATTTTCTTTTTTCCTATTTCATAATAGTACATGTTTCCTAGAATTCTTTTTTAAGATAATTTCCATGTAAAATATTGAGCTAGCTAAGATTCATTTTTCATGTACCCACTTGGGTCTTTGTTCTGAAAATGCACACGCTACACATACACTTAATTTTCAGCATACAAGGAACGACTACCGAGAGGTGGCACGCTTTTAGTTAAGTATGTATGTAACTGTTTGAGGTCCGAATTTCAAGTTAATGTTTTGCCACTAAGACAAGAAAAAGCTGAAAAACCTGAATTATTTGCATGTCTGAAGTATTCAGACTTTTCCGTCAAGGCTGTAACAATCACTTACTGGTATAGATAACTATTAACATGGCTCACATTAACAAAAGCTCGTATTTCTTTGTTTGCCAGCAGTTCTATGATTGCCTCTAAATGGTTAAGCACACTATGATACATATATATTAAGAAATATAAAAAAAACTTAAAAGGTCAGATCCAACATGATGCAGCTGGAGAATGATGCAAAGAAAAAATATTGGAAAATTAAGGACAAAATTATATGAAAGATCACTCATTTACATAGAACAGCCTGGGTGCTATTAGAAATGTGGCAATGAGGGAGGAAAATAGACCATCTACCATCTGCAGACAATTAAACTCAAAACTGCTGCTGCATAATATTTTGAAATATCCCTCTGCAACACTGAAATGCAGTCTTGATAGTAGCTGCTAGAGTACTGTTGGTATTGGATTTAAAATATTATAATATCCTTTCCTCTCTCATAATTAATGAAAGCCTTCCAATATTGCAAAATTAGAACAATGATGTCTCCCTCTTGAGAAATGGATTCCTAGGAGATAACCAAGATGTTTCTGTCCAGACAGTGTTGTATGTCATATCAGGAAATATAGGATATAAATCACAAAATACCACAAAGTTGATAGCAATAAACTTGGAGGCATTTTGGAATGTTTTCAACTTCATCTGCTGAAATTTTACAGTCATTTAGCTTGAAGAAAGAGTAGGTATATGAAAGCCATATTTCAAGCAAAATTCAACCACCTTTATTACCACTGGTACAAAAAAATCTCTTCCTGATTTTTGTTTGTTTGTTTGTTTAATTATCTTGTCAAAAATAATGGGAGCGTAAACCTTGCAGTCTCTGCATTTGTGTATATACCAAATAGTCACAGAGGTCCTAGAAACCTTTCTCTACAGAAAACTAGATGAGAAGACTCTGTATCATAAGAATATGCTGTCTGATCCTTCCCCTAGCAAAGTCAGTGGCAAAGTCTCCCTTTGACTGCAGCAGAAGCAGGAGGAGAACTTTCAGCTCTACAAACCCCAGTATTCTGATCCTAAATTACACTTGCAATCTTTGCAATCAGGATTTTTATATGATCTCTAAAAGAATACATTAAACAGAGGTTTCATTTGTAAAAATGTAATGGTCATAAACCAAGAGTATTTTTTAAAATGTTAGAAATTGAGGTTGTTTAACATATAATTGATGGAATGAGAAAGTACTATCCAGCTACTGACCCTACACATGCATTTGACCCAGTAGAGTTAGGCTGTACTTTTCTAACAAGAAGCCTGTCAATAAGGTAATAGGCTATCTGGTGCACTTCAGCTTTGATCCAGCAACACAGTTTAGTGTGTGCCAGTTGAGGATATGCTTGACAGTAAGCACATGCATTATTCCTGTTGACATCAACTGGAGTGAAAAGTGAAGTACCTACTCAAGTGTTCTGCTGGATCTGGGGCAAGAACACTCTGTACCTTTATACTACACATACTCATTATTTTTATTTTAACAAAAACCACAGAAGCATACCGTAGGCCATGGAATGAACACCACAAAACTCAGTGATAAAGCAGAGCGTCAATGATTTTAAGAAGGTCTCAAGGGCACCAATAACTTTTAGATTATCTGGAGTTGGGATAATTAAAGGAAATACAGTTAGCGAATGATATAGCTATGTTCATGTCAGGTTCTGAACTTCCATGTTGGTCCTGAGGGCAGACTTCAAACAGGCTAAGCACACAAACTCAATACAGACAATAAGTTGGCTTGGCCAAGCTCAGCTGGCTCAGTGGAGCAGCATGGAGGTTTCCTTGGGTGACATGAATCCCACAAGGGCTGCCGATGTGCTTGGTGCAATCCTCAATTCCATGGGAATGGAATTGAATTGCAGGAGCTTTCAAGAAACAAGTGGACAGTGGGCTGCACTATCATGTTTGTTTTACAAGGTATGCTTCGTGACACAGGCCTTTATCCAGTAAAATACTTGCATGTCTACTTTAAGACAGAATAGTTGCAACGTAGTCAGGAAGACTGTTCTTTTGTGCTCAAAATTAGGTACATAACTGACTTGATTAGGGCTTAAAAGCATGTGGTTTCCCACATACGTATTAAATTCTAGAGCACATCTACTAACTCGAACGGCCTACAGAAGGCTGTAGGTATTTTCAACATCAGACCATAATCTAAAAGAAGACTATAGCAGTTTTATACATGAATGGCCTAAAGCACTTCAATTTAGCTTTAAAAGCTTGAACTTTTAAGGATAACAGAAGCGTAGCATACAAACATTTCAGAAATGTTATTAGTATATGAAAACTAGATGTTATACTGGAAAGTGTCTTACTGTCTAGTAGCTATACTGTAGTCAGTAAGCTATATAAGTAAGCTTACTGTAGTCAGTAAGCTATATAGCTTACTGTCTAGTAGCTATACTGTAGTCACAAAACTCAGTGGAAAATGGTGCGTGTCTGTAAGAGATCAGGCACAGCAGTCAGAGCAGCCTTTGTTTCCTGGTGTACAGGCAATGTCAATGTTGTACGAAGCTGTTTGAAGGGGTGTGGACAGAAGGGGATGTGAACAGGAGAGGACAATTCTCTGTCTTGCCCCATTGCAGGTGTGGTGACTTCCGAGCTACAGACCTTAAGCATTTTTGCTATTTTTTCTAGACCATATGTGGGAAGTCCAAAGGGGGCACAGAAGTGTGTTTTTCTCTCAAGTATCTCTGTTAGACATCAAGGGAAAAGATCTGTACAGGCAGGTATGATTAATATCATATTAACGTATGCCACGGTCTCCATTTTAGTTTTTTAAATAAATATAGTTAAAAATATAATACAGACATTCAGTTTATAAACATGGAAATCAGTGCTTTACAGAAGCACCCCCGTCCCCGAAATTTTTGCACCAGGAACTATAAATGCCATTGAGGACACCTCTGGTTTCAAAGCCCTCACAACAACCCCTCACATAATTTTACAGGCTTCACAAAAGTTTTACAGAGAATTCTGAAACATGCTTTCAAAACAGAGATGTATGGAGACTTGTTTAAAATAAAAGCTGCATTTCCTACATCTCCATTGCCAAATGGGTTAGCTCAAAGCAGCTTGTTACTATGGGAGCTATCCCAATCCATAAAGTTACCCTCACTTCTCAAATGAGAAAGCAAGGTTTTTCAGTCAGTCAAGTAATCAAAATAGTTGAACATCCATTAGTTATTAGGAATACAAATCTTCAAATAATTTAAAATCCATTCCTCCAATCACCAGTTATGATTTCTGAGGTAATATAGTCCACTGCTGGTATCACTGAAGCTACTGGAGAATACCACCACAGGATTCCACTTGAATCTGGAATTCATCTCTTCTACATTTTATTTGGTTTTGGTTTAGATATTTGAAAGTTTTCTATGGGTTAGTAAGCAGTCAGTTAGTAAATTAAAATTAAAACTACTACTTGGGGAAAAAAACCCCAGGAACCAGTTCAAAGAGCCATAAAAAATGTATTTGCCACATTAGGGAGGATCCAGCCTTTCAACAGAGGCAAATGTATGCCAATATTTATGTTACTTTTAAGTAATGAGTTTCTCACCCTATTTAGATTTAGTGGTGGAATTGTGAAGTCTACATGTAAAGGAAATCATGGTGGAATCAATTACATTAGGCATAGTCACTGAGACATGCATGATCTCCCAAAAGGAACAGCAGTACAGCGATGAAGTAGTTTTTGTTTCATACTCTTACCAGGTGCCCAAACCACAAGGTGGCATTACTGGTTCCTGCTCACAGCAGTACTTTCTTTCCTTTTCCTCTATTACAATCTCCAAATAATCATACTATCCCATCACTTCTTTCTCAGGCTTTGAAGTTGACACCACCTAGAGGTTCTAAAAAGGTGGGACTACAAAAATAATCACAGACAGATCCCAGCTTCCAAAGTTGAATATATCAGCAGTATGTGTATCGTTCCCTGTTTGGGGATCAAAACTATAGCTAGCACTGTCTCAATTATATAAACTTGTCTCACAAATGGTAGTATCATGTGCTGACAGTCTGATAAATATAGCTGATCTATACCATGAAAATTAAGAATGTGTTTTCTCCACTTTTCTTTTATAAAGTAATTAAGATAAAATAATTGCTTACGAGTAGGGGGTAATTTTTCACTATGGATGTATAAGCAGCTAGTATGCACTCTGCAACTGGCAATTTTACAACTCTGTCTATAAAAAAATCCCAAAATATATATTGTGAGATCATATAAAAACCCACAGAATGTATTTTAAAACCCTGTGTTCTAGTAGACAACTAAAAATGAGTAATACATATATTATTAAAAACAAACAAACAAACAAGCTTCCTAAATCTCAGCTAGAGACACAAATGAATCATTTAAATCCTGTAATAGGTTTAATGATGCCTTTTAGTAACATAAACACTTCTGGAAGTTTGCAAAGACCACGTGAAGGAAAGGTCAGCAAGCTGAAATACAGAATACACGGCATAATATGAACATACCTTTCGTAGCTACCCTGACGCAGTCAATTTTGGTTTCCTGTGTCAAATAAAGAGGAAAAAGGTCACATCTTGTGTTCCTAAGCAAAGGAAGTCATCCATGATTCTATTAAAAGTACCGATAAAATGTCAGAGAAGTGTTGATTTAATGTGCTTCATTACATATTTAACTGCTTATTAAGCAACTCCAATGTGCTTTCATAATATAGACAAACACTGCTTAGGTATGGTACATACACTTTTCACTTAAGATTCCTCCAAAAGCAGAAAATATGTGAAAGATATTCACAAGAGCAAAGGCAAGTGTTCAGCTTTTTTACTTTGGCAACATAATGACCTTGGGAGATTTTTCTTTTTCTTACAGATTGTATAGTTTGAAGCATCATGCTAGACAATTTTAGCAAGAAAAAATAATCAATGGTGTTTCACATTTCTGCACTGTCAGGGCACTGGGAAAGGGGAGCCATTATGGTTTCTGGCAGAAAACATTTCCAGGATGTCAGCACAGACAGCCAAAGCTTATCAGGAATTGAAGGGCTCTGGGTAGGTCTGTCTATGAAATAAAAAACAATTCCAGGAAAAATTACCCTGATGAAACATGATCTGTGAAGACATTTTTACACACTTTTAATTTCAGTTCCATCCACTTATTTTTCTTTTACTTTTGCAGAAAAGGGGAGCCGGAGCAGGGATTTGGTTTCTAATTCAGTCAGGGCAACCAAAAGAGAACATCCGAGTTCAAGACATTACAAACTAAGGTAATGGGACTGAACAGGCCAAGAAAGATGTGCTAAAATCCACATCAAGTTTGGCTTAAACTTAACAAAAGAAATCACAACACTCTCCTCTTCAAAGCAAGAAAACGAAAACAACAAAAAAAAGCAAGCAAGCAAGCCAGTCAAACAAATGCTCATTGGACAGCTTTTAGGTAATAAGACAGAATGGTAACGCACCACTTTGCCTACATGCTATTGATAAAATGTGCTGTCTTCCACGCCTCTTTCCTGTAACCTTTAATCATTAAGCAATATTGTGTTAGGAAAACTGTTACTTTTTTAAACTCAGTGTGTTATGTTTCACTTTTACTTCTTTTTCTCATTAGCAACTAAATTGGGCATCATGCTAGTTGGTGCAAATCATCTATTTACACACAAATACTGTACAGAACCACAACTGTTGTAAGACTTACCCCATTAGCTCTACTAGCAGCTTGAAAATAGATGCTGTAGCTCTTATGAGGAAGAAGAGGAGTGTTCCAGAAACCACTGTAGGTTTTGTTATCACCAATAGTAAAAGGCTGAGCAGCTTGTAAACCATTGGCTGGAAACTCTGCAGCAAAGTAGTAGTGTGAATTTAAAAGTGAGGCATTCTGGAAATGAATGGGCACTGGGTAGCACTTCAGGATTTCAGTTGTCTTTTTGGTCCTCCGTGGGCGTTCTTCTTCAACAACTATTTGATAGACGCTAAGAGTGTAGAAAGGAAAGAACAAAAGAAACACATGCTTTATTTTAAGACTTGGGCAGTCAACTGATTTTGAAACTGTAATAGCATACTGGTATTTAAGGAAAAAAAGACCTGTTAAAAGCAAAGGACACTGGAAAAAGTCACTTTGGTATTCAGTTGTATGAGTTTGTGGAACAGACTCATGTTTCCAAACAAATTAATTTTGTTTGGAAAATCAAAATTAGCCACACCCCCCACAGCTTTTCACATAGCAAATGCATAGAACACTTTCTTCTTTGAACTCTTGTACAGAAAAAGCTTGATTGATTAGTGCTAAAATGTAGAATTAAGTATTGTTTTCTTCACAGAAGTAAGTATAAAGCTATAGATTCCATCCTCTAACCTGATTTATCTTGTCTAAATGAAAAGAAATGAGTAGTAAGATAAAAATGAAGAAATAAATTACAAAGAGATGGGGAATAGCATTTGCTTAACTGTTGACATTATAACTATTCATAACAGCACACATAGAGTAAATTAAAGTCTTTTAAAATTTTGGTGGCATGTTGACTTACTGAGCAAGAATAAAACACATTTTGATGGAAGTTATTCTCACTCAGCAAAGCACTTTTACACATCTTACAGATAACTACATTTTTAAGTGTTTCTGCATTCTGCAAAGCAATGCGGTTTGCACCTGCATTCTTTGCTGTACTGGGACCTACAGTGAACAGTCCATCCCTTTCCACTGTAAAGGTGCTATGGACATTCAAGCAGGTACAAAAGAAATTGTGATTTCTGCTGTATATGCGAACAGTGTAATCATTATAGCCTTGCAGTTGCTGTAAAAGCCTGAGTCAGTGGTTTCAAATTTGTGAAGTGGGAAGTCCATGCCTCTAAAGAGGCCTGGCTTGCAAGTTTATTGCTTCACTGAGGACCAGTGATTCTTAGTCATTATTTCTCCTAGAATCTTGAATCCCAGTAAGAATGTCAGTATAGGTAACTGATGTTAAAGTGGCAATGTGTCCACATTTTTGCACATTATCTACATCTAATAACAATTTATGAACTTTCAAGTTGTTAATTCACAAAGAACAGCAATCTCTGGGTAGGGTATGTTTCTTAAAGATGAAATATCCACACAGCCTACTGACATGTTGTTCCTACTCCATCATCTGTAGATTGATGATTATGTTTACAGAACACTGCCCAAAGTACAGGGACACTTGGGCTGAGCCTCTGCAGGCCTCAGTCTGCACCCAAGATGCCTTATTGCCTTAGCCATATCTCTGCACAGATATGGCTATTCCCCTTCTGGAGCCAAATCTGGTTTAGAAATAAAAGAGATGACTTTGTGCAGTCATAGCCAGTGAGCTCCTGCACCAGCTGGGGCTCTGCTAGACTCAAGCTGCTTTGAGCACTGGCTTAGAGGTTTCCATCTCTTGCACCCTCTAGAGCCTTACTGTCTCAGTGTGTGATCAGACTAACTGTTTTGGATTTGTGTGGCGGGGTTTTCATAGCGGGGGAAGGGTCCGCAGGGTTGGCTCCTGTGAGAAGCTGCTGGAAGCTTCTCCAGCTCCAAGCAGGACCCACCTCTGGCCCAGGCCAAGCCCATCAGTGACAGTGGTAACACCAGTGGGAGAGCAGATTTAAGAAGGGAACCTGCAGTGAGTAGGGGATTGGGATGTGAGAGGAACCCCTCTGCAGACACTGAGGTCAGTGAGGAAGGAGGGAAGGAGGAGCAGGGGAGGAGGGGATGCCCCTGCAGCCCGTGGGCAGACGGCAGGCTGTCCCCCCCAGCCCAGGGAGGGGAGTGGAGGAGCAGATCTCCACCTGCAGCCTGGGGAGAAGCTCACGCTGGAGCAGGGGGAAGCCCCCAAAGATGGCTGTGACTCTATGGGAAAGCCGGCGCTGGAGCAGTCTGTGACTGAAGGGCTGCAGCCTGCAGAAAGGACCCACAATGGAGCAGCTCATGAAGAACTGCAGCCTGTGGGAATGGCTCACACTGGAGAAGTTTGTGAAGGACTGTCTCCTGTGGGAAGGACCCCACACTCAAGCAGGGGATGAGTGAGGAGTCCTGCCCCTGAGGAGGAAGGAGCGGCAGAGACAAGGTGTGACGGGCTGACCCCAACTCCCATTCCCTGTCCCCCTGTGCTGCTGGTGGGGAGGAGGCAGAGAGAACTGGGAGTGAAGTTAAGCCTAGGAAGGAGGGAGGGGTGGGGGGAAGGTGTTTTAAGATTTGGGTTTAGTTCTAATTATCCTGCTCTGATTTGATCAGTAACAAATTAATTTTGTTTTTTTTTCCCCAAGTCAAGTCTGGTTTTTGCCCATGACCATAAGTGGGGAGTGAACCCTCCCTGTCCTTGTGCTGACCCACGAGCTTTTAATTATATTTTCTCTTTCCCATCTGGGGAAGAGTGAGCAAGTGGCTTCGTGGTGCTCTGTTGCTGGCTGGGCTTAAACCATGACACTAACATACTGCTTCTACACTCAAGCTGCCTTTGCACATTTAGATAATGCTGTGTGCTTGAATGATGCCCCATCATGGGAACTGTTCAAGGTCAGGTTGGATGGGGCTTTGAGCAACCTGATCTAATTGAATATGCCTGCCCATGGCAGGGGGGGTGGACTAGATGATCTTTAAAGGTCCCTTCTAATCCAAACCATTCTGTGACTTCATGATTCCATGACAGCACGATGCTAGGTCTGCAAAGCCTTCATAGGTGAATATCACCAAGAGGCAGAAAAACGCCAGTTCTCTTGGCCATCTTACTATTTTTTTACCAGACCTACTGATCACATGCAACAGACCCCTTTCACTGTTTTTAAGATCTAGCATCTCCAGATGCAGCACTTCCTGTGCTTGCTAAATACGCGCAGAAAGTTAACACTGAGAATGCTTAATACCTATTCTTCTGTGTGATTTAGACTTTCACCACAGCAGGGATTTTGTTTTATGTTAAGACACTTGAATTTAAATGTCTTCATGAAGATATCTATACATCTGTAAACTCCCATTGCAGTTGCTGGAGAGCTACTCAGTATAGGCAACAGATCTTAAAGACTTGACCAGCAAGGAAGTGTCTTCTTCTGGGTCAACTTAATTGCTTTCTGGGCTCCACTGACTATAACTAAATACTCAGCTCACATGTAGACATGTACATGTGGACATCTAAATTTAGATGTTTTAATCTGATGCTGAACCCCACACAGAAATCTAACCATGTATAAGTTTGGTACAGCCAGGGAAACAAATATCTTGAGGGTCTGCTTGAAGGCTATTGTCTGTACATTTTGCAGCTCTGTGCAACAAAGTCTACACATCTAGCAGAAAGATTTTCAGTAGTTGATTAATTCCATGCTGAGTAGTAAATGAAGGTCAATACATGGCAACCTTTCTTTGATCCTGCAAGAACTGACCTGTAAAAACTAGCCATGAAATATCTACATTAGAATCTTGTTTTCTCTCCTCCAAATCAACATTTGACATGATTTTAGCAGTTAATTTTCCAGAACAAAACATAGTTGCTTAGAACTGGGATTCCAAGCTACTTAGAAGAGAGCATGTTGCCTCCTCTAACCACTAATTTACAGTGAATCTACAATAAATACTGTTTGCAAATTTAAATGGAATATTGAAAAAAAAGCAGAAGGTGGTGTAAACATCTATTCTTGCAAGGTACTGAAGCTCGATGCCTTTGTCTAATACCGCAGCAAAGATAAGAATCCCTCAGTTTCACTAAAGCATGATGGATAGTAAACTAAGTTATTTGGCTGTTGCCTTCAGGAGAGTATTGTTACCTTTTTTATTGCAGCAGGACTGAAGAGTGACCTCAGACCAGACAAGGTAATGTGACCTGTTTCAGTACTGGCTGAAATGAGGATTCTTTACATTTTTCACTCAGTGATTAAAGCTAAAGTTTGTACATAGTTTAGAAACAAATCTGTCATTAAAATGCTCCTTTTCTGCTGGGAATTTCATGTTAGTTATACTACGTGCACTACTCCCTATATATTACATTTTAAATGCCTGCCATCTACTCAACTTCAGATACATTAAAGAAGGAACTAAGTAGACTGGAGCAATTTCAAACTCAAAATGTCTTTTCATCCTTACTCCACAAGACAAATTAGATTTGCAAGTATCTGGACCTCAAATCTATTTGCTCTTTAATAATTTAAGCACTGAAAGGTCAAGTAGCTCTTTTCTGTTCCCCTTTATCAAAGTCCAAGTGCTAATGAAAAACAACTAAATCCTATCTGCTGCCCAGTTTCCACACACTGCTGTTTCTCTGATGTAAATTAATACATTATAAGCACCTGGGTCAATGGAAACCTGACAGAACTTTGAGTGAGACGTTTTACATTTGTACAAATGAGATCATCTTGCTAATGAATTTTACAAAATTAACCCAATTACAATTACAATCCAAAAGCTTCCTCTAATTCTTACTATTAAAATTGCTTTCTTTAATACATAACAGCTGAATTGCCTACCTGAAAAGGGTTCAAGCCTAGTGAATTGAGCTAGCACTGCACCAGGACTCTATTATTCATCTTGGGTATTAGTCAGATTTCCTGCTTGTTTGAAGTTGCATTATTCCTTTTCCACACCTCCACATTTCAGAGAATAAAGTCTTCCTACCCGCAATCCGAAACATAAAATCTATGCTACAGTGAAAGGTGCCAAAAACATATTGACTATTGGTAGAACTTATATTGATCGTTCTGAAGGAAAGAAATGTAATTTAAGTTTAATTCACATAACACAGTTCTACTATAAAATTCCAATGCCTTGGAAACTGAACATAAAATCTACTTCTTTGTAGACTGAAACTTACTGTTGCATCAAGAAATAAAGACATGGGAATTATTTTTAACTTATGATTCAAATATTTCTAATTTGGGGATTAAAAAAGGTATCTGGAAAAGAAAAAAAAAAGATGTAATTTTTAAGCTACTTTTTATTTTAACAATTCCAAACCAATTCTAAATGTAAATGATTAACCAGAGATACAGATCTTAACATAATAAGGACTGAAATTCTGGTTAGAAATTAGACATACCAGGCTTCTCAGATATTTACTGAAATTAGGTTGTTTAAATTAAAATGGTCTGTCAGTGTCTGCTAAATATACTGATTTTTTCAGAGTTGAAAAAAAGACATGAAAGGAGAAAAAAAATGTTAACACAGTAATCAAAGATACTAAGAATATTTAGAGCAGTGAACCAAACAATTTGAAAAATTTAAAAGAAGACTCAAGTGTATACCTATTCTTAAGTACATAAAATTATGGGGTTTAGTAACTTGCTGAATCAGGACATTAGTCCACATTACTGGAATGCAGTAAATGAAATTTTAATTAATCAAAGTCTCATTTAAAGGGACAAAATAACTTTCTAGCAAGAGCCTATTGGACAGAAGCATGGAATTCTGCATTCTTAATACAGAAGTCCTTAACATGTATAATCTAGGTATTTATTGATTGAAACTTACAAATTTATAATTACTTCTCCACCAAAAGTAATTCCAAATTGAAAGCAAAGGGAGAAGAAGTTTTATTACTTCATTATTGAAACATCAACTCTATTTGTTCTCTCTTAAATAGTCTTGATGTTTTACCTAACAAGCCATAAAGAATTTTTAAAAATTTATTTTACAGAAGAAAGATGGCCTAAGGACCTGAATCTAGACTAATTGCAAGATTAGGCAGTCTTAATACAACTTTTGTGTGTGGACCTAGGCAAGTCAATTAAATATTTTGTGCCTCAGTTCTCCAGCTGTAACATGAGAATGGGAAAGTTTTGTATTCCCTCTGGTCTGTTTCAACTGTTCAAAACTAAAACCTCTTTAAGACCTTGGGTTTTATTAACCTTGAAAGAATAGGGTTTTTTTTTCCTAGGAAATGTACAAAGCCTGCAAAGGTGTTAGCTCCACTAAGGGTACCCTGATCAGCTGTGTAAACTGTTGGGCTATCTTCTCAGACTGTTATGGTAACACTGTAGAGCCTAATCTGAAGTTTTCTGCTTGTTGTTGTAAGCCTCTTCTTAGTCTCATGGTTTATTATAAAAATATATAACCGGTACTTTTTTATAGATCTATGTATCTTGATTTGCATGCTTGCTTTGTTTTAAGGCTAACAAAATCAAACAACAGAATAACCTTTAATCTACATATTTACCATTATTTCAATTGCTTATTCCCATAGCCCTGTTTCATCTATACACTAGAATCACTTCACTGCATTCTTCTACTAAAATACTGAAGTTCCAATAGATGGCAAAATTAAGAAACCCAAACCCTACCTTGTTATCTGTTTTATGTCCATGAAGAACTTGATTGCTCAAACCGTAACAGTCTGTAGGGTCCCCAAGTTCCACCAGTCTTTTTGCAGACACTGAAAGTTTTTTCTGTTGTACTGTCATTTAAGCCATATACACTTTTTAAAAATATCATTTGTTTCATTCATGTTTTGCATCCAAAGTTTCATATATCTTTGCTCATCATATGTTATGTAACAAGTTTATTATTTAACACTGCTTCTTTAAAAAAAAGACAATCTTCAGACAATTTTTAAGATATAATCTGCAACATAACTACCTCTTTATCTGTGTCATCAGTTGTCTCTGACATGTTCATAACAGATCTATATGGATTAACACTGGAGATTTTGCTCTATTTCTTCCTGCCCTTATATTGCAATAGATTCTTGTAACGCATCCTATAACTTAAAATTTTACAGTACTAGAAATTACATGTAAACCATATCTTGAAATGGAAGAGAGAAATTGCTCTTTAAAGGACAGGAATTGATAATTTACAGTTAGCAGGCAAATAGAAGAAGGCTACAAGAAATTGCCACTAACTCACCTCCTACTTAGCAAGGGTCTGTACGTTTATTATAGGAGGTATTAAACAAAGGTGATAATGACAATCCCTGATTTATCAGGTGTCTCACCATCATAGCAAGATGTGCTTTGCCACTGGGTCAGGAGTTCTAGCAACACATAATATATAGTGAACAAAATATACTCCATGTGCAGTCATTTTCAGTAGTGATGTGAAGCCAGAGAACCAGCTGAACAGTAGTCCTGTCCCTCTGATCGCTGTAGAATTTTGCATATTTTGTCCAAGGGGGAAGCAACAACTGCTCAGCTGTGTTTTGTCTGCATATCAGAGACCATTGCTATATTCAAGATCAACACTTATAGGCTTAAAGAACTGGGTGTGGTAATAATTTTTCCTAGGGAGGGCATGGTCTCAGGACAAAGGCAGTCTTGTCAGTAAGAACATGTAATGGGTAGTTTATTTGGGAGGGGTGACTTTTCTTGTCCAAGCATTAGAAATGAAGCAATCTGTATGAGTTTGGATTTTTTTTTTTTTTATTTTCTGAGAGTGAATAGGCACTGTTACAGGTGGGATAGGGATTAGATCAATGACTCCATAAACTTGGAGTTTATGGAGTAGAAGTAAGACCAGGGAATTTTTGATTAGCAAAAAGTCAAATAAGTACGCCTACTAATGACAGAGAAGCCTGTTCAAGGTAGCCCCCTCTATTTCAGGAATGTTTGATTTGGGAGATCAGAGATTTTCTGGGCTTTAAGCAAAATAAAGCCTTGCCTGCTATAGCTTCTGAAATGAGAAAAAAAAGTGAAGAGGCTTAAAAAAAACCTTCTTGCATAAACATGAGGTTCAGATCTGAAAATATAGAACTTACAGTAAACAGACAAAACGTCCAAATTAAGGCTGCTGTACCAATACCAACGATGATGCAAGTATTGTTGAAGTAATATACTAAGACCTAATTTATAAAGGAGAAAAAAAAATGTGAACTAGGCAATGTTGCAAATAATACTGGCATCACAGAAGCAATCAAAATTCTTGCAACTGTTCACATTTAAGTGCTTGACATACCAGTGTTAAAGGTGTATTGCCTTTTCTTTTTGTAAATGAAGGGAGTCTTAAATCCTTATAACTTTTGGTTTGCATCTTTACTTGAAGTCAGGATGTATTATGCAAACACAAGTTCCACAATCTTTGGCAGGTTTCTAAGCCTGTGGGACAGTTGGTTCTTCCAAAGTGTAGGAAAGGGAATAAGAAAATAAAATTATTTGTGCTAGTAGCTTGTTGAAGCTTGAATGGAATGATTCTACATCCACACCTGGCTTTATTTACTGGCTTTACAAGTCAAGAGGTAAGTCTGGTTAGATTCTCCAAGGCAGAGCCTGCCTTCGTTCTTGGGAAACACTATTACTGGTACCTGAAATTTCCAGCTCATGGGAAAAGTCAAATTGGAGAAAGCCACACATCTTTCAGAATCAGACCTAGAGTGAACACAAGAGGGACTAATGTTATACCGCACCTCCATTTTCATGCAAGGAGACTTATTTCTCAGGTCAATCAAAGCAGAAATACCTAAACAGCTGTAAAGGAGGAGATAAGACAGCTTAGGTTCAGCCCCTAGAGATACTGCCAAACGTAAACTCTCAGGTGTCGTAATAAGCTTTATCTTCACAGACCCAAGTCCACTGGGGAACGGTATCTGGGTTTTAATGTAAAACTCCTAAGCTGCTTTGTGATTGCCCAACCCTTTTGTATAGACAGTGTCAAAGACTTAAAAGTCAGTATTTACAAAGGGGATTTTCCGGGAAAAATACATCCTGAGCAAACCTCTCCTTAGAATTCCTATGGATTTATACAGGAAATCTCAACAGTTCTCATATGGGGAGTATTATGTCACTGGAATTTAAGATATTTTCCCCTGTTCTTTCCTCCAAGGACAGTCACCAGGGGAGGATATAACAATGCATTCAATTCCCCGGAGAAGGGAAACACTTGCTACATAATATCTTAATTGCAGAAGAGTCAGATAGGCTCTAAAAAAAAAGAAAGCGATGGCTATCACATATTCATCATGGATTTAAATGTTTTTTTCCAAACATAATGCTACCCTTTTTTTTTTATAAAGATAAATATATACATCCCTTTGTCATTTTGAAGGTACAGTTTTTAATTATTATGTCTTCTGCTGAAAAAAAAGTTCTAAAATATTTCAGGCCACAAAACCCCCCTATGATCAGAAACATACTTTTTCTAAACCACTTACAACGTCTCTGTGGCTTGTGCTCTCCATACTTAATATGGATTCATGCATTTGGCTGCTTTTTCTTCAAACTCACAAACATCAAGAAAATACATGGATTTTGTACATATTCTGTAGTTATGTACAGAATAAAGTGAGGCAAAGCGAAAATAAAATTAAACCTACTTATAATGGTACTGTTTCACACAGACTTCCAAGTAATTTTCTACAGGTGTAAGTAATAGAGGGCAAGAGAGCATTTGGCTCTATATACATAAATTCTCTCAGCTATTGACTGTATTTGCTGGACAAGCAAAAGACATCTTTGATTATAGATCTCCCCTAATGTGCTCCATTCTGTAGCAATGAGCTCTAGCTACTAAATACAGACTGCAAGTGACAAGCTAAGGAGGGCACCAGAGATTTGGCAGTATATTTGTATTTTTTTTGTAGGAAAAGAAATGTTTAGAATGAAGAGACTGTAAGAAAACATTTAAATAGTTTTAGTTTGCAGATAAGTAACTGTGCATGTGAAAAGAGAGAGAAAAACTGAGCAAACAAAACCAGAAAAATATTGAAATATTTAAGAATGCAGAGGACTACACAGGGTACGAATGTAGAGAAGGAGAGAAGAAGAAAATAAAAGGAAAATAAAAGTACAGATAATATACTGAAAACAGGTTGAGGTGTACCATCACCTTTGATAAATAAGTGAAAGAAAAAGTAGTAGGAGGAAAGAAAATAAAAATGAAGTCTATATTATACAGATGCACTTTAAACAAAGTGTTTTGTAACAACTTACTGTCAGTTACTTTTTATAAATTACATGCAATATTTTTGTAAATGTTCATAGGTCATAACTATATTACAAAATCAAACACCTTTTACAAACATACTGCATGAACTTTATAAAATTACTATATTTCATAATATAGTTATGAAATCTTATCATATACTTTTATAAGGCGGGGGGGCTTTTTATCCAAGAATGACTGATACAAGGTCTCTCAACACTCGCAAAGAGCTACTGAATATTTTTTGAACTGCTCTACTAACTGATACTTGGCCTCTTCTATAAATAACTCTGGTATACATAAGCTGATAGGCTTTCTAATAGGTATGTCACCATCATATTTTTGGCAAACATAAAACTTCTCTGCTGATATCTCTTTCATGTATATGGGACAACAACATCCTATTTACATGGATCCAGTACTGGGTTCTTTAAATGCCATTTGAAACAGATAGTTCTTCAAAGACTTGTAAACAGACTAAGATGCTGCAAGTTCTACAGTGAGAAGTTCAGAATGTGGACCCAAGAACATGCTGTAATTCCATCTATACTCCTGTGATGGGTTGACCATGGCTGGATGCCAGGTGCCCACCAAGTCGTTCTATCACTCCCCCCCTCTTCGCTAGACAGG
>JANZLQ010000050.1:1147428-1160832 GCA_026212715.1 Elanus axillaris | reverse complement strand
CACATGCTGTAGCTGCTTCTGGGCTACATATGGGTTTGCTGGTATGTGAACTGTAGCTCTCTACTGATGGACCAAATGAAATGAACTAACTAGTTCACACCATAAGAAAGCCTATCCTTCAGCACAGATGCTAATCTGGGTCCTTCCTCTGTACCCAGAGATTCCAAAATGTGGGATAAACTTACTATTTATGCAATATTTAAACTATTTCATATGTGTTTGAAGATTTCCAAGAGGTCTAATATTAATGAGGAAAGGAAGGAACATACAGACAGGTGAACATTAAGATATATAGGCCTTGTTTTCCTAGGAAACCAGGATAAAATCAGGTGTAAAACTGTAACTTAGTTGTTTTCCAGAAAGTTTAATTCTTATCTTGGATATGTTATATAGCACACACAAGTCAAACAGTACCTCCTTTATTCATTTTACCAGGGAACAATTTTTATTCCTACTGAATATAAGGGCTCAGTCCCTCTAGATGCCAGATACTATTGATCTTACTCCACAAGGCTTTATGCTCTTAATTTAAAGCCCAAGCAGCAGTATCACTAGCTTAAATGATGCTGGTCTAAACTGAACTAACCTAAGGTTTCAGATTCTCCAGGGCTTTGAGACTGACTTCACTACAGAGCAGTATAAAATAGGGATGCCTCCTACTTCCTTTGTAGTCTGCTCACAACATGGCTTTAAAATAAAAGAAAACCTGGGATGGACTGTGAAGGTAATAATTCCACAAAATATTCCACAAAGCCACTATTCTGAGATCTTCTGGTGGGCATCATGGAAAAGGTGAGTTAAAAAAAATAATAAAAATTGTCTCCAGACAGTTAGCAATACATACAGCTGCTTACTATGACACTCCTCACCATTGCCAAGCTGTTTACAACCATACATAGATATCTTTTCCTCTTTTCCTTTAGAGAGGAAAATGCTATTTCCATTTATTTTAATTTTAGAGATGGGAATGGAGAGAGCATGATATATTGATTTGCAGAAAGCTACACAGATTGTCCCTACCTGCACCAGAAATAAAAGCATGCTCTCATCTGCATTGAGTCCCAGTGCTCTATCTTCTAGGCTATCCTTCCTACCACAGTAAAACTACGGTTTTCAGTAATCAGAAACACACTGTAATTCCTCTCCTGGCCATCTGAAGAGTCTTTGCTCCTCTTCATCTCTACAACAGAACTTTCCCTTGGGGAGGATGGGCCTACTCTTTATCTGGGTGACTTTGTTGTATACAAATGAACTAATTTTTCAAAAAATGTTCCAGAGATGTTTCAAGAGGCTATTTCTGCTGATATCAAACAATTTAAAAAAATTATTTCAAGTACAGACCTCCTTCTACACTATCCTGTTGGTGACCTCTGTCTTAATTTGAGTTAGTTTTCCAGCAATCACCTATTCAAAGCAGGGAGGGATGGAGGGGAGGAGGAGGAGGGTGAGAGGGAGGTGGAGAGAGAGGGATGCAGAGGGTAAGAGGACGAGACAGAGAGCGAGAGGGAGATTTCTGTAAAATCCTGTAAGGAATAGGAATGTCAGTTAGTCCCAAATTATGTGGGAGGCTTTTATAAAGAAAACCACCAATCATCAAAGTTATCTAGGTTTAAGAAACATTTCTCTTCAATTTTCTTTACAGTTATTTATATAAGACTGCCTCCATCTTTCAAAACTTTTATTAAAAACACCTTCTTTCCATCAGAATAGTTTAGAGTAACAAAAAAACCCTCAGTATGCAGTGCACTGAAAGGAAGGTGTTTTGGTTTATTCCACTTTAAAGAACAAATAGCATATCAACTTAAATGCTCAAATTTTTAAATCTGTCATGCTGTGGAGGTGTTTGTGCTTAGTGAAGTTCAGAGAACAGTGCGTAACTCTTAGTACCAAATTGACCTAAACTGTTCTTCTCATAAAATATAATAATGAAAATAGATAACAGCTGGTCTTGCACGGACAATTTTTGTTAGATGCCACACATTTGATATAATAACACAGCATTGAATATTTCATTCGTGTAACTTTAATTTCCCTTTGTCCTTGTTTGATCAAGATAAGATCAGTCCTAAATTGCTTTCGAATATTAGTTGGGTAGCATAAATGTATTCTGTATTTTCTCAACCATAACTCATTACGTGGAACTTGCCTGACATCAGTAAGTCACTATTGCTTTTGTGTGTGTACGTGTGTGTGGGAGCTTGTGTGTGGCTCAATACCCTGCTGCTAGGCTATTTTGTGATAAGATCTGATATAATAAAATATTAATTACAGCTGAAAGGTTGGGTGAGAAATATGAACTCAATTACAGTCCCATATTGTGAACAAAGGGCAGGGTGAAAAAATCCTTTAGTTATAGAGGTTTGGGATAATAAAAGAACAACTAGAACATTAGACTCAAGCTGAGTGCTCCCTAAAAGGCCACCTGTTATTAATCATCACATCAGGCATAGAATTTTCAGTAAATTAGGTCAAGATGAAAGATTTTTGCTGCGGATTTTTTTGACTTAACTGATTTAAAGATTTCTTTATCTGAGCATTTTTTTCTTTGATGTCACTGCAATTTAGTAATTAGAAATTTGTAACAAGGACAAGGACACAACAATTATAATTAAAGGTTAGATATCATACAAGGTATGCAAAATGATCACCTTATATGGTATAAAAATAGATAAGAACTAGCAGCTGATTCTAAAAGTCTTTGTTTCAGTCAGATTGGCAGTTTCTCAGTGCCAAACTGTAGCAGATGTGGTTGTAACATCTTAAAAAGCCAAGTTGTTTTTTTTTTTCACAAAACACCAGCAATAGAATATAAATTATTTTAAGACTTAATAAATACATTTCTGTTCATCTGTTCGATTTACCTGAGTATGAAGTCAGTTGAATGACCAAAGACTTAATAGAATGTGACCAGATTGTAAACAAGCACAACTGTGAGCCAAAGTTAGTCCAAATCAAATAACATGAGCTTAAAGTCCTATGCATAGTACTGAATTATAAGAACTAAGCAATCTTATCTATTATTGCAGGCTAAAATGTGCCATTATATCATAAAATAAGATTTTAATTGTCTGAAGAACTGTGTTTTCTAATAACAGTGCTTTCTATTTCAACAAATTTTGCTGAAACTATAGCAATATATTTTGGTACCAAGCCAGAAAACATACTTTCAATGAATTTACATTTATGATACTTGGAACGATCCAAAGACCATTTCAAAGCTTCTTAATCAGCTTTATGTTCTTTGCTTAATTTCTTTTTAAAAAGAACACAGAATAATGATAAGTTCATAAATACAAGATAAAAATATCTTGGTACAGCAAGCGAGGTGCTTTTACAAGCCAATATTACACTATTTAACTCACCAGTTTTCAAGCTGTTACGGCCAATTTATAAAACAACTGGAAAGCATGGAAAAAGGAGTAAAGTCTTCTCACAGATTAAAAGAAATTAAAGAAAGTAAAACTGTCTAAAATAATTTAGTCTGAAAAAGAATGAAGTTAGAGGAGTTCTGAAGGAAATACTCAAAACTGAAAGCCATGGCAGAGCTGACTGATCCTTTCTTTTCAATCTGTCACAGAGAATGAAAATACTGATGCACAAAAGTACTGAAGTTCAGATCAACAAGGAAGAAACAAAAGGAAATTCCAGGAGTCTGAACACATGCAAACCAATAATCAACAACCTGTGAGATCACATAGCCCATCTTATCAGAATCAATAGTAGCATTTCTGAAAGTGTACGCCTGACTCTGATATTCAAAGAAAGCCTGCTACTGCTTGCAAATTTTAGGTTTGCTTCTGACTAGAATGGAAAGATTCATTACAACACACTTTCAGCTCCAGTAGTCATTGATAGTACCTGAACCACCAGGTTCCACCTGGTTCCTTCTTGTTATGTAACCCAGAGTGCAAAGAAGAAACAAACTAGTTATTTTTCCTAATACAGAATATGACACAATGCTATTACCCAGTCTTCACAAGTTAGGTAGAGAATAGATCTAGCAAGGTCTAAATGACCAGTTCACTTGGATTCCCAAGAAAACAGGAAGGCAGACTCCGAACTAAAAGGGACGTTACTAGTTCTTTAAAGCTACATGGTGTGAATGTGTTATGTCATTTCCACTAAGTAATTTTGAGATTCAAGTTATTTTTATTAAGAAATACTATACTATGTTGTTATCATTCTACAATGTTCAGAGTTGATGGATATAATATGATAAAATACCGTACTGGAATTAAAAGGAATGGAGTAACAGAAAAAGAGGCAGTCTTTGTGCAAGGGGCTGCCTGAGTCATTTCTCTTTAAAAGAAATCCAGGGCCACGTGCAAACCACAGGTTTCTTCCTCAATAGCCCTGAAGAAGATCAGTAGCTACACAAAGTTAAAGTATAAGAATAATGAAAAAAATACTTTGAGAAATAATGTGATGTTCTTAACAAATAGGAAGATTTCCTCAGATCTAAATCCATGCATAAATGATAAGATACACTATTGCTCATTCTTCTGTATACAATTCCCAATTTATGTTTATTATATAAGATGCTGTATCCTAGAGCAGTGGTTTTCATTCTATTCTGTGCAAATTCCTTGAGATGCACAGTTTGCAAAAGGTAAGAAAAACTAACATATAGCTTATAGATTTAAAATCACAACAAAGATCTGCACATACACTGCAATATCTTCAGGGGTTTTCAAATTAAAAAAATAATCACTTCTACTAAGAAAGAGTGATTACAAGTAAGCAAGACTCTACTTCAATATTTTCTAGTAAGCTGTAAACTCCTGCAATGCTGTGACTATGCCCTGGAGAGTGTCCATGGGGTGTGGACACTGCAGATGTAACAGTGTTCACGTGTGTAACTGGCAAGTTGCACAGCTCCTATTCATGGATGAAAAATAATATGGACAAGAAAATTGATCAAAGAGCCTGGATATTACATAGAAATGAAGGAGTAGTATTTAAGCAGGAGATCAGCCAGTGGATTAATGACACAATATTAACAATAAAAGAATAAGATCCTTCTATGTTCTACAAAGCTGTGGACTGGAAACTCACTACTGAATTGGGCTGGGGAATTAAGCAAATAGATGTATTAAAATGAGTGGTTAATAAGTAGAGGGAGAATGCTTATTTTCTCCCTTTTTCAACGATGCTCGGCAACCTGCTGGTTTGTGTGCAGCACAGAAATAAAAATATTTGCTGAGGCAGCTGAATGAATACACAAGCCAATTTCAACAGGTTTTTTGATTCAAAGCTTGAAAACTGTTTACTGCTCATTAAAGCACTCACAGAAAAAATGAAGTTTTTAATCTATTCAACCAGGGGATACAACCTAGAGCATGGAGAGACTAGCTCAAACAGATCCACTGAGGTGGTTTAAGATGTTGCCTCATTTGTCCATTTTCTCCTGCCAGATGCTATGGTTTCATGGGAGACTTGGTGGAAAGTAGCACATGCCTGTGCTTCAGTTGCAACTGAAAAGCCTAGCATTATCACTTAAGCAACCCAAGGCACAGATACATTTTCTCCTGCCAACCCTGCTGTGGGAGAGCAGGACCACAGCAAAAATAACCACAACGAAATTCTCATATCTCAATGCTATTGGCTCTTTCTATAACTTAAATGCAGTGCATCCTGGTCCAGCAATTTGGAAATGGAGATTACCATCTGTGTTCATTTTCATCCTTTCTTCTCTACAAAAAGACTCTGCAGGGCACTCTAATCAGCAGTGCAGAATGATACAGGCAGATACAGAAAAACAGTCAGTTTTTGTGGCATTGTCCCAAGTTTCTCAGGACTTCTGTGGATAAATACAAGGCTGATGTTCTATTCTGTCAGTGAAGGTGTAACTGTTCCTCCTCTCTGCACTGGTAACAGTGCTGGTAGGATTAGGTGGCATAGAAACCTTAGCAGAATGACACTGTACAGCTCTTCCCACAGGAAATCTGGCCATAGATAAAAGATTCTGCATGGTTCAGGATTAGTACAACTGTTAAATAGAGATGAGATTTTGGCCTTGTGCTTCTACTACCCTACAGACTAATCTTAAAAACAGATTCAACTCTAGATGTGAGAACACAGTTAATTCATTTGCCCTTGCCTGATTTCCCCATAGTAATTTCTCCCCAAATTCAACATTTTTATAATGCCTTAGACATCTGTCCTATTGCCCTCAGACTGTTTTAGGCTGAGACATTTATACTTCTGACTAAAAGTTGCTGCTTTCAGTTGTAGAGCCCAGTCAGTGACTCTAATGTTTCTTTATGTCATTTAATGTAATCCATTTGAGCAGATTAGCTTTTATTTAGCAATGCTTTAGAGTCATGATGCTTGTAAATGCCAGTGATTTCCTTTCCTACTTAAATGAACAGTGTAACAGAAAGTTTTCATGTTAGTGTTCAGTAAAATGAACACTCTTTCAGCATCCAGTATAGGAAATGGCAGTGTTTCACTCAGAGCACATCTATAGCTTTTCTTCCTCTTTGTATGTAGCATTCCTCTTTATTCTTCCATCTCCTTTAATACTACTTAATGTCAAATAAAAGCATTCACTTGTTTGCTTGCAATGCATGATCAAAATGTTTTAGTGTACACAGAACAGGTCAATCAAATATTATTTATACTGAGATTTAGAGTTTCCCCCAAATTACTTTGTCCTGGAAACCACAGTCCTCCTGCCATACATTTATGTATGTTACTAATACATTATGTATTAGTAACAGAATCTTTTTTAATGCAGCTATTTAGTGTTAGTTAGTGAATAAAGGGCTCATATAAACTTACTCAAAAACCACAATACCAGAAGAAAAAATCCTAAGGTCAACAGCAGTATGAAAATGCACCATTGTCAAAGAATCTATGGAAAAGGCAATTCAGGTGGTACAGGTTACTTCTGTGTTGTAACCTAAATTATGAGAAAAACCCCACTGACTGTTCGCTCCCTGATGAAGACAACCCCAGTCTGTGAAAAGAGCTTCTTTTTTGTCATGTACAGAAAACTGAAAAGGTACTTTTGGAACCACAGTGCCATGTGACTAACTCTCACACAACATCACATCTCATAATTATTTCCATAAATCTATCTAGAGCCACCTTCCTGACATTTATATCTGTACCTGTTTCAGAGCTTCAATTCACCACTGGGTAGAGACTTTATATTTGAACTGTTTATTTACATACTCTCTAAACTGAAACTGGTTTTTTTTCCTCTCTGAAGTTTATTCCTCTGATGTCTTTTTAGAAAACAATCACGTCTTCTCTTGGCCTTAATTGGCTGGCTGAAACAAGTCTAGTTCTCTTGGTCCCTCCATGTGTAACACAGGTTTGACCACTCCTTGATCATTTACGCCATATCGCTCTGCTGCTGTGGTGCTAGTAAATTAGTATTTCTTGGTAGATCAGAAATAGGCAGGGAGTTCACATGAGGTCCTTCCAGTGTCTTGTACAATGGCATTTATAGCTTGTCACCTTTGCTGGAAACTTTACCTGCTGTGTACAGTTTATTTGCCTATTTCACAGTCATACCATGTTTTGATGATTCACAGTCATACCATAAGCCATTAATACACACTTTCTCCTCCTTTGTTATTTCCAAAAATGAGCCTCTATCTTACAACATGCATCCCTGTTACTTGTTCATAAAATGCAAACTTTGCATCTCTTCCTATTTGTAGGAGGTTAATCCTGAAGGCTATTCAATATTTCCTGTGCAGCACTCCAATCCAATGCTGCAGGCAGGATCTATTTTTACTGCCAAATGGGTTATAATGTGTTGTATGTTATATTTCATCTGTATAAACAAAACATGCCGAATGTTATTGGGTCACCTCTCAGCTGATAATTCAGTACTTCACAATACAGCACAATGAACATGTACTTACATCATAGCCACAGTTTAGAGCACTTGTGAGCCACTTAAAAATACATAGTTAAATTAAATTCTTATGAAAGAAAAGCAACTGAATATCAAGAACCATAAAAAATAGAAAGTATATGACATGGCTAAAGCATAGAAAGATTGAAGTGCAACATTGCCGAGGCTTCAGTACTAACAGGGCCCAAGCAGCTACGGTTTCCAACATGAGCTGCAAGACTGACTTGAGCGCTTATTTACTCAAATGGGTGAACAATCACTAAAAGTGACTCCATACTTTTCACCTTGGACATCTCACTTCAGCATCCAACACTCAAGAGCAAAAATACCGATGAGATTCAAACCTCCATGAAAACAAGAGAACTGTAGTGAGATGATAAGCCACAGTGGAAAATCTAATTTCACTTTGACATTATGGATATGGGAAGCGCACATGCATAATACACAGTAAGATCAACAGTGAAAGCCCCCAGAGACAGCAATGGGTTATATGTGCCTGACAATTCCTAACCACAGTTTTACAGGAATTCAGAATGGGTCACTCAGTGCTGTGGCTACAACTAGCATACAGCTACTGTGATACACACTGTCAGAAAATGACTTTAAAATGTCTCCAGAAAGCGCATCCCCACATAATCCTGTACAACAACCACTTGGGGAAATGTAGCTGACTCACATACTCCTCCTTCAATCCCTCCACAGCATGTGGTAAAACGAAAACAAATCTCTGGCATATTTCAGTAAACACAGGGCAACAGCATCTCTTTCTTACATTTTGAAGGAGCGCTCTGGTTGTTTTGCATTTGAACTCAGGTATGTATAAACTGAGTACACTTTTTAAAATCATGCAATGAGGTAATTTCCAGCAATGTTCATAACCCTCTCATTGTGGTCCTCAAATTAAACACCTCTCTCAAGGCAAGTGCCCAGAAATACACTTGAGCCCCCTACACACTCAGTGGGAGAGAGAAACATGTCTCTTTACAACTCCAGAGGGCTACTCTGAGATGAAAGGGGGATTCTACCTCTCATACTGTCTCTATGGGTTGATCAATGTGTCTGTAATTAAGGAAGTACCTTTACTGAGCCAGAAGTAGATGCTTACATTTAAAGACCTGAAAGGCACTTTATTTAGGGCTTTACTGTATAAATTTACATCTGCTTAGGATACAAATGTCTGAGCTGTCTCATGAGAAATGTGAGACTCATGCCAGCTTTTTCCACAATAACCTAATGACTTGAGCATGTTCTCAGAAACCAGAGGCCAGGGTTCAATATTGTTTTCAACCTGAGAGGTTTTCACCATACAGCTCCTACCCTCCAGCTACCTGAACAGTGTTACTGTGGTCTCCTGCTGAGGTTGGCCTAGAACACAGACAGAAATACAAGAATCAGAGAACCAGGACAGCATTCATGAAGGAACCTGTCTAATCAACTGGAGACTCTCCCTAGTCTGTCTATCATTTCTGTTTTTATTCAGTGACCATCTAAAATATAACACATTCAAAGTCCTGTGAGAAAGGAGCAAGAACTTCAGGTCTCTTACTTGCATAGAAGGAGCTTTAGGAACTCTGTGCTCCTAGTTAGAGGTTTCTACTGGTTTACTGAGAACATAGAGATACTTGAGAACAGGCTGGTGCTCAGACTTGCTAATGCTGAGATACCTAAAATCCATCTAAGCTATATGTGTAACAGGAGATTGAAGAGAGAAATGCAACACTGTCCTCCCTGTTAAATGGTTTGAAAGGTCCCCAGCAGGGCTTTGGCACCAGTCAGCCACCACTCTCCCCAAAATTTCTAGACATGAATCAGGGCCCATTCCCAAATGGTAATCTGTAGGTTGTCATGGTGCCTGGGAGCTCTGCAGTATGAACATAGACTGTTTTTAGCCAGTTGGTCTCAGTGGTACTGAGAGAGAATGGTACGGGGCATAAAAAATTCTCTAGTAAATATGCACATCTAAAGTCTGAACTCAAGTAGGCTGAGCGCTGAGTAGCCATTCCTTGCAAAGGGATCATGGGAAAATGACACTGTTCTGTCCCTTGCATACTCAAAGACCGAGCTGCTCATTTTAGTAAGTAGATTTAAGTAAAACATGTTTTATCAATTCTGACTGAAGTTGGTGGCCCAGAGCCAGAAAAAACAGGGTATGAGTTCCAAGAGTTTCTGATTCACCAGCTGAATCGCTACTGGACTTCAGCCTTCACCAGGGAGATTGCAAAAACCCAGTGGTCTAAAGGATGTTAGCAGAGGACTAGCCTAGCTGAACTGGACTGTCATACTGTCAGAATGAGAGATAAGCAATACAGAGAAGACTATCATTAGGAATTATGCAAAGACATGGTCTCCACTGTATCCTACTTAAGGCCAGCATGTAGAAGGAAGGTTAGAAAAAAAGAAAAAGGCAGAGTCTTATATCAGTGCAGCAAATTTTTCAGTTGTTAATTATAACCAAACCTCATGAGAATGTACGGTGAGTTATGAACCTGAAAAATAATCTCTTCAGAGATACAGAATAATCTATTTTCTCTTTTTATCCTGGAATTGCTCTAGCTTGCTTTATTTATCATATATTAATTTTTGTTAATCACACTGATAAATGACACATAGCATTATGTGCTGGTTTCTCAGTGACACAAATTCCTACTTAAAGAAATCAAGAATCAATGCTTCTTTTACCCAGGGACTATGTGAGAAGTCACAGTAAAAGGACCATGGAAATTTCTGAACAAGCCAGCAGGACATGTGAAGCTGCACCACACATGCTCAGGCAACATGTACCATAAATTCTACCTGTAGTCACAGTAAAAATCCAAGGACAAGTTCTACTGCATAACAAAGAAAAGAATTACAGCATTTTTACAGCATAAGCAATTATTGGACTGTTCACTCAATGAAACTGAAATTGAACCTTCTGCTGTAAATAATTATACTTGTTGCTATAAAGAAGTGACAATTATGGGCATTAATAAAACCCCATCCCTTCTGTATCACAGACATCCTCAAACAAGTTTACTGGCTGCCTTACAGGTTATAAAACTATGATTTGGAAATACAGTTTGCAGGCAAGAGCTGACCCTGCAGCATTCAAATCAAGCCTTCATGTTTACAGACCCTTAAACAATAGAGAGGATGTGTGTGGCAAGCAAATTAAAGAATGGACAGTAAGTTCCCTTCATTGTCTTTAGACCTTGTGGTCTCACAGTATTTCAAAAGGTTGTATTTTGAACATGAAATTTCAGAATACTAGGGAGTTAGTAATGCTACTTGAACATGTATAGTAACATTATTTCAACATAACCATTTCTTTATCATAAATCCACCAAATATCTAGACTGTCTTATCACTAAGCTCTTGAAGGGCCAAAGTTCACATTTCATTTTATTGGGAAGCTTTCCAAGTCTCCCCTGTTTAATGCACAGTTTTGATATTTCTCTTCTCAGCTGTGTCTACATGAGATTTTCTTTTTTTCTCATTACTGCATTACCATGTAATGTCACTGGGAATAGAAAGAAATTACAATAACTTGCTAGCATTACATAACATGCTAGATAGGAATTGTGAGAGGACAGAGCTAAAAATATAGACATTGCAATGCTTTTATCTGCATGTGCTGTTGCCATGTTTTTGCCCACACAGAATGCTAATGCGTCTCTTAGTGTGCAAATCAGCATTCTTCCATTTCAAAACTCATTTGTTCACTTATCCTGACTTTATAATCATACTCATGATGTCTGCCTCCATAATTCATGCATGGGAATTAATGCTGCACTCTTACCATGCAACATAGAAACTCAGACTGAGATACCAGTATCTATTCTTCTCTGAGAAGTGGATTGCAACTTTGAGGCCCAGCCCTGTGGCTGCCATATACTCACAATAGCAATGGAAGTGCTCCATGGTCCCTTCAAGGTTATGGAAAAAATCTCGAAACTTTTGTATTCAGAGTGCTTAAAGCCCTGCTGCTTTTTGAGTTCCAGTGGTATCTGCCACAGGTTTCCAAACATCCTGGCTAGCTTTTGTTTGGGTTTCTTGATTGCCAGTGAAACAATTTAATCTGCTGATCTGCTGAGTGCTTTTGTGAAGATGGTAAGTTTCAAGAATAAACATAGATAGTGGCTTCTCTGGAAGGCTGTCTGTCAGGTTGGAGGGTCCTGCAAAAGCTCTCTCAGGCTTCTGATGATCCCATTTCTGAACAGTATCACATGCCCTAACTGACATGGTACAAGGAAGTGCAATCTCCTGCCAGCCTATGAGAAAGTGAGTAGACAGAGTGACAAAGCAGAGGGGATGGCCAGGCATGTAAAAGACTGATCCTCATGACAACAGTCATATGGAATGAAAGAGATGAGGCCTTAAGACACATTCTCCTACCTTGCAATGTGTGTGGCAGGGATGGGAAGGCAATTGTGACCTCTGCTTTGTGTACAGCGCATGGTGGTTCCAGTGGGGAACTGTTGCATTACACACAAGTCTTTATGTTTCAGAGATGACATCCTCGACTTAATTTACTCCTTCCTACTGCTAGTCAGTGGGTAGGAATGAGGTGTCCTCTGTCATTCATTTAAGACTTATTATACTATGAGTGTTGTTGAAATGGCTAAGCTACAGACAAAATGAAGCACTCCCTGGACTTTGGGTGACAAAGGTTTCTTTACACTATGTATCTTCCTTTGAATCATCCTGTTCCTTTCCCAGGGACCATGTGCAGATGGCCTTAATTCCACCTGTGACAATGCACCCAGTATTTACAGGGTGCCTTTAAAGGTCTGGATTAGGCCAATAAGTAATGTAAATCTCTGTGGAATTTAGACAATCTGAACATATCATGAAGTGTTTATCTGATGAAGTAGTAGAAGTGAATGCTTACTACTTTAGTTAACAAGTAGTTTGAAATTTCTGTGGTAGTTTTCAGCTGCACTTCAAAATACTTAATAAATTAATATGGCCTTTTGGGCTGAAATATAATATACATTACTTCTTCAGGGAAGAGAGATTAAAAGTACGTTTCAAAATTAAGCACTTGAAGTGAAGAGATGTTTGCTTTATTTTCCCAGTAGACCTGTTCTTATTTATGCATGCTGAAGAAGCTGGGCACACTGATGATAAAAGGGGTGCATTGAGAGTACACAGACTGCCTTCACTCTAGCACACTCTCCGCTTTCAACTCACATAATTCAAAGTTTATTTGCTTTCTTCTGCATGTTTTCTTTAAGGTACTTTAATTACACTACTTGGCAATTACTGTAATTCTTTCTGTCCCTCTCATCCTGTCTAGGCTTTGCAGCCCCAGGTGTGGCCAGGAGTGATCCCACACACTCAGTGCAGGAAGTAAACTGGCATCCTAAATGTATTGCATCCACAGGGCACAGCTAGCTGACACTCTTGGCCCTCTTGTTCTCTCGCTTTAGGCTGGAAGAGGAAAGTATTGTCTTTGGTGCCCATAAAAGTAGGAAGGGCGGCTGAATGGGCCATTAACTGATTAGAAGGCTGTAATGGGGCAAATCCCGCTGAGCCAAACTCTGTAATGT
>JANZLQ010000050.1:1132662-1144171 GCA_026212715.1 Elanus axillaris | reverse complement strand
CTGGGCATCAGTTAGCAAGTGGTGAGCAATTGCATTGTGCATCACTTGTTTTGTATATTCCAGTCCTTTTATTATTACTGGTTGTTTTTTATCATCATCATCACCTTTCTTTCTGTCCTGTGGGTCTTTATATCAATCCATTGAGTTTTACTTTGGTTTTTTCCCAATTCTCTCCACCATCCCACTGGGTGGGGGAGAGTGAGTTAGCGGCTTCACTGTGCTTAGTTGCTGGCTGAGGTTAAACCGCGACCAGAAAAGAAAAAAATCAAAATCAAAGAAATCCCAGCTCACTGCCAATTTCATGACAGGAAACAGATACTAGCAGGAATAAAGTTGCAGAAAGTATTGAGAATCCATGACTTGGAAATGAAAAGTTATCTCACAAAGAGTATCTGCAAATGGACATGCTGAAGTGACTACAGTTTTTGAAACTGAGTCCAAGTTTCTTGGTAGGTAAGTGGTAATAGAATGCACTCTCAGAATTTGTCATTACTGGAGTTTTAACTAGTGCTGTAACTGTCCTGGGTCTATTGTCCACCACAGATACAATTTACAATAATGAAGCAGGATTATCACCATGAGAACTTATCTTAGTTTGAAGCCACACTCAACAGCACTTTTGCAAACTTTGTCTTCATTAAGGAATTACAGTTGTGATTAAAACAAACAATGCCTCAGTTAGTGTCTTTTATTGTTGCTACTTTTTTCAGTGCTATCATCTAGCCACATTTTTATCATTATATTGGATGGAAGGCTGCTCGCTTAATTGGTTGTTTAGAAGTCTGTTGTATCCTTATTGCCCAGTTGTTAATGATGATACAAAATTAACAGATTTAAAGGCTATAGAATCAAAAAGTGGTCATTGCAAGGATCTTTTCTGACCACAGGAATAATGCAGGGCAGTGAACTTCCCTAAACTACCTCTTGCTTGAAAAAGAAAATATATTTGGTGGGGGAGAAGATCTTTTCTTTAGCAGGTCCTTCCAATGGCTAATTATACTTAATTTTGAACGTGGAGACCTATTTGGCATCTCAATTTGTTTAGCTTCATCTTCCAGCCAGCGGATACTTTGTGTACCATACTGATGGAAGTTACTCAGGGTATATATCATGCTCTACATACAGAAAATATCAACCTCTAGGCTCCTCTAGCAAATTAAATAGCTACAACAACACAAGCCTTTCCTTCAAGTGCATTTTCCAATCCTTTTCACCTTCCCAGTAGAAGCTGCATTTATTTGAAAGGTATATGAACTTCTCTCTCCTTTATCCGTATTACCCTATATATCCAAGTAAGGACTGCATTAACACTTTTGCCCACAAGTCTTCAGTCTTCTGTGAAAACAACAACATTGTCACTGCTTTTCATTGATATTCACTAGTTTTTAAATACTTCATAAATAAAAAATTAATCTTCAAAAACCTCCTTGTAAGCTGAGAGGGTTTTATTCTGTTTACAGTCCTGAATATAAGCCATAAACATTTAGACTAATCATTTTAAGCAATTTGGGTACCCACTTTTAGAAGCTTAAAGGCATAGTATTAGCCAGTACTTTAAAGATTCAGACACAAGTTTCAGATATTTCAGTTTTGCAGTTTTGAATATCCAGAACTTGTTCACATAACGCCCCATTCTCAAGTTGACCATCCTGAAAATAAGGAAAGCACAGAGTAACTGCATCTCCAAAAAGCTGTATGCACTCTGAACGTTTCTGTAACACTGTGAGTGTCATTTCTCACCCTCAGTCTCCTGTCCACATCTTAACAAGTCTTGTACTCTTCCTAACTTATGACTCCTAGGTACCTACTTGCACTCTACTAATCTTAGCCTCCCTCGAACAAAATTGTTTTCCTGTCCAGGATATGAGGCATGGTTCTCCTAGTCCTGCCTTTTAGTCCTGGCTCCTTTTTCTCCACAGATACTTGGACAGTATCTATTCTTCCACTTTTCTCCTGTCTAGTTTAGGACTCTTACTCCTCCATACTGCACACATCTAAAGAAGGAGCTTATCAATAAACAGAAAAAACAGGAGATACTTTTCCTTCATAGTTTTTGCAACTGCACACCCTTGTCTTCAGCAGCAGAAAGCTCAGATGCACTAAAAGGTAAGGCCCTTAGAGACTCTCTCTCTCTCTGTGCTGGGCCACACCAATTTGATGAACATACAAACAAGGCTCTAAAAGCTTGGAGATCTTAAATCTGTTTAGTGAGTATGGCATCTATGGTGACATTTGCTGCTCAATTCTGTCAAGTTTCCACCATTTGTGTGCAAACTGCAACATATACAAATTGCCCAAATCTGGAGAGATTTTTAGAGTGATGGCTCAGAGTAATGTCTCTCCTCTTGCTAAACATTTAAATCCCTGTTTGAAAGCAATTCAGTAATGTATCGGTCACCAGAATTTTTCATGACGTCAGCCATGTTCCTGAAATGGATGAAATTCTTCTTAGTATCAAAGGCAGCATACAAAATTTCAGCCTGCACAGCTGACTCTTCACAAAGTTATATGCAACAGAAAATGGTCTTCTAATAGACTGCCCATCTATTTTGATAGCATGCACTGGTACAAGCTCTGCTTTTGGTAATACGTATTTACATACAGATCACTTAATTCATCAGTGCCAATCACAAAACTGTAGAATGAAACATGGCAACTATTTACAACATAGAATAGTACTACTCAAACACTTAAGACAGGAAATTAAGAGTATTTTATTCAGATGAAAAAGCAGTCTAGAGTTAGACAAAGTAAAATGCAATGACTCAATTCAGAAACTGGCCAGAAGGCACTGTTGCCACCTTATCTGTTCTAAAAAATACTGAAACCTTTCATCTATAAACACCCAGCAGTTTTGTTTCACATATCTCAAAAATGGAGAGCACTGGCCTCATCAAGAGCTTCAAAGCCTTACAGTGAGACAATGAGATCACAGGCCAATAGCACTGCAAAGAGGGTACCATATTCAACAGCTAAAATTTCAGCTGTGATATTTCAATAATACTAAGAAATGCATGCATTCTGCTTCTATTTTAAATTCATCAAGAGTCTGGCTTTAACTATGCAGGAACAAGTCATAAATATTCCCTGTTAGTAGTAGTAACATGAAGTAATGAGAGAATAGGGTGCAGACAAGACAGCTTGCAGAACCTCACCACATGGTAGCTTGGAGGTTACCTTCAATCTCAAGCATGCCTGCAATGTCTGTTCACACTACTGAGTTCTAGTTGGTGACATATCAAATTTAGAAAAGAACAACAGTTTAAGATCCAGCACTATTCCCAAGTGTCCAGATTCTCATTCACTCTCAACAGCCTCCTTCCTTCCTCACTCTAGAAAGGGCTGATTCTGCCATCCTAACTCATAGCAAGTTTTGCTCTGTCAGAAATTGATTTCTGACAGAAAGTTTCTGCTTAGTATAGGAAAGGGGAGAGAAAATGAACCCCATCTTTATGGATCAGTGTTAATTATGTTTAACTGTCTATAAAGAATAATTTTCTAAATCGAAAATTAACAACTTTTTTTTTCTCTCTACAAACATCTCTATTGGCAATAACTTCCACCTTGCATTAACCACCCTTTCCTATAATAAGGACAAAGAAATTGCTCTATTTCTGATTAATACTTATTACTTTTTTTCATTCCAGTGAGGACAGAAAATGAGTGCTTGGGAAAATTACACAGAATGAGAGTAAAAAAGAAAGAAGATTTTGTACCCAAATGCTTTCCTTTATGCTTTCTGAAAAGCACAGTTGACCACAAATAGATAAGGCAATTTTCTATAAATGTTATCAACGGGCCATAGTTCAACTGTCGGTTTAATTCCCAAGAACACTGTAGAGAAGTGAAGAGTAAAGCGATTTCAACTGTAACTTTGCAAAACATTTTGTCATCAATTACATAAGCATTTTAGAGGATGTAATAGCATTGCATACCATCAGCTAGAGAAATGAAGTGTTCCTCTGCCTCTGGGAGGGCTTTAAAATATTGTTCATGGATCTGCAGAAGTGACAGAGTCATGCTGCTGTTATCTGAAAACCACTACTCCTGATGTTCTTGTCTAATACAGTTTCATATCCACTTTAGTCCACATGCCTGCTAGGAACATATGCAGGCTGGCAGTTAGCTACGCTTCCTAAGAGAGCAATAGACATACAGTATTTCTGCTTTACTCTCAATTGTTCATGGCTCATTAAAGATATTTTCCAGCACCGTTACGGTACTAATTTAGAATCATGTCAAGGCTGACTAAGCTCTGAATGAAACCCTCCTCCTCATGTCCAAAAAACCCTACGCTAAATGTTGCAACAGCAGCTGGCACTGACTGCAGGCACATAATTCATAGGATTTCTTGGGTGGTAAGTTACAGTTGTGAACAGGAATTTCAAAGTATGAGCACTCTGAAGTTTTTCAGATACGTTTATATCTGTCACGTTGTTATCTTCACGGATGAACATGTATTTTACTTTTTCAATTTGTTGCTTGTTAAATCCTGAAGAAGTAAACAACAAAAGAATTACCCACGTCATTATCATAAGCAAACAATAATATTTTTAATCAAGTACCTGATATTTTAGTGGTGAACTGATTTGTGATTGGAGGTCCAAAGCCTTTAGCTGTGCTGGCCCTGATGGTAAAAGAGTAGGTAGTGCCAGGATACAGTCCAAAAAAGAGGTAGTGAGTTTCATTTCCTAGCTTTGAGACTCGTCCACTTTGATTGGATAAATCTATTTCTGGGTCAAAGGAACTGACTGCTTTGTAGGTGATCTGTAAAAGAGTAAGAAAGTTATAAACTGCCTTCAGCAGAGGGACAGAGATTGCATCTTTATCCAGTAAACCTTTCTGATGTATGCACTGTCAGACATTTTATGATAAGCTATCTTACTCTCTTATACTCTTCAAATCCCAAATCCCATGAAGGGACACAGAAACTCAGCCATAACTGGTATGAGTTATTACTTTTATAGATACAGAGACTTAGAAGCAGCTAGATTACAACTCTAAAGGATGGGTTCAGGCTTACATTAATTCCTTCAAGATGCTGGCTTTAAGAGTATCATTTTTTCAATTAATCTTACTGCTGGTTTTGACCAGCAACAATAAGAAAACCAAAACAACCAGGTAAAACAGATAGGCGAATAACAGAGGGTGTAGCCCCCAGTTCCAGCTGACTTCACTATAATTACACTTTCCTCTGAATAAGATTATCCATAAAAGATGATAAGGGCAGCTTAAGGCAAATTTTTCAGGAAGTGGGTAAAGCTTGTATTTTAGTCTGAAGCTTAGCTATTCTAATTGCTAATTTGGAATTTTTCAGGTTATTATATTGTACCTAGGTCAGATTCTCATTTGGAGGAAAGGAGAGATAAAATGTTAGGTAATATATGTAGGTGTATATTGTATCCTCAGTTCCTTCTTTGATTCAAAAAGTATTTTTAGTTTTCATTAGAAGTATTAATATAAGTTCACACTAAAGCTTGATCCAGATTTCTTCTATTAATTACTAATTTCCATGCACTTTAATGAGAATTTAAAAATAAGAAATCCATTAAAAAATTAAAAAGAAAAAAGATTTATCCCTCCTTACTTTTAAAGTTTCATTTGTATGCGAATAATTCCAACATGCTTATTATATAAAGTGGTAATTGAGATCCTTTTTCCTATATTTATTCCACATCATTATAATTAATAAAACACATAAAACAATACATAGAAACATCTAAGTGTTGGCATTACACAGCTTAAACGCTTGTAATTTCCTAAAACCTCTGACTTAATGAAAATTGATTTTTATATGGCCTATCTGATAAAACATCAATAAAGTGCTGAAAATTAGTAATAAAAACTTTTGATACCATCTAGGTAGACCCCAACATTATTTTGGTAGATATAGGCAGATCCTCTACAGCTCCTCATCCATAAATTAAACTGAAAGTGCCTGAAAAACCACTCAACTAACCCCTCTAATTATAACAGAATACAGAAGAAGATTACAATACCAAATATCTCAACGTCTATCAGTAAAGAAATTAAGGTTACATATTGCACAAAAGACTCTCCCTTTCTGATGGTAAGTGTTGTTAGGTCTGCTTGTGGGAGAGTGGGTCATAACTTTTTTTGGAGATTTTAAAGAGACAGGTCAGATGGCTACATCACAACCATGTTTTATATACAGCTGATTCAGTTTTGCCACAGATATGTGAACTATTGCGTTTCCCTTTCACTCTCTTTTCTATATTTCTATGATTCTTAACTGTATTTTCCAAAATGTCACTTAAGTTTTATTCAAAATAATACCAGGCCATTGGAGAATCTGCAGTTTATGTTAGATTCTTACACATTTTTTGTAGTGTTTAGTTATTAGATAGCTACGTGGCTGATGTTCTGTAATGAAAAAAGTTTTTCCATGGATTATGCAGAACACATGGAAAAAAGAAGTATTTTGCCTGGGTAAAATGAACTTGCACTGTTTCTGTATTTCACTCCTACCTGAAAGACTGCTTCTATTATTTTTTTTTAAACTAATTTCTTATGTCTACCATTGCTAATGCCAGTTCAGCTTTGCACTGATGAAAACAAAAGGGCATGAGGGTCATTTTCTCACTTGATGTTGACTATTTTTATCAAATTTAGATGAAACTTTGCCCAATAGGGCTAATCCCTTCATTCTTACAACTGCAGACCTGTATTGGTGATAGAGGAGCAAAACAGTATAATTTGTCATTATGTCATTTTTTTCATCTAAAGGCTTCTTTCTTTAAATATTGGTAAAACAATTGGATTTGCACTTAATTTCACAATAGCAATGAATTCTTTAATACTTGATACTTCAACACACAGTTTTTCCCACCACATATATTAAAAGACTGTCTCCTTCAGGCACTAAAAACAAATGCCTGGCCCCAGAAAACAGACTAAGTTGTAAGATTTTTAACAACATACAAAGTTAGATACTCAGAGTAATGCTAGACACAGAGGTGAGATTGAGCTTTGTCTCTGGGAGCAGCAATGCACACTCAGGACTGCACATTAAGTTCATCTATCTGCTGGGATCAAGACCCTGGGGTGGACCTCCTGCTGAAAGAAGGTGTCTGCTGCTGTAGTCTTAAGGCTGCCCCTATAAAAAACAGCTACCATCCAAAGAGCTTGCCCTGGAAAGAGTAGCCTTGCTCCTAGGTCTGTCTCAGGCTTACCTACTTGCAGTTTTGCCTCACCCAAGCTCTGTGTCTTCAACTCCAGGCTAAAGTACCTGGCACCCTTGTACTTGCTTTCCTCCTGGCACTTCAATTCTTTCACCCCTGGTTGTATACAGCCCAGTGGCAGGTGACAGGTGAATGGAAGGAGCATTCACCCCTTGCTGTGGCTCTGCACTTGAGTCACTCCCCTGCAGGCAGATTATCATGAACTGAGGAATCCCTTAGGCTGAAATGTCCCTTACCCAGATCTCCCCCTTAATAGATGAGTGCTCATCTGCTAGGCCATTCTCTGAAAGGTGAATGCCATGAGCACCATAGTTTTCACAAACATATGCCATGTTTGGTATGTTCATATCAGAGCAGCTTTAGTGGCTATGGTTTTTAGATCAGAATTGTTGATGTACACACTGCCAAGGCTTAGGTACCTCTTTTGCTAAGCTTTGGCTTGCAACAATCCGTAGACAGGAGCTAGACACCTTACTTCTCAAGCTTGGGTGATTTGGAGTTGCGCTGTATGCATTACCTTGACAGCACAACAATCAGCCAGGGAGGTGCCTACTGAGAGATGGATAGTCTAAATCAACCTAAAAAACACAGGTACTTACATTTCACCTCACTTGTCTGGATCTTCTCCTGTGAGCTACTTCAGTTAGCTAAACTATACCCCAGGTATACTTTTATATTTCACTTGAAGTATACATTTAAAATAGGTAAAATGTCCCTGTGATTCATTGTGTATATTTGTTGGCCTCCAGGTAGTTTACCAGTCATATTTATAAAAAACTTTGTGATACATTTTAGGCTTATAAGCAAACACCAGGGCAGAAAAGCATTGACAAACAAGCTTCCAGCAATTCGCTGTCTGTTCATATTCAGCCACCTGACTGGACTGAGTTGGCATCTTTAAAAAAAGTGACTGCTTGGTTGCATCAGTTGATATCTTTCACTTAAAAATTAATTATATCAAGTTTCTGATTTAGCTGATTGCCTTGCTCTCTCCATCTCTGCTCTGAGGTGTGTTATATAAACAGTATAAGGAAATACCAGTATTTTCTTATCTTTTCAATATTCTCTTCACTGTTGCAATTCTAGGTTCTTTTGATGTTCAGAGATCTGCACAGTCCTGACCACCTTAGAAAGCCATTCTTTTTCATCTCTGAATATATCTGCACAACTGCCATTACAGCTGATAGAGTTATATATGTATATATACATTTAAGAATGAACTGCATGTATACAGTGCATATATTCCTCAGCAATGTAATTATACATGCATGCATATTCTTAAGTAGAAAGATGATTCACCAGTGTGTGTTTCTAGGTACGTAAAGCCTAACATCAATAAAAATATTAGCATATTAACTAAAATATTCTGATTCCTGAAGACAGGCAACTGTTGAACTAGCTGGAAAGTAGTTAGCTTTATAAAAAAATCTATTCATACTTTTTCATAACATTTTATCCTCTTACAATAAAATAGTTTTCAAAACAGTATCAATAGGTTACTATTCAATTTAACTTTGCTTTTACACTATCTCATTTAGGTGTGTTTTTTTTTTTTTTAAACAAAACATTTCAATACCAACTTTGTACTAAGGTCGGGTAAGAAGCTCAACAGTGATTACTGTCTGACAGCTTAATCTGTGCAGTCTTTTGTCAATTTTTCTAAAAGGTATTCAGGCAGAGGTTCCACATAAGGAAAAGCAGTGATTTTTAGACATCTAACAATATACAATTTTGTTGAATTTGCATTTAAAACATGCTACCTTTTTTTTTAATTATGCCTGCTTGTTTCTATCACAATGGGCTTCCTGTAATGAGTCTTATCTAAATGTGATGTTGACTGTCACCACTGTGTTGTTTCCTATTGTTTAAAAAATTCACTACGATCTGATCTGTCTTTCAATCTTTTAAATATTTGATCCACATTACTAGATAGGATCTATACCACAATGTTCTAAAACTAGCAGTTTTCTTAAAGCTGATAACCCAGGAAGATTTTGGGTCCTGCATAATTCACTCCTACATTATGTATTCAATTTTATTACTCTAAGTCCTACTATCTTAAAAGATTCATTTTACATAAACTGGGGAAAAAAATAATTTTCTTATTAATTATGCACATTTGAAAATGAAAACCATACATAAAAAGTAAAACATGGCAAAATGTTAGGTACCTCATACAAAGTAATCACACCATATGTTTGCACTGGCTCCCTCCATTGAAGAAAAATCTTCTCTTCAAAGGTACTCCCTTGAATGGATTCAAGTGGCACAGCACTCGGGACTAACAGATAAAAAGAAGGAAAAAATGCTGTTTTGAGAAAAATTTCAGGAGACAATCTGCTTAATATTTGTGCTGTTGAGGCATAAAAAACATCTTGCTATTTTTTCTCCAAGACTGAAGAAGCAAATGCCAGGGTAGCTCAGAAGGAGAATTATTTATTTAACAAGATAGTGCCATTAAGGAAACATATGTGGTACCTTCAGTGTAAGAATTAGTGAGCATCGCACTTTTCCTGTAAAACACTATTGATGAAAGAAAAGGACAAAACAGCTTTTTATAAGGAACTGGGTGATACCTACTTGTGATACTTACCTATCAACAGTGTTACTGTCCCATAATGAAAAACATATTAACCATTCATATATAAAAAGCACTGAAGTAACAAGGTATAGTTTCAACAGACTGAATTAGAATGATTAGCTTGGGAAGACAAGCCACACGTTATAGAGACCAGTGATGCTCACTGACATTATGACTTAAGTCCTGCAATAGGGTGAACATAAGGAAATTATGAAGCAGCCAAACTGAAAATCTGACATTATTCATTTTCCTTAAAGTCTCTTAATTTATGAGAATGACCTCTGTAGAGTCAGGGATGTCTGAAGGTTCTGATAAAAGGTATGCCAACCGCTCTCACGTATCTGCTTCTGTTTCCTGTTTCTTCTGCAACAATTACCTTATGCTCGAGCCAACTTCAGTGCAGTTTTCAGAGAAGTGGATGTATAAACAGCACATGGACATGTATCTGCGATTTTATTTTTGTAACAACTCTTGCAATGGAATGTGAAAAGAAAATCTTGGAAAATGCACACAGGACTCTTGTGAGGCAACAGACATTGATGGGTTAGCACGTTCCTAAAAACTGTATGTGAAAATCCATTAAGAAGATACACTTAAAATTTTCCACATGATAGAGAAATAAGGTAGAAACTACTTGCTGCAGTGGTTGAAATAACTTCTCAGACTGCTTACTGAGATTTACTCAAAAGGTTAAAAAATAGGAAGATGTGCAAGACATCTGGTGACTCCTTCCCATTGCTAGGTCTGGTAGAGCACTATCCTTCCTTCTACTGCTCCATGCTGTTTGTCTGGGATTTTACACAGTCCAAGACTTCATAATCACCTTGCAAAAACTCTCCAGGGAGCCCCTTCCTCTACCATGGGGAAGCTCCAAGGACATAGGTGATTGTTTCCGAACTGGCTTACTAGTCCCATATGGACCAGTAAGATGATGGCTTTAGGGCAATCCTAAGTCTGGGCACTAAACCTCGCTTCCAAGTAGGACAGAACTTTCAAAACTGAATTGGAATCATGAGGTTAATGATTTATGTGTAAAGGGAGAGGAATTAAATATAGTGTAAATAAGTTGGAAGTATAACAAAACACTGGTAACCCTCTAAAACTATCTGAAGGCAATAAACTGAGAAGTTATGCCATGAGGTAGGTCAAACACTGGCAGAGGTTACCTACAGAGGTTGTGTGATATCCCTCTTTGGTGATACTCAAAACTCAACTGTAAAAGACCTTGAGCAATCTGCTCTCACTTGATCTGCTCTGAGCAAAAGGTTGAACTAAATGAGCTTTGGATGTCCCTTGCAACCTACATTATTGTGTGATTTTAAAAATTATGATGATCATTTGGGTTAGTATACTCTGTTGTGTTACATCCAGATTTATGTACCTTACTGAAAGTGTATGGTATACTAAATTGTTATAATTTCTGTCCAAGGTATTCTCTCAACCACTGATGCTGTTTTAAATAGGTCAGAGAGGGCCAGGAGTAAGAAAATATTATGCAAAATTTTAAAGAAAATACATAAATGGCCTAGATAACAATACAGTCTTCAGCTTTGACATCCTACAATTAAATAAAATCAAAATTTGGATGACAGCAAAATTAATTCTAATTAAACAATTTTTTTGTTACCTATGCTTTATCAAATCTATTGCATTAGCAACTATACATTCCTAAATTGTTTAATTTATTCCCTCGGATATTTTGATTAGTAATTATTACTACACAAAA
>JANZLQ010000050.1:1111045-1132562 GCA_026212715.1 Elanus axillaris | reverse complement strand
TGTTTAATTTAGTCCCTCGTATATTTTGATTAGTAATTAGTACTACACAAAACCAATACAGGATATATTAAACTATTTAATAGGTTTAAATGACAGACTTCAAAAATTCATCATTGCTGAATTTTTTTGTAGAAATCTTTCCAACATATTTGCAGTAAATCTATCATTGATCTGGAAGAAAATATAAAGCCATTCCTGTTCAGATTGCAGACAATAAAAACGGGAGGAGGACAGATCTGTTATATAAAGAAGTGCCAGGCATTTGACAAGGTTTCTTTGAACTGTATGCATTTTTAAATGGCTAAGAGCAAGGTCAAAAAAACTAAGGTACACTTGTAGAGGGCACTAAGGAGCTATATACCTCAGTACAGAGTGTTCTCAAAAGGTGAAACTGATTCCTGGTGCATGATCAATTCAACAAGGAATTTCCATTTTGGTATCATAGCTAACAGAGCTCCAGTAAACTCCTTGCATGTATAATCACAATAATATCACAAAGGACTTAGGGAGATGGTATAAGCTTTTCATGCAATATTTTTACAGCATTACAGAGATACTGCAGCCAATTCTGTCATCCCTGCTTCAAAAAAGACACTCAAAAATTACATTATTGCTCAAAATTAAAAGAAAGATATTTGAAAAACCCATGTTAGCTGAAAATTACTAGAAGAAAGGAAATATCTATATATTTCAATGTCTGTATATGGAATATTTCATCTGAATAAGCAGCTAAGAGTGTCCAGTGGTTGGAAAGCCAAAGCTAGGGAAATTGAAACTGCAAATCAAAAACAAGTATTTGATGTTGAGCATACCACTCAATAGAAAAGATTACATGAGGGTACTGTGGACAATCACCTGAAATTTCTTCAAAGTGATACTGGAACTTTTAAGAGGCAGAACATAGTTCAAGCACAAGATATAAGTTTAATGAAGAAATTATTAAATCATTTGTGATGTTACAGGTTATGTAAAAGATCATTATAACACTTTGAATGGACTCTTTACTACCTTAAAACTGGTGAAGTTGGTGGAAAAACTGTTACAGATTCTAGTGAAAGTTCAACATGCACTTATGTAGAAAAGAGTACTGGCTATCAGGTAGTATGCATGTACAATGTAAATACAAAAACTCACCATCTTCATCAGTTTGTACCACAAGTTCTTGGCTTTCTTTTCGTCCTTCAGGATTCATCAGTACTAATTTGATGCTGACATTTGTGTATGGTGACAGATTAGTAATTGTGTGCTGGGGATGTGAACTTTCTGTATCCCAGCTTACTTCTTCTCTAACTTGCTCTTGTCCTCCAGCCTGGTAACGGTAATGGACTGTGAGGTTGTATCGATGGCAACGTGTGACATTATATCCAAATGGCTCCCAGCAAATAGTGATTTGTCTAGATTTGATCTCCACAACCTCTAGTTTTCGTGGCCCACGCATTGGATCTGCAAAATTACCAACATAATTCTGGTATGATTATTTATTTATATTATAATAGTAAGTAATGTGAATAATAAGAAGTTATAGAGTTCTGTAAATATGACATATAAGCAGAAACAGGAGTTCATTGCTTTATCTCTCATAGTGCAAATGACAATAAAAGTATATGTCTCTGAAAAAGCAGGGGAAAAAAACAGTGACAAAAGGAGAGAGAAGTCTCTTTGATGAAAAATGAAGAGCAAACAAAATACCAGAAAGTTTTTATGCTTAAACTCAAAGTGCACGATAGAATTTAAATGATGCTTACTTTTCTACCTGTTGCTTGCAAAAAAAAAAAAGTCCAATTTTTTTTTACTAATTACTTTGTGTTAACACTTTTAGAGCAAAAACCTTCACAAAACAAGTATCTAAAAAGAATAAGTAATTTTAGGGGAAACTTGCAAATACATGGTGATTTTCTCTAAGGACTGTTTATACAAAGAGAAAGTGTTAGGTGGTTCTTCAGCTATTGCTTATTCATTTGTTTTTAAGTTAGACTGTATGCAGTTACTCAATATCTATTTGTCCAGGACATTAACTTAATAATCCAATTGCTTTACAAGAGTCCATAGAGTTCTTTTCCCATAAATATTAGTTGTTAATAGCTTCTTTCTTTTTTTTTTTTTTTTACCACATCTAAAATAAACAGTACAAATACTTCAGTTTGTAGTTGTGGTTTAGCAAAGAATCAAAGGCAGGAGACACATCAGCCAATATCCTACTGCATCTGTGCTTTCCTAGAGATCTCCCAGTTGATAACCAACCATAAATCACATCTAACAAAATCATACCCAAGAACTTATGGCTATCTATATACAAGAACCAAAGACAGTGGTTGATGCAAGTTAAATTTGCTTCAGTCCTACTGGTCCCAGCAATTGAGATAGAAAAGCAAACCCAAATTTCCACAATATTACAGCAAAACCACTGAGTCAACACCTCCTTCCATTTTCAAAACACTGTCAATGAATAGAGCCATTATACCTATTTAGCAATAATTTGGTTTTTTTTCATATTAGAGCCCTCAACAAGATTAAAGACAATTTCTGGTTTTATCCACTGCTTCACTGGTTAAATGTTTAGAAGACTTTTAATGAGCTAGAAGCCTCTTGTACATAAACAAATTAATATGCAACTTACCTCTTTTATGTTTATTAATCAGCATGTCTTCACTAGGAATGTTCTAAACAATTTACAAAGTATTTCATCTTTTTTACTTTTTAATAAAATCCCTGCATGCTTGAAATATCTGTTCAAAGATGTTATTCATCTTAACTCCTTGAAGAAAAGGTGTTAAGAAATTGCTTGTTCTAACATCTACAAAGCAGGGTATTTTTTCCCCTTTCAAATCTTCCAGATTTTTCTTTTTTTTTACCACTACCCAACAGTGTTGATCACCAATCTAGAATATTTGCCAACTGGTGACAAAATGGCAAAGCAAAACAAATTCAGTAACAGAATCCTGGTCTCCTTTCTAGTGACTAGACTGACTGGTAAAAATGTCCTCACCAAGGAAAAATCACTATAGAGCCATTACACTCAAACACCCCAGCTAAGAATCCTGGTGTTTGGGGTGTTTGGGATATTTTCCATTGGTACAACAATTAAGATTAATGAGAAGAAAACTATAAAGACTAGCAAGTCCTAAGAGTTTCATGTCTTCCTTGAACATTTACTTCTGCATAATTCAGACATAAATTTAATGAAAAAGGAGTTTTCCTTTTTTTTTTTGTTTCGTATCAGCTTCTAAGCATCTCTTCATTTAGGTCAGACTATGAATAGCAAAGGACATTTGATGGGTATTGTGTAACTGTAATGCTATCCGAATTGTCCAAAAAGAACTAGAAAAGCAACAAAATTCAGGTGACCCTGACATACAACATTAAGCAACCACAGCTGCAACAATATGCAACAGCCTGCTTAGTTCCATAGTAGGCACATCAGAAATTCACAGGGGAGTTGAGAAATCATTTTATTAGAGACATTAAGCTAATTCATAGCACTTTAAAATTGAAATCAAGTGGCTGTACAAAAACAATGGATCAAAACCTCTCCCAGATTTCTGCCCAAGAGGAAGATATTCTTATGTCATGTTACCTTAATAAGAAGTGCAAGTTAGCCCTCTAGTTAAATCTTGAAGTCATTGCTATGAGAATGACAGATACATTTTCACTTCTAACAAAACAGACAAGGGAAAAAAGAGATTTGATTGTAAAAGATGGAGACAATACAGCTTTTCTTGATCTTCACAGGATAAAGCTCATCAGACAAGGCAAACACCCCTGTTGCTTTGGTTCCTGACTTGATTCTGTAATCTATAGTATCAGATAGCTGCACAGCTCATATCTGTTTTTCTTACCATTCATTCAGAGATTATGTAAGTGATAGGGCCCCAATGACCCCTTTGTGGGGTAAGCGTAGTGTGTCAACCAGTCAATGTGTCAACCAGTCAATGACAAGCACTTAGTGGAAAGAAAAGGAGGGAGGATATAAAAAGCCCTGGGATACAGCAGTGAAAGACATAGGGAAAATAAAGCAATATCTTATATGATACATGTAATAGATGAAGTCATGCATTTCATTCACGTGAGAGAAGCAACAATATATTTTATTGATATAAGAGAATGAGTTAACAAAGTTCAATGGTAAATTCAACAGTGGTTTAACAAGATGTGGTGGCAAGGTACACTTGAGTATTTACTGCATAGAGGACAGGGTCAGACAAAACTGTCAGGAAGACCCTCCCATTGAGTCATGAGGTTCAGAACTTGTGTTCTGTGTTCCAAACTCCTTCTCAGAGGGGAGTTCAGGTGTGGCTGGATCCAGACTGAGTCCCAGACTTGGTCAATGGTTTATGACTAAAGAATTACACATGTGCAATCAATCCTTTACATCAATGCACCAAGTGGCATAACCACTGGTTAATAGGGGATGTGCACTGAGAAAGTGAGGCTCAATATTCCGAAGAGGTCCATGAAAGAGCCTCTGAAGATAAAGGCCTGTACTCCGAAGAATTTACTGATTTTGTGCCCTCAACCTCACTTCTAAATTCTCCAAATGGACATGGTTAGTGGATTAGTTGATGCTTTATTATTTCTTTCATCCAATAAACCTAATCCCTGAACTACCACTACTTTAACTGATTTATCTTTCTTTCCAATACTACACTTTAATTTATCAGACATCGCTTCATTACAGACCTGAGGACCTCAGTTCTCATCTGCTCTATATAGTTGAGTTGTCAGTCATCACAAATCTGTATGCTTCAAGTACCTGACAATTTTTGGATAAGAACGATTAATTCATACAGTAAGCAGGAAAGAGATAAAGCAAAACACGCCTACTTTTAACCAGAAAAAAAGGCTAAGGTAACAATGGAATTTTTGGATTAAAAAAACACATGGCTCAAAACAGTCATGAAAAATAGCAGTTATTGCAACAAAAGATAGAAAAAGAGTTTCCATTTGATCAAGTTAGCACTGAGCTTCTCTGGTGGTATCACTGTATACCCCAGAGTAAATATTTAATGTGATATGGTTCTGAGAGCACAGTACATCATTTCCAATACACTGGAAAGTATGTGCTCTTCATCATGAGGACACAGGATACCTGGGGAAAGAAAACTGTTATGTAACACAAAACGAATGACAGCTAATGACTATGGTTTAAAAGGGAAACCTGAATTAATTGCAACAGCACGATGACGTCATTTAGTTGATTTTATTTTCTACAAGGTCTTTTTATCACTTTCCCATGGTAATTTCACAACTTTAAGTGGAAAAGTAAGCATTCTATAGAGATGCTGCTGTTGTGCTCATGAGACTTGCACTAACTATTCATGTAGTACTTGAAGGTTGTCATCCTAGCAATGGTCTGCTGTTCCTAACCTTGCATCAGGTAAGGTAAGTGATGGCTACATAGAGAAGTGTCAATTCACAATGCTAATCACAACTGAAACCACATTTTTTTAGAGTAGAATATGAATAAGGAGATTAATATGCCATACTGATTATATTATACACAACATACACACCTCATACCACAACAGCTATTTGCCAAACCTTTGTTTTTCCTTACTTGGTAAAGGCCCACCTGCAGAGAGGTTATACAGCCAGACCTCTCCACTCAGTCTGCAGTTCTCTAGATGAATTGAGTCTCTTGTTCCTCAGTATTCCAGCTATTTTCTTATGTCTCACTGGTACAAGTCATGAGGTGAACAGGGAAAATAAGGCTGACCAATTCATAAGAGAAGAGGTTTTCCTCCCAAATAAGCACGCTGCCCGTCGTGCCTGAAGCTTAGTCACTTAGTTCTTACCAATTCCCCTGCTGGCACCTGCAGCATATTTCATACTGCTCTCCTGTCAGCTTCAGCAGGGTATCAAGCAGTGAAGTCTGACAGTTGCAGCTCTGACCTGAGGAACCAGCAAGCCTGGTTCTAGCCCCGGGCACTTTAGCATCCCATTTAATTGGTGATCTTGGCTTCTTCTCTGCTCTGCTCTCTTTTCCTGAGAATATGGAGCAGAGACAGACAGGATCAATTCCATTGCAGCTGCAATTCACAGCTCATTTCTCTGGAACTTCACACTTTACCTCTTACCACAAGTACAATGCTTTTTCGATCTCAGAATCACAGAGACATTTAGCTGTATTTTTAGCATCCTGTCATTGATCATCAAAACTTGGGTTTAGAATGAAAACTCAGACTGGAAGTTTTGTCTTTTCACCACAGACTGCACAGACCTACTGAAATAAGAAATGAAGAAAGGAATGGCATGGTGATTTTCTGCCACTCCATGATACTCCAGTAGCTACAGACATCTTGTATGTGTTAGATACTATTTGAAAGACATATGAACAATAGGAATGAAGAATTTACTTCTTGCTTAGGCAAACTACTGGTGTGGTTCAGCTCTGCAACAACTCTTGTGATTTAAATTCCAGATTGGACTCTATTGTCCTTCCACAGGAAGTAAGGGATGAACAGAACAAGAAAATACACAAATTTAAGATGAAAACCGAATCATTTGAGATTTAAGATATTATCCACCACAACTCTTTTAAACACTAAAGTTAATTAATGATAATTAAATGTACAGACTTTGTCACAAATTGCCTAAGCAGTCTTGTTCAAATCACTTAACATCTTTTCACATCAATTAGCTCTGAGTAAAGTGGGAGTCATAGTATTCTAACATCAGTATCAGAGGGTATTGCATATAATTTCATGAATGGCTGCAAGGAACTTGCATACTACAGTGATGGAGACCATAAGCACATATACACTTCAGACTTAATTCCACATGCTAAATCAGGGCTACATCTGATTCAGCAGACAATATAAGACACATGCTTTGTTTCAAACAATACTTGTGTTTTAAGTAAGTCAAACACATGCTCTAAGAGTTCACCAGCATTGGTAAAAATGATCAGGCTGGCGGTGCCCTTTACTGAATCAGAAGTACTTTCCAGGGAAGAACAAAACAGCACAGCTGAGAAGGTGATATAGAAAGTTTACTTTTCCCTGCAAAAAAACTAACATTAAACACTTAAAAAACTTCTAACAACAGAGATCACAAATCTCATTTGATATATATCTATGCACACCACAGCTCATCTATGTTTCTCTTTACCTGGTAAAACCCCACCCTGCAGAGGTTATAAAGCCACACTTCTCTTCTCTACAGTTCTCCAGATAAACAGACACTCTGCTGCTCCTCAGTAGTCTAGATATTATGTTATGCCTCAGGGGCACAGATCATGAGGCAATGAAATATCATTTCATCTACAGGGGAACAAACTACATGCCTCCTGAGCCAGCGCTATCAAAGTAACAATGTTTGGTTTGTTTTCAGAAAACTAATCTCAAGAGTTGTATACATCTATAGTCAACACCAAACAAGAAAGTACGTTAAATATTTTACTAGTTTGGCTTGTCCTTATTTGATTTGATTTTATATCCGATCTATACATGACTGCAAACAATTTGAGGTTTTTTGCAAACTTGATCAGACAGTTTTGTAAAAGACACGTTCAACTGTGATGGAGTGATATCTATACTGTAATTATCTTTGTCTGAGTTCTCCAGCAACAGATTCAAGTTCAAAAAGAGCCTTTCTTTGCTCAAAACACCACATGATTTACAGATCTGGTAGCAGATAAGGGTTTTTTGAATTCCAGTTTACCAAAAGCTACAGAAAAAAATAATAGGCAAGATTTTGGGTGGTGTCATTTCACAGCTTTTTAACACATTTTTATTTCGGTCAATAGAAATACATTGATTTTACACAGCTGCATTTCAAGCCCAAAGGAGCAGTCTAATTTGTTAATATAAGGAACGGCTTTTAGTTAGGACTAGAGGAAGAAAAGGGGCAATATACCTTCATGGCTTTTCATACTGTCCATTATTTAGGTTACAAGAGAAAAGAATCAAGCAAAGAGAAGGCAAAAAAGAAACAAAGGGACAAATGACTCAGGAGTAAAATTTGTTACTCCTTAGTAAAAAGTTACTAAGATTATTCAGGTAAAAGTAAATGACCACAGAAGATACCCAGCATCTCCTGGAAAGACTTCAAGTTATGGTATTTAAAATTCTTTACCAATCTTTCACTGTTACTTGCTAATAGCATTTCCAAAAGAACATGTCCCTCCTTCTGCAAAAATAGATGCCTCCCACAGAAAAGCAGCACTTGTCTCTTTCTTCTAAACGTACCCCCCTGACACTCGAAAAACTGTTGGGATGCAAGCCCTGCAGAGTTTCAGTGCTAATGAGAGAAAGAACTACGAGACAGCAAAACTGAAATGATAGTCACCTGAAATCCAAAAGAGGAAGAAATAATCAGGTTTTTATAATATATATATAAATATGCTGAAAACTAGACTATGACTGTTTTTCTTCAAGCATATTCTGGAAAAAATGGTCCCTTTAAAAAAATCTTTTTAATTATATTCATTTGTCTTTCACAGTCAAAATGCCAGTGAAGGATGATGAACACAAGGGTGTATGTACCCTAAAGTTATCAGGATGCTAACTTTGAACAGTAGCCTGTGGGGATCCCTTCTGCACCCTTCCAAGTTGACAGACTTAAAAGCATTGAAAAGTAGGAATAAGCTTCCTGCATGTGTTTCCCCCAGCACCTAAAGTTCTTAAAATGAGCCAGCTTGAATCCTTACTCACTTCTCCTCAAATTCAAATGTTAGATATAGTAGAGACCTACTTTTTCCAGGAACGATCATAAGTACTAATATCAGCTTATCACTGGAAGAATTCTTTTTGTAATATTTCTAGCTGAAACACAGGCTAAAAATATAGGAATTCTTGGGAGAGAACCACGATATTTAGCCAATTATAGAAGATTAATTGAAACCACATTGTAATAAGCATCCAAGGCATCAGCTCACCACTTACAAAAAAATAAGTGTAGCTGTTGCTTGAAACCAGATGAGGCAGGGGATGTAAGCTTTTAGTAATGTATTATTACAAGCACTGGATACAGAAACATGAATGAGTGATATAATCCTGCATGAGAGTTTCCTTAACTTTTTCATCCCTTTTTCTCCAGTTCATGGCTACACTATCCCATGAGGCCTATGTCTTCAGGCTGACATTCAAGTTGCTAAATACATTGATCTAATAATCAGTAACACCCTTTTAAAGTTAGTAGTATTTTTTAAGTGTTAGTTTCTACACAATGTTTTCTTTCATGACAGAGCTGATACGAACTTTTCACTTTATAGTAAAATTTAAATCTGAACCAATGCAAATTGAATCTAATATATCTTTATGTTGTCATTTTATAGGTATACTCTGAATGGTGAGTCATTTAAATTCTAATACATTTAAATAAGGAATGAAAGAAAAACATCATTCAATATATTTTTGTCAAATTACCTACATTACATGATTACTCCTTCACAATCAAAATCAGATTTTAAGTATGAATGATACAAACATGATTACATTCCGAATCTGCAACAGAGATTTTAGTTGCTTGCTTGGAATGACATACCTAGCTATTCAGTAATCACTTTATAATAACCCCTTTCATTTTTAAATCTACTTAGCCATCAGCCACCAGTGAGGAAAATGCTGGCAGTGGTTTTTACAACTACACATTAGTTTTACATTTCATGACAAGCTAATTCTAGAGAGTCTGAAAGACAGACAAGCATGCGTTCTTAAGGTTTTCTTTCTTTTGCATGAAGGAAGCACACATCTAACTGAGAAATGAAAAATAAAGAGTGCAGACATACACTTTTCACTTCACACATATGGCAGTGACAATTTATCCCAACTTCACCCCAGGAACCTCTGTGAATATGTAAATCAACAAGAAATAAAAGGTTGTGAAAAATACCTCTCAGAAGAATTATTATGGTAGGATGGCAAATAAAGTGCCTACTTCTGGTAGATGGTACCCTTGGTAGATACTTGGATCAGCATGATCTTTGAGGAAAATTAAAGTCAAATGACCCTCTTGATCGAATCTATCACAGGCGTTTAACCCTTTTTCTGAGTTGATCACATGGCTGGTTTAAAGTGTCATTATCGTCCCTTTCTATCACATATCCATCGTATGTTAACAAAGCAGATGTCATTATCGTCCCTTTCTATCACATATCCATCGTATGTTAACAAAGCAGATGTCATTATCTCTTGATCTGACACAGAGACACACTTAATCAGACATGTACCTCCACACCTGTGGCACCCTTCAGGAGTTGACACAGGTAACAAACTTCTAGACCAATTTATACAGCATGCAGCCCAGATGCTCCTCATATTTGAGAAGCCGCAGCCAACACAATGGAAGCTGAAGGTAAAAGGAATTGTTCTTGTGGCCACCTGACATACCTACCTCCTTGACACACCATGCAACAGTATTGTCTTCACTGAATATGATGGTTATCTGGTAATACAGGGTCAATGCAGAGACTTTCACATATACAAAGAGATAGTGCACATGGTGTCTCATATTTAAGTGTATTCATGAGAACAACAGACATAATTTGACCATGCACCATGAACAGGGGAAATGGCATTAATGTAACATACACTATTCTACCGAGAGGTCAAAAACTGAGAACCCAGGAGAACAGTATAAACATTTAGAAGTTCTGGTGTGAGGGAAAAATCTTTTTTCTAGCCCATTTTCATGGAAATGGCTGGAATAGATCTATGACATTGTAGTTTGGCAAAATGTTCTCTTTATACACTGATACAGTACATCTATTTTTGTAAAGTGCCCCAATCACCTTCTAATTGTGACTAATAGTAGTGGCAAAGCATGCACTGTTTGCTCTATTTTGTGACACACTAGCATGTTTGAACTCATTAAGTTTTATGGTACAGCTGCTTGAGCTGCCCCTGAAGTCAACTGGAGAAAAGATAAACCATTGTGTAAATTAGTGAAGGTTTCAGCTGCTCAATACCTGCCATGAAAGTAGAAGCCCAGAAACTGTTTATTATGTTGCGGAAAAGAATAAATGGGCAATGCTGTTTCATAGATCAGTCAGAGTAAGAGGTAGCAGTGTGTTCTGGTTATCACTGTGGCCTATTGCTACTGACAAATCACGTTAATTCAGAGCTGTTATATACAGGGGTGTTAGATAAATTGGGCATTGAAAACAGGCCTTTGTTGAACCTAGATGACAGGACAACACGGTCATATAAATCTACGTAAAATAGAAAATGCCACCAATGTTACTCATCTAAAAAGAATATTTGCCGTACTTTCTAATCTGACACATGCAATCAACCTTAACTAAATGATGTAGAGCGAGATCGGTTTTGACAAATAACTCTCAAATGCATAAACCTGATAAATGAATCGGATTCCCTGGAACAACTGGTAAAAGAAACTTTGAACTTACATACATGTCAAAAGGGAATGGAATACTCTGTCTTCCTACTACACTATTATTCACTAACTACTATTAACATGCATGTATTAAATGAGAGGTAAGTCCTGTAAAGTTGAGCAGATCATCTGTAGACCCTTTTCCCAAAAGAACCTCCTATCTAATTCCCAGTTAGTCTGGATACAGCCTTTAACTTTCCTCAGGTTGGGCCCATCAACGGCACGCTTCCAGGAGCTGAGGAATTACTAGCTACTGAGTAAATGAAGGTGCTTTTTCACCCACCAGTCTAAACCACCATCGATGTCTTTGTACATTGTCAGCAAATAATAAATTGGGCCTCAATATCAGTTGTGACACTGAACTCTGATTCCTTTCTCAAGCAAGAGACGGTACTTTACTCAGACTTTCTTAAAAGAAGCAAAATACAAACCTCTCCTATGCTATCTGGGTAACTCACCAAGTTTTGGATGTTTTAATTTAGAATGACATAAGAACTTACATAAATGATATAGGTAAAGTTATTTTTGTTTTTCTGTGTATTGGGCCACCTTGTATGAAAGGTATTTCTTGCCGATTATGTTTCCCATTCAATAACTATACACAATGTCTTTATACATTAAAGTACTTGAAAAGTACCTACATTAAAACTATATACTGTTGAGTTTGTTGGCTGAATATATTCAGCCTTTTTTTTCTGCTGTATCACAATATCTAGAAAATTTCTTTAGAGAACTCCCCCAGATTGCTCCCTCTCTGGCAGATTTCCTTGAATTTTCCTGTGACAGCTGAAGAAGTTATTTGCCACCAGTGTTGTCTGCTATAGGAAATGTCTGCATAAGGAAATATGTTTGCTGATGAAGGGAATTTATACTGTTATACTGTACTGTGAAATACAGAAGAAACCAGCCCATCCTTGCTTCTGACACATTTGTAACAAGGAAAGAAAATTCCAGTGGAGGAGGAAGGAGAAGAGCTGGTAAAAAGGGGTGTAGTTGATGGTAAACTGCTTCAAACTTAATTCTCTTTTCCTCATAAGATTTAACAGTCCTAAGACACCCACAAAAATGCATATATACCTGGGACTTTGATGTCTGCCTCAGACACAGGAATACATGATACTACTGACAAAAAGAATGGACAAAGGAATACAAGCACAGAATAAAGAAGAAAATATGAAAATAAACATGCTTTTGTGTAATATGTATCACAGGTTTAGTTAAGCCTGTCTTGTTTATTTCTTTTAAGTCATGCTTTATTTCCACATGTGGTCTTGAGCCTGTGTAGTTTATTTCCTTTCTCTAGTCATAAAGATTAATCATTTATCAGGACTACATTTCCCTATGCTGCCTGCGGCATCCCCTGCTTTAATTACTTCAGGTCACTTTGCATTTTGTTATGTCCTTTTGCTTCCTTCCCCTCTTCTAAATTTGGTCCTGTCAAATGGATTAAAGAATGTGTGTACTTATGCCAGAACCATAACTGATGTGGAAGAACACAAAGCAGCCATCAAATATTCAGGAAACTGGAGGTCATGGGAGGTTGTAAAGTACCTGTGATCCTGAGTGAAGGAGAGGGGCCAGGACTAGATTATAGTTTCACTGGTCAAAGACGGCAAGTTACTTTACTCTTGAGACATAAGCCAGCTCTACAGGTCATTCAGGAGCCCCGGATCACAGTTTTACTACACAGCTCAAGGAAAACACAGAAGAGATGGCTAGTAAAAGTCTACCAGAAATAAGCTGGTGTGACAAATTATAGAACTGCGTATGACAGCAATTACATAAATCTGAAATCTGTCTAACTAATTCTATCACCAGTGACCCAGGATTCAAAGTCCATTAAGCATTGTTTTTTCCAATTGAACTGAACTAATGGAAAATAATTGCTACTCTGGAAAAGGTCATACACAAAGTAATAAAAAAGCAAGTGCTATACAGTCACTATATGTTACTCTAATTTGAATTTAAAAATTGCTGACATCTGTTATAAATCATGCAGCTTTCCAAGCACAGAAGTTTCTCATCACAGGCTTTCCTCTATCTCCATCATAACTATGAAAGTCAAAAATTCAGGATAATGTTACATAGAGTTTATGGGGGGCTCAGGTTTTCATCTTTAAGGGTGCTTTTCCTAACAAACTGCGAAGAGAGTAAAAAGGAAGCAAAAAAACAAAAACAAAACCAAAAAACAAACTCAAAAGCATGCAAGTCAGGGTGTCTCTAGCTATTCCACTGCTGAGGACACTCACCAATTCATACAGCTGCACTGAGGCTAAATGTATGTGGTAGTCTGCTTCACTAACACATGACTTCAGAAAAGTTGACAAACTGCTGTCAGGGAAGGCAAGTCTTTAATTCACAACAAACAGGTGAGTTAGGATGGTTCATTGGGTGCAGGTGCCCAGGCACTGGCGGTGGGGCATGAGGAGCGCCCTGCGTGAGGAGCGTCCGGGGCTGCCCATGCTGGACACAGCCGGCTCCAGCCAACTCCCCACAGGACGTGGCTGTGAGGAGGGGGAATTTTGTTGTTTCAATTTGTCTTTCACACTACCCAAATCTATTTCAGCTGGCAATAAATTAAATTAACTTTCCTCAAGTTGAGTCTGTTTTGCCTGTAACCCTAAGTGGTAAATGATCTCCCTTCTTTACCTTGACCCATGAGCTTTTCCATCATATTTTGACCCCCCTGTCCTGTTGAGGAGAGGGAGAGAGAGCAATGGGGTAGGCATCTGAGGTCAACCCACCACAGGCGGGTTTGTATTTTGAATATTTACGTCAGATCCAGGTACAGGTGAGTGATCCCTGAATGAAGAATACAGTATCAAGACCTCAGTAAATAGCAGACTAAAATAGACAAGAAATCTTGCATTATACAATTTTTTTATTTAATTTTTGATTAATTCACAGTGTATTAAGTATTGGAGCAGAAAGCAATTGTTTTAAACTGTATCAGCACCAGCAGCATGTAACCATGGAAATTAAAACAATATTTTTTAAAATTACAAAAGGCTACTCAAGATGTATTGAAAGTATCTAAGAAAGAACATCCTTCTTCTAACTACATTTCTGTAAGTCTGCAAAATTATTAAAAAGACAGATATTTTTTTACTCCTGCTAAATAGTTAGTTAGATATGCTCCAGAATAATTATTTTAATTAAGAATTAAATTAAACAGGGACTTTGCATGGACAGAACTTTCAAGAAGCCTTAAAGCACATTACTGTTAGACCTCTGAGAAAATATTTTGACCAGGACTTTTCTACTTCTTATATGGAGATTCCACTGCCTTAATGCATATTTACAAGTACTCTAATATAGGAGCAGGTCCCAACTGGAAAAAAACAAAACAACAAACCAACACCAAAACCATAAAAAATCTGGCCTTTTAAGAGCTAAAGCAGAAGGTGCTCACATGACAGCTCAGAAGTAATTAAGTCTTTGCCTTTGCACTGAACACTGCATCTAATACTACCATTAAAAATACAAGCAAATAGGGGTTGGAGGCACTGGTCCCTCATGATGCAGTCCTTGCTTATGACAGAAGAAAAAACTCGGTATGCAACAGCATGGAAGCACGTATGTGGTAATTTATATAATAATGTTTGGCATGGTACAAAAGCATTCTTCATTTAACTTCACTGATCTGAAGCTTGTTCTAACAGTGGCTTGTGCCAATAATGAAAAGAGATACCATTCTTGGATATGTTACAGTTGTTCAATATGGCCACACAACTATCCCTGGAGATAATCTGGTTTAAATCATGAGCTACAATGACAGAAGAAAAAAATCTTTCTTACGAGCCCAAGAGTAGTTGTTTTCTCTCTGAATTCATGAGTGAATTCAGCCACTGCATAGCCACATGTGTGGCTGTCATAGGAAATCTTCTGTAGCCCAGTACACTGAGGAAAGATTTGCAAGTTCAAGAGACACATCCTTTGACCTCTCCAGCATACTGCATCACAGCAACTCCCCAGAGTCCTGTGGTGCACAGGATCCCTGTAGTGACTTTCTGCCTACAGCAATGGCACCTTAAAAGCTCCCAGCCATACCTGAGGCCCATTAGTGAAAGCAGGCTAGGAAAGGCAAGTTTTGTCTTAATAGAAGAGGAATGTGGATGAAATATTACTGTAGGTGAAAGAGGTAAGACAGACAACTCTCATGCACTCTCAAGTTTCCCATCAAATACAAAATTGTCACCAAAAGTCAAAATATGACACTGTTATTAACACCAGGAGATGGGCGTATATAAGGTTAATCTATCATATTCAGGGAACTTCTCATCCCTCCTGCTTAGGGCTGTGTTTGAACATGCAAATGCCCCGTGACATTAAGTCCTATTCTTTGGAGGCATCCCAAGAATTTTCATCTTTGCTCTTTAGTTTCCCAAGTGACAGGTGTAGTAAAAGCTGCTGGGTCACACAAACAGGAAAACACACTTCTGGTTTTCTTCATTTCTCTCCATTGCTCTTGGCAAAATGCAGCAAGAAGTGGAGAGCAGAACCAAGGCTCTAGTTATTCTCAGCTACCTCCAGGAAGCTCAGGGAACCAACCACAGACAGACATGTAACCAGATAATGAGGGAGCTCAAGGATGCTGGAAACCTTTGGTTATTCCTATGGTCATGCAGAGATGCTTAGTGAAAGGTACAGGTTAACCAGACTGTCTGATAAGAAGCAGAAGTGCCAAATGTCTCATCACAAAGCCTCTTCTCAGTCCTAGTCGATAGTTTAATTTAGCTGATTCAGGGCATAAGAAAAAACAGCTGAATAGAGACAAAGGTGTTTATTTAAATTAGGCTTTGGCTCAGAATGTCACCTGTCACCAGAGGGAAACACTGTATGTCAATGCTATAGGTGAAAGACCAGAACAGGTAGTGTTTATGTGTGCTGCGCAATGCCACATTACGTATTTGTAAGAGGACTTTAAAAAGACAGACAAAAAGCTTAAAAAAGCTGAACCTATTATTATGGAGTTTCTGCCTTTTAGCAGAGGGAAGTCTAAACCATGGTTATGCAATCTATTTTTACAAGGTTATGCCAAATTACCTATCCAAATTTTCTCTAGATAAGTTTGCAGTAACAAGTTTAAAAACACATAGAAGTTAGTTATAAATGGTAGAGCAAACCCTAGGAGGCTCCTCACAGCTTCACAGGCATTAATCATGATCCATATATAAAAGTACTCCCCATGAATTCACATAAAATAAGGCAATAATTCCATCTACGGTTTCCAATAACATGAACAAATTACTCAAGATTCAATCCTGTTGTTTATGATGTTGCTAGAATCTCTTGATAAAAGTAAAGCCTAATGTTTATAACTATAGATACATTATTCTTTACAGTATGCTCAGCAGACCATAGGATTACCTACATGACTGTATGTTGCTGAAACAATTTTACTCTCAGTACAACTGAAAAGCTATTTAAAACTACAATAAACAAACCCATTTGCTTCAGCAGAATTTGCAACTCATTTCAAATTTTAAAAATAATTATCCTGATCTTAATGTAGAGCTATCTCTTAAGTCAAGAGGGAAACATGAACAACAAAATGAATACAGCAATACTATGGAGACAAAAGAAATAGGTGCATGAAGGCTGTCCTACATACATGAACATACTTTATTCTTGCCTAAGGCACTGTCTGGAATGTCCTGGAAGAAAATTCCTAATAGCTGGTTTAAGCTTTCTCCATTTCCTTTAATGAAGAATGAAGAAGAGCATCTGAAACATTCTGAAGGCAATCTACGAAAACCACTGACTAATAAAGAGCTCCCTGTGCAACACCCAGCAATAATTATAAAGATCACTGTACATACAAAAATGCTATTACAAAAACATAATCAACAGTCAGAAAAATGCCAGCCAGTATCAGACATCACTGAAAATCCTGAATTCCTTTATTTAGTTACAAAAATCAAATAATTTTATTGTTTCTCAATAAAGCTACAGAAACGCACAAACAATGCTGGTATCGAGCTGAACGGTCCTGTGGTTATCTTGTATATGCCTTTAATATTACATTTAGAGGTAGGTATAACTGTTTGTCTTACCAGGAGAGAAATTTACCAGTGATCTGCAGATATCTCACTCCTGTGTAAATATATTCTTATATGCATTTAAGTCTGGCAGTCCATATGGCAACACTAATGATTGCTGTTTCAATTTAAAATACATCTACATATCCAAAATTTAGAGGAAGGTAATGTCAGTAGATTAACTTTTACCTTGAATAGTAGCAAAGACAAGACTGGATTTTAAGGAATAGAAGTTGCTGGCCAGAGTCCAGAGGAAGAAAAAAAAAAAAAAGTTTTCTTTACAGAAGGACCATTAAAAAGGAGAAGAAAAAGAAAAAAAATCTTTAGTTACCAACTTTATTTAGCAATTATTCCAATCAGAGAAGTATACGGATAGCACAATCCATAAACTTGTTATGCTGTGAATAGTCATTGCTTTTTTTCACTTTGAGTTTGTTCCTGTAAATAAAGTACTTTTTCAGTAATGCTGTAGAAATAGAAAACTTAACTTTTATAATATAGTATCTGAGGTTGAAGAAGAGCAGAAGTCTTCCATATAAATCAAACATTTATGGCTTGAGGCATATAGCAAAATAAAGCTGGTAATTCTTAAGGCTTCCTTTCCTTTTGCAACTGCCTCTACTTTCTAAAACGTGTTTGTTTCACTTGCATCCAAAATAAAACCAACTTAATCAGATGGCAAATGGCTCACATTGTGACCACAGGGTAACATCTCAATCTTCTATTACAGTAAAACACTCTGTCACTTTGGTTCAGGCAACCTGATACCTAATGTACACATCCAGGTGCAAAATTTGGCCATGTGAGTACCAAAAAAAAAAAAAAAATCTATCCTTCTGGCAAAAGACAAATTACAATGTTACAAAGCTGAGCCAAGCATATTGTCTAGAGTATCTGCAAACTGCTTGCAAACTGTTCACCTACTAGTTGTAAAGTAAGAAGACAAAGGACTAGATGACCCTGCATCTACAGTAACACAGCAGACCTGAGGTCCCTGAATCATCAAAAAACCCCAGTGTATTTGAAATATTTTTCAAGTAATTTCTCTCTTTTTTTAAGCCCACATTTTCACTTAATGGCTTCCCCTTACTCTACGTGATGATTCTTTAATATTTCATACTAGTTTCTAGCATGATAAAACACAGTCAGCATCCACTTTCATTAAAAATTTGATGATTACTTGGTTCTCACAAGTTGAAAAGTTTCCATGATTTTTATTGTAGATTTTGGATGTTTTGTAAAATCCGAAAAGTACACCAAGAAGTATTTATTTATGCCTTAAAAGTTAGCTAGGTATACACTGTGATACAGAACAGCTAGTCTGCATTACATCTGAGAAATGCTTTCATTCAAAATAATGCACGAGCATTTAATATGTAGCAACGAAACACCTGAGCAGACACCTTTGTTTCTATCCATTCATTTCAATGTCTCCAGGAGTAATACAACTTGTCTATGCTATTATGCATCAGTGGTTTATTTCATTAACAGAGGTTATGAAGGTGTTCACTATGAAATGAAAGCATTTACTAGAGTGCCTATCTCTAGGATCACTGAGAAGCCTCCCCGAGTCTACCTTCCCTTTATTTAAGAAACAATGTTGGCAGTCGATTTAGTCTGTAAACTCAATCTGGAGACATCTCTTCCCCGGGAAAACACTCTCTCCAGTCCTCAAAAGCTTTGCTGTCTTTGCTTCTTTGGCAACATAGCCCTGCAAGTTTGTGACCCCTAGCAAATGGATTCATAGCAAGTTTGGTGCTAATGATATGCTCCCATGTAACATTTTGATAAGTTCTTCAGGAAACCACTGTAACCTTAGGGTTTGGAATGGGTGCAGCACACACCTCAAAAGTCCATATGACAAGTAGATTGTTGTGATTGTCAAGCAATGACACTGTCCTACCAGACTGATGACAAATTTAGTCTTCCAATTTGTCATGACGTTTTGCTAGAGCAATTCAATTTCTGGGAACAAGCCAGTTTTGCTTGGTCATTTTCCTGCAAGGCAGAAGGCTGGCAACCTCCTTTACCAAAGAGAAACACGTTTGTTCAGCTCTTAATATCCACTCTGAGATGAAATATCAGATCTGCGTTCATACAATGGGCAAAAGATTTAATCTACATGAATCATATGGCTTCCACATGTGATAGAAGACAAGACATTACATTTAGAGATCATCTTACTGGAAAATGAAACAGCAATGAACAAAGAATGTTGAAGTTTGGAATTTCATGGGGAATGTCAAGGTTCTCCGGTGAGTCTGAGACTCTAACCAGAGTATCAAAAGGACATTATCACCACTTGAAGCTAATGCCATAAAGCCACAATAACTGAACATGGTATTCATTCCCTATGTGCAATCTTTGCTTTGCAGGCATACAGATATATCAGGAAAATACCATTTCTGGAAAACACTGATTGGTCTTTCTAGAAAGCATGGAAATGCAAGTATATTCCCTTTTTTTCAGTTCATTGTAAAGTTTCCCTCAGCAGTTCACTGACTAGCTAATGAAAGCTAGACATACAAGGTGAGAATTGCCTAAAAGCCTCATGGCTTTGTTTTGCGATGCCTACTGTACTATTATGGAATAAGGTGAACTGGGTTCCTAATTGGAGGTTTGTATGAAAGCCACAGCATCTTTAGCAAAAGCTCCTCATTTACTAGCAGTTTTGATGAGGAAAGCAGGCAATAGTTTCAGGTTCATTTAAAAGACAGGCTCCTGGTTCCATGTCAGTTCTTTTTCTCAGGTGATGTGGAATCTCAGGGAGAGAGCACCTCTGCACATATTTCATGTCTTGCTTTGCTTTTGCAAGAAGAGTTGTGCTAAAATATCCAGACTTTGTGGTTTAGTCACTCTAAAGGTATAATTAGAATTAAAGGTCAAGTATGTCTGCTGCAAGTGTACAAACATGTCAACTGTAAGCTGGGAGCATGTGACTGTTCATAAAGAACAGTCATAAAGACTTCATAAAGACTGTTCATCTTCTAACTGTTCATAAAGAAACAGCACGGTATCACACCATTGGCATTTCCCACAATTTGTAGATAAAAACTGTAGCAACTGCTGGTGCATTTGGTGATTCTGGGGGAGTGGGCAGTGATAGAGTGGCTAGGGTACCTCCTGTTATCACAAAGGGAGAGAGGAAGTGAGACTTGTCAAGTGATGGAAAGAGAGCTCCAAAGATGAGCAACTCCCAGTGTAACATTAGCAGCTGATCTAAAATGATGTTACCTGGTGCCAGATTGAACTCTCCACACTACTAGACCTGCAAAGCTTGGAAAGACCCTTTTCCAAAACAATGCCATCATTTCTATATTAGCATAACTATAAACAGTATTTTTCATTGGCTGGTGTGCTTTCAACACATTATCTAAAGTGTTTCCTAAGCTTAGAAAGTATAACTAATAGTAAAGATCCTGGATAAATCAAGTCCTCTCTGGTCTCTACATTTCCCACATTCCACCTGAAATGGCAGAATCACCTTCTGCCATTTGTCATTTTACCCTGATATATGCTGCTTTCAGTTTGCAATGCATTTTTTTATTATATTTAAACTCCTAATCATGTGGGGCTATTCATTTTCCTTATATATTTCCACAGTCAAGATCCTCCTAATTCCCTCCTCATTCACTAAGCTGTACTAATTATTTTCTTTATCTCAATTCTTCACCCTTGGTCCTTGACTGTTCTTTGTGTGGATCAATGTTCTCTCCTCTTAATTTTTTGTTGCCACCATTTTCATATTCTGCCCCCAGCTCTTTTTCCTGTTATTCTTCAGGGCCATGCAGCTAGTTAACTATTGTAGAAACACTTCACAACACCCTCTTGTAAAAGGTATTGCAACAATCATTGTGCTTTATCATTTCAGCGGATGCCTTATTTTGTATGTGCAAGCTGAAAACTTGGACCTGTAACCTTATGATCACTGAAGAGCAGGGTCAGAATTAGCTTCTTAAAATGCAGAGTGCTTTGCCAAAGCGGCCTATGAATAAAAGCTCTTCTGAGTCTCAGACTCCCATGAGGACACTCTCCACAACACAGTGCACCTCTGAGATGAACAAGACCTCTGAGATGAACAAGACCTCTGAGATGAACAAGACCTCTGAGATGAACAAGACCTCTGAGATGAACAAGACCTC
>JANZLQ010000050.1:1083577-1093781 GCA_026212715.1 Elanus axillaris | reverse complement strand
TTCCAGCAGCTTCTCACAGAAGCCACCCCTGTAACCCCCCCAATACCAAAACCTTGCCACAGAAACCCAATACACCCCCCCACTACCAAAACCTTGCCACAGAAACCCAATACATCTGGACAACTTCTAACCCCACTGACATCATAAATACTATCATCCTTGAAAGAGACATTGAGAGCTAGCTGAGTCAAAGTGTTATACTTAAACCTTGACAATGGCACATCTGAAAAATGAATGGAGACAGTCTGGAAAATTAAGGAGACATTTATCTTCTCTATTCAGAGTAAGAACACCTTCTGCTCAGATTCAGAAAGTCAAAGCACCATCTCACATTGTAACACAGAACTTAATCAACAATGGCCTGAAAGTGTGGCTTTAAACAAGGTGGTCCTGACCTTATTTTAGGAAAATAACTGATTTTAGTCCTTTGTCAGTAGATATTAGGACTGACACTATCACTGTGCCAACAGCCTGGACAAGTCTTTACATAGACATAAGTCTTTACATATTTTACAGGAGCAGCAAATCTAACCTTCATTATAAATGTTTTATCTTTATCCCCAAAGAGACTTGTGGGTATTTACAAAGATGCAGGAGGTTAGTCTCCATAGCAGCATTTTATCATCACTGGAAAAATGGTAAAATTTAAAACATGAATTTAAAATATGAATTAAAAAAAGGTTCAATTAAAAGATGAGTAAGAACACTTTATTTGGATCCTGCTCTGAATCAGCTCTTGCAAAGCCTATCTTTCCATGTTGACTACAGGAGTTACTGAAGATACACACTGAGCACCACAATCACAGATCCTGATGGCATTTGTAAAAGATGGAGGTAATCCTCAATTAGCAACTCATACTTCTGCTGAATCTTAGGAAGTAAGTTTATGGGAGTAGCATTTATTGTTTCCATAGGCACTAAGCTATCTAATGAGTCACAGTATTTCCTCACATTAGTCATAGCAATTCCGGGGCAAAGTCAGCAGAAAGTTTATTATGAAAATATTCACAAAACCCTTCCAAGTTTGATCACAGAAGGCAAAATTAGTGTAGTCTTAATGGCTTATACTTACTTTCCCCAAAATAAACTGACTTGAAATAACAGCATGATGGAAATACAATTATACAGCATGATCAGATTACTTATTAGTACCTAGAAAACAAACATTTCTTTGCTTCTCTCTGATTACTCCTGATAAATACCATAGGCTTGCCTCAGAATTTCTTTTTCAGTAATAGATCATTATTAGTTAAAAATTGTAATGTTATTTGAATTATTGCTTTATCAACTATGCTTTTCAGGATTACAACACATAACCTGCTTTGTAATATGGCTTATATAAGAAATGCTACCCAAAACTGATGTCAAACATGATGAATAAAATGGGAAAGTTAATGAGAAGGAGGGAAGAGGTTTTCTCCATGGATATAAGCAAAGGAAAATGCTGAAGATCAGCAAAAAATGTGGGCTGAGGTTGGACTGGATTAATTAGCTTCAACCAAAGCAAAAGTTTAACTTTTGCCAAAGTAAAGGACTCAAGGGTCTCCTGATCCTCATCCAGAAAGCTTCTATCTGAGATGAGCTTAATCCTCCCCCTCCTCAATAGGAGACTGATTCCACATTCACTTCTGCTACCCACCCACTCAAAAAAAGCTGTTCTGCTTTTCACTCTTTGTTTCTTTGTATGACGAGTCAGGATATGGCTGTAAAAGGGTCAGCTTCTGTAAGTCTTAAGCTCTGAGCAGGTGAAGGCTTAGTGACCCATGACAGCTTCTTTATCTTCCTGCAGGCTGTTTCATTCTAGAGCAATCTTGAGTTGCAGCACATTTCAACTTCTGTTTTTCACTGGAAAAAGTGATTCCAATCATAATCTTGACATCTAATGCCACTGCAACACTGTTGAAGCCTTTTTCCCTTTCCCAAACAGCAAAAATTGCAATTCTTGCAATCCATGGAAACTTAAAATAGGCAAAAATTATTTTTCCTCTACATCATGTGCCCTGTGCTTCTACTACAGCATGACAAAATTCTGATTTGAATTCTTGGTCAATTTTGTACTATCCAAGACAAATTACAATGCTTTAAGTTTCTTCAAAAAGAGGATCTAAGTAGCATATATTCTTTAACGTTTCATACTGAATAAAATCAAAGATATTCACTACTACTTTAAATTATATTCAAAGTATTTTATTTTAGCCAGGCATCAGCCACTGCACGTTAAAGTAAGGCAACTAAATATCTTCTGAATTCGTTTCATAACATTAAACTGGTGTTTGCAGGAGAAATACCACAAGCAAGTATACCCCTACAGATACTAGTGCATGCAGTTGCCACATACATTTTGTTATCAGTCTCTTATCAACTGTTTGTATAACTGTGGCAAATATTAACAATTTAGACTGAAACAACTACTTTTCCTCTTTCATTATGCTGAAAAATTTTAGCAAACATAGTTCAGCTTTTTCTGATAATGAGTTTAAAATTAGTTTATCCAATGTTACATGTCTTTCCACCATCATTTAACAGCTCCACTATCCCCTTAGGGCCAGAAATAATCTTGTGCAAAAAGATTAAAAAGAAAAAAAAGAATTTGGTTACCTGTGCTCATAAAAATAAACCTAGATTTATGAGCTGTAGATCTGAGAAATAAGTAGGTCACCATTTATGTACGATCGAAGAACTTCACAAAGATTTGCTCCTAGATGTGCCCATTTTTGATCAAGATACTAAGCCGTCCCTTATGAAGTAATAATTAAAAGTTTATGCTGATCTGTGATGTACTCAAGTTCACAGAATTCTCTGCTGACTACCTTTTTCTTCTTCATGCATCATTAAGAAACTGCAAAGGCAGATTACTGTGTTGCCCTGTTATTTCAGCATTTCAACTTGTCAAATCAACTGATGCTAGACTACAAGTGTTGCAGAAGACGTCTAGGCCCATGCCACTTAAAACTTCTCAATAACAGAAGACAGCTCAAACCTTTCCATTTTAAGGAAAAAACTCTAGTTTGATCCACTACAGAACTGTGCATCTATAAAGTTCCAAATGCAGAATAAAACGTTAAGATGTTATCTGATTACAAATTGTATAGTTTTAAAAATCAATGCATAAATGCAGAGATTAAAGCCTGCTGGGTGAACAAAAAGAGATATACAAACTGGCCTCAGCAACTTGCAGTAACATCCAGGAGGCAGCTACTGCAGAGCATGAAAATGAATCCAGAACAGTACTTTTCTGACAGATTTTAAGATATTAACACTGACTGCTTTCATAAGCAAAGGTCTATAAGTGAAAAGACTAATAGCGAAATGGTAGTACATACAGAAGTAATTGATCACTTCCAATTTTAGTAGACAGTCCCTGAAAATTATTATTATGAAAATAACCTATCTTCAAGTCAGTTGTTTTAGGAACTCAGTACGATATTGTACATTAATAGCTTAGCAGAGAACATGTCACTGTAACACAGAATAAAATATATTAGCTTTGGAAGATTCATGCCAAACTATTCTGTGATGCTAATGGAGCAGAAATAGATTCATTGTTTTAACAGATTCATAGGTAAGACAAAAGGCATTTTTACTTAGTCAACCGTCCATCTTTTCTATGTATGTAAGAATTGTATTTTGAGATTAATAGCATGCAGACTTTGTTTAAATAATGAACAGATAGTATAGTAAGAGGAATCAGTGTAAAATGAGTGCTTTTGTCTAATTAACAGTGATAACAAAAGCACACAAAATACTTCTGTAAATACAGAGCTCAAATGAGTGTATGGAAGAAGCATCACTCATCTTTTAGTCAAATAAGAGTGACTCTGAGCTTTGCAGTTGCCTTTGAAAACCTCGTGTCAGCATTTGTATCAGGTCTTTGGGGCAAGGTTTTGGTAGCAAGGGGGAGGTTACAAGGGTGGCTTCTGTGAGAAGTTGCTGGAAGTTTCCCCCATGTCTGACAGAGCCAACAGCCGGCTTCAAGGCGGACCTGCTGCCAGCCAAGGCCGAGCCCATCAGTGATAGTGGCAACGCCTCTGTGATAACATTTTTCAGAAGGAAAACCAGTTACAGGACAGAGAGGAACGGCAGCTGGCGGGAGAGTGAAAACATGTGAGGGAAACAGCCCTGCAGACCCCCAGGTCAGTGCAGAAGGAGGGGGAGGAGGTGCTCCAGGTGCCGGAGAAGAGATTCCCCTGCAGCCCGTGATGAAGACCACGGTGAGGCAGGCTGTCCCCCTGCAGCCCAAGGAGGTCCATGGTGGAGCAGATCTCCACCTGCAGCCCATGGAAGACCCCACACCAGAGCAGGGGGATCCCCAAAAGAGGCTGTGACCCCGTGGGAATCCTGCGCTGGAGCAGGTTCCTGGCAGGACCTGCGGATCTGTGGAGAGAGGAGCCCATGCTGGAGCAGGTTTTCTGGCAGGACTTGTGACCCCGTGGGGGACCCACGCTGGAGCAGTTCGTGAAGAACTGCAGCCTGTGGGAGGGACCCATGTTGGAGCAGTTCTTGGAGGACTGTATCCCGTGGGAGGGACCCCACGCTGGAGCAGGGGAAGAGTGTGATGAGTCCTGCCCCTGAGTAGGATGAAGCATCAGAAATAACCTGTGATGAACTGACCCCAACCCCCATTCCCCGCCCCCCTGTGCCACTGGGAGGGTAGGTGGAGAAGCCAGGAGTGAAGCTGTGCCCAGGAAGAAGGGAGGGATAGAGGGAAGGTGTTTTGAGATTTCATTTTATTTCTCATTACCCTACTCTTGTTGACTGGTAATAAATTGAGTTAATTCCCCCAAGCTGAGTCTGTTTTGCCAGTGATGGTAATTGGCGAGTGATCTCTCCCTGTCCTTATCTTGACCCACGAGCCTGTTGTTATATTTTCTCTCCCCTGTCCAGCCGAGGAGGGGGGAGTGATAGAATGGCTTTGGTGGGCACCTGGAGTCCAGCCAGGGTCAACCCATCACAACATTTTTAAAAATACTAATCTTTGCTAGAGTTTCCTTTGAAAGATATGTAGAAATGAACAGGATAGCCTCATAGTTTTTATTCAGTTTCTTTGAGACCCCAGGATTGGAAAGGAAAGGGTCCATCTCAACCAATAATTGGAAAGTTTGAAAATCAAAACATGTTATCACTTCTTGAACTAGAAACAGCTCTGTTCAAGATTAAACAGAACCTTGATAAGATGGCCTTAGAAAGATCCTACTTGATGAACAGTCGTATATATAGACTGAGACAGAGTTAATGCTAATAAAAAGAAAAAAAGACTGAGAAGCCCTATCTGCAAAATATTACTCTGAATTACTGCAAGACTTGATTCAACCACCAGAATTTTTCATCTTTTACAGTGAGTGAAAAAAATAACGAAAGAGTTTTTAGTTTCTTTTTAAAACAACAATGCAACGTTATTTGTCAGTGAAAGGTTTTTTGACAAAAGAAATGCTTTCATTGATTACCCTGAATTATAAATTATAGCTCTCTAATTCTTCTTATAAATGAATACTCTTCATAATCTAGCCTTACTTGTCAGACAAAAAAAGATGAAACTTTTATAATGGAAATTTAATTACAGTACAATTTTTGCTAGTTGTCATTCCAAAGTCATCTATAATTACACTCAGGTCATTAAAAGTTATTTTTTTCATTTACTTGGCCAAACATGCCAGTTACACACTGGTTCGTCCTCTCAAATTCAGCGCTGTACAACAGTAATTAAGCAAATTATTGAATATTTTTGGTGGTGGTTTTTTTAAACTAATTGCAAACAAAACATCTGCAGAAACAGTCAAAACAAAGAGCAACTGACAGTTTGATTTTTGTTTCCAAAGAACATAAATTTTTAGAAATGAAAAGGCACTTCTGTGTGTCAAGAGTAAACACCTATTATTGTCTTTTTGTTTTACATGCATTTTCGCATATGTATAATACTAAAAGATAACACTCCACTATAAAAGTCATTTTCTACTGCAAAATTTGTGGACCAAAACATCTTCAGAGAGCTTTTTGAAAGTTCTGAATCATGAACTAATGGATAAAACTGAACTCTCCCTTTCCCAAAAGAAAATCCTCTTTTTACCTTACCAGGAATTGGATCAAGCTTAACAGAATGAATAAGCGAGAACTAAATGCACATATATTTTTTAATAAATTTAAAATAATGAAAAGGGTGCTCAAATTATAGTATATATTGAAAGACTGCTAAATGCAGACATCAGCAGTATAGATTTGAAAACACAATTCTTAGAAGTATTTTAGATGGTTGGTCATATTTCTGATTATAAAAAAGATCATCCTATGGATGAAAGAAAGAACATAAATAGTGATATGCAAGAGCCCTAAATCATTAACTTCATTAGCACTCTTACTTTAATCACATCTTTTTTTCTTTTAATACAGGACTTCATGATAATGCTGTGCATAGCATTTCTAAATTTTATTTTGTTTCCTTTTAGATATTTAATTATTTCCTTCCTCAATGTCTTCATAGTCAAATATTTTACTTTCTTTGGGCCAGAATCCATCTAGCCATGTAGGTACAGGGTGCCAAAGAAGAATATAGAGCAGCTTTCCTCCCTCAAACATTTGTTGCCTATAAAGAGTCTGGAAGAATCTCAGTTCCACAGGGATGCATCTCCCTGCCTAACCAACACACTCATCAATAACTAGATGGATTACTAAACAAAACTATTCTTTTAAGTCTCAGAAATGGAGGTCTAGCACTTGTTGAACTGTCTCAACTTTATTTTTCATAGTTGTAAACAGAAACATGATGCACGCTTGCTGACTATAAGAGATCCTTGGACTGTAGGACAGCATCACCTATTTACAGCACTGCAGTGACCTAGCACCCTGAAGAGAGAGATATTTTTTCTTCCTCCAAAGTTAGGATATTTCTTCACCAGGATCTGCCCTGATTTCAGGTCTCAAACTAGATATCTAGTCTATAGTCTAGGCTATAAATCAGTAATTCTACCTTCTGGCAAAAATTAGCACCAGAAAAGCTAGAGCTCACAGCACCAGCTATTCTTCATGGGAACCTTCAGGAGGTTGGACTGGATTCTGCGTACAATTCTACATTTGTAAAATAAACAGCTTTGCAAAGCCAAAATGCCTCCCAAGTGCTGAAAAAAAATGGAAGCACCTGAGTGGAGTCATTGATCATTTTCCTTTGAAGTGAGGTAGAATTAATGTACCATTCATTCTGCAAACCTTTGATTTTACTTTTTCATAAGCAATTAAAAAAAAATAAAGAAAGAAAAAGAAAAGATTCAAAACTTAAGTATGTCACTGTTTCTACATAACTCCTGGATGTTTCATGCTTCACAGATGCTTCAACAGAATTGTGCAGTTCTACGTTCTACAACTGGACAAAGCTCCTGGGCAAGGTAGAACATGGTCCAACAGTCTCAAACAAAAGAGTGATCCTTAAAACAATAAAAGAGAGAAGCATGCCTGTCCGTTTATCCATTTCCATCTCTCGATACCCTTTAAAACTATAGGCAAGTTTCATCCAAGTAACTTGTTTCAAATTTAAACAGTCAAATTTAGACACACTCCTGCCAAAACTTAATTCCAAGAGATGAGAGAGAGCCAAACCAGTGCCCTCATTGAGGATGCTGAGGTCAGACAAGCAGAAGTCTAACATCAAATACTCCATTTGACAGCATCCTGGCTAACTGGGTGCTGTAAGGCAAGAGTGTAGCAGGTCTGTCATAAGGGAAAATGGGGTACCATCATAAGGTGGTGATATTTAGTAGATAAATCGTTCAGAAATTAGGCTTCTGTTGTCTATAGGACATTGTATTTTCCTGGCTCCTAAACCAGATGGCTCAGAAGTTCAGTCAACCATTTTTTTATAATTACCAACCCTGTTCTTTACAGCTCAAATCCCCTTTGGTCATAGGGGTGATACATTCATACATATATACAAAGGAAAAAGAGAACTGGATTGATGGGTATATATACATGTGCATGTATGTATACATGCACATACACACTTTCAGGCATGCAGAATTAGTTATTCTTTTAGAAATAAATTGAAGAAGTAAATACATTTTGGCCACTTCAAATGTATAAAAGAATTTGCTTTGATTTTGGATAAAACCTTCTCCATTGACTAAATCAGATAAAAAGCCATTCTTTCCTGACTCATTTGCTAATGTTTTTGCCAAAGGATCAGCATTCTTAATACTGAAGTGACATTTGCCTGTAACTGGAAGGCAGTATGGCATAACGATGTGAAAACTGGAATAACTGATGTGAAAATTGCTCTCAGAAGAGGGGAGAATATGCTCAGCAGAAAGTTTTTAAGGATAAATTCAAGGCACTGTGGAACTTCACAGGGAAGGCACCTATACCCAAAGCACTCCCTTTTCTGTATTTCTAATTACTTTTAATAATATAGTACCAATGCATTTATTTAGATCTGCAGTAATACTTCTGAAAAGATAGAATCAAAGCATCCATGGAACAGTTTATGTTCAATTTGTTCAGAACAGAATACTGCTTAAGGAATGCCTACCAATAACTTTCACAAGTACACCTAATTTACCATGTCTATTAAAAGTGCCCATATACCAGTCTTTGGTTTATAACCAGTACACTCCCAACTTGCTGGGGTTTTTTCACTCCATACTGAGAAATTCTTCCTGACTCAAAGTTGGGTAAAATAATCTTCTGAGTGTGTGTTTTTTGAGCTTATCCTTATTAATAAGAGACTATGAAAAATCTGGAGATTGAGATATGTCATAAGATAAATCATATTATCTACTTTTTCTCAAGGGTCATTATGTTTTCTTCACATACCCTTTATCTGGCAGATGTGAAGTTAATAATTTTGCCCCTCAGGTTTGCTATAAGATGGTGAAGGTTCATTTGTCTCAAAGGGCAGGTTAATTTCTTCCTCTGCAAATGTTTTGAAATGGGAATCTAATGAAGTGAAGAATTAAGTCTCCATTTATATGACTGCTTTTCACACAGCCGAAGACAGCACTACCTGGCAGTTCTTTTCACAAACATTCAGCTTCCACCCCTATATTAATCCAGCTATAATTATCAGCAAAGAATCTTAAATGCTTCTCCTCATTGTAACGAGGAGCTCCTCAAAACAAACCAATCTGACAGTCAGTCAGGTTTCATATTCCGTGTCCTTATCATCACCAGAGCGTGTCTATGTTCTGTATATGCTCCAGCACATGTGTCAGAGAGAGGGCCAACAGACCTAGATCTTTGCAGTTTTCCTGTCCTCTTCCTGCCCTCCCATTCAGTTGGTAGGGAGGGAAGAATGTTCTGTGTTTTCCAGGGAGACCTCTGGATGCTGTAACTGAACCAAAAATCTGTATTTAGGGACTAATGAAGGCACACAAGAGTGCGGGGATTAGTAATTTCTACATAACATGCTGATGTTAGGAAAAATGTTTGTGGGCACCAGCTGAAGATTCACAAAATGGAGAACCAACCCTGCAAAAGAAAGACATACTTGGGATGAAAGGAGAGATACCCTGATAATGTTTTATTTTCTAAATAAAATGTTTATTTTTCCTAACATTGGCAACGACAAATCTGAAGAAGCATCCAGAATGATGTGGTAGAACTTGAACTTTTGTCTATGGTAATGAGTCTTTCTGTCATGCTGTAGCTCACTGTTCATAGAGCCTCAGTGAAGGACAGGAATATGGTGGAAAGATATGATACATCTCTGCCTGTAAAAGCAGAGTCCAGGACAAATTAATAGACACCATGGTGACAGCTCTTCTTCCCAGCGTTTGACAAAAACTCAGAATCACAGAATGGTTGAGCCAAGGAAGGGTCTGGCCCATCTGGTCCAACCTCCCCTACCCCACCCTTCCTCAACCAGGGCCAACAACAGAAGGCTGCTCAGTACCATGTCCAGACAGCTTTTGAATATCTCCACTGCTTTCCCCTCACCTACCAAACCATTTCATCACAGAAGGCTATCAGGTTCATCAAGCATGACTTCCCCTTTGTGTTTCCATGATGACTTCTAATCACATTTTTGTCCTTTTGCATGCCTGGAAATGGTTTCCAAGATTGGCTGTTCCATCACCTTACCAGGATTATGGCGAGGCTAACCAGCTTGTAGTTCCCTGGGCCTTACTTCTTGCCCTTCTTGAAGATAGGAGTGGCATTTGTTGCAGCTGTATTCACTGCTGTTTACTGCATTTTTTTTTTTTTTTTTTTTTTTTTTTTTTTGTTT
>JANZLQ010000050.1:1068482-1083477 GCA_026212715.1 Elanus axillaris | reverse complement strand
TCATATTTTTTTTTTTTTTTTTTTTTTTTTGCTTTCAGGGACTTAAAGGACTCCCAGAGGGGAATTTTAGACTGTGAGATAAAGAGGAGTAGAACTGGACTGAAAGATTTTTTTATGGGGGGAATTTGTATTGTTTTGTTTTTCCTTGAGCCAAGATCCCCAATAACACAAGGGAAGGCTGTTCTGTAAGACAGCATCAAAGAAATCAGCTGAGTAAGGAACAACCTGGGTACTTGTTTCCAGGCAAGTGGCTGCCAAGGAAGAACTTTCATATAGTGGTAACAGCTGGCCATCATTTGTGTTGTCAGTAAGGCCCTTTCCAAGAAGATGCATTTTTTTTGTTTCCTAATCAGAGATAAGTGACAACTGACACAGGCACATGGACATAAAATCCATTACATAATATTTTCTTGAATTCTATTAAAATCTATCAGCTTACCTTCTACACATCCAAAAGCTGTGATGCACCTGCTAGACTGCAGAAAATCCAATACTAGTTTCTACCCTTACTTATGAGAAAGTGAACCTTATATGGGAACTATTTGTATATCAGAAAGGGATTAGGAGAAAGGATGATACAGCAAGTATTCTTCATTTCAAATTTATATTAAAACTGTAACTTACTTTCACAATAAAACTATACATGAAATGTAAGTGCACTGTGGACTTCCAGTTCAGATAAAAGAATGCAACTTCCTACTAAAGTTTTCATTTAGGTTTGTGTGCTGGGGTTTTGGTAGCAGGGGAGGGCCCGCAGGGGTGGCTCCTGTGAGAAGCTGCTGGAAGCTTCCCTGGCTCCAAGTCAGACCCACCTCTGGCCCAGGTCAAGTCCATCAGTGACAGTGGTAACACCTGTGGGAGAGCAGATTTAATAAGGGAACCTGCAGTGAGTAGGGGATTGGGATGCAAGAGGAACCCCTCTGCAGATACTGAGGTCAATGAGGAAGGAGGGGGGGGGATGCCGAGGAGGGGTTGCCCCTGGAGCCCGTGGGCAGATGGCAGGCTGTACCCCCTCAGCCTGTGGAAGGCAGCAGGGGAGCAGATCTCCACCTGCAGCCCGGGGAGAGAGGAGCCCACACCAGGGCAGGTGGATACCCACCAAGATGGCCGTGACTGTGGGAAAGCCTGTGCTGAAGCAGTCTGTGACTGAAGGACTGCAGCCCATGGAAGGGACGCAGGCCAGAGCAGTTTCTGAAGGACTGCCTCCCATAGGAGGGACCCCACACTGGAGCAGGGGATGAGTGAGGAGTCCTGCCCCTGAGGAGGAAGGAGCAGCAGAGACAACATGTTATGAACTGACCCCAACCCCCATTCCCCATCCCCCTGTGCTGCTGCAGGGAGGAGGTAGAGAAAATTGGGAGTTGAGTTGTGCCCAGGAGGGGTGGGGGTGGGGGGAGGTGTTGTTAAGATTTGGTTTTACTTCCTAATATCCTTGGGTTTTTTTGATCAGTAGTAAATTAAATTGATCTTGTTTTTTCCCTAAATCGAGTCTGGTTTTTTTGCCCATGACTAAGTGGGGAGTGATCCCTCCCTGTCCTTGCCTCGACCCACAAGTCTTTCTTTATATTTTCTCATCATCATCCCTCTGGGGCTGGTGGCAGGGAGGAGTGAGCGAGTGGCTTCATGGTGCTTTGTTGCCAGCTGGGCTTATACCACTGCAAGTTTATTACAGCTTCAGGTTTGGAATGGTGACTTTAGAAACACAACTGAATTTTTGCATGGAAAATGAAATGGTGCAATATCTCCAGCCCTCCTCCTCAGGGTTCAGGTGTCTGTGATCTGAGGTCTAACTCTGATACAACACTGCTGCACAACCTTGACTCAAATTTCTGAGAAAACTGCTAAGTTCTGAGAAAGAGCTGTAGAGAAGAACCCACAGTATGGCTTGAAGTTGACATTTTCTTATCATAAAACTAAGCAATGTTAAGACTTCATTCTAAGCCTGAAAAAAACCTGAACCTGTTTCCAGGCAGTCCCCTAAGGTATAGCAACAGGAAGGAAGAACTTAATTCCCAGTGACAGAAAGATCCTTCCTCTTTTCTTGAGACAAAAATGACAAAAGATCCAAAGAAGCCTACAACAACAGAGAAAGGCAGCCACTGTTTTAACCTAGAGAAGTTCTTCGGAAGGAACCAATAGTGATATAGAATGGGGAAAGGCATGGAAATAAGCAGCAAGTACCACTGAGATGCAAGACAGGCCAGGGCACGAACACTAACAAAGGGAGAGACTAACTGCAGAATTAATGACAAAAGATGGGAGGGTGGAAAATAGGTAAGACCAACTGCAAAGATGATTGAGCATTCATTCTGAATGAATGCCATACACTAGGGCTGCAGACTGTCCTTCTTGTAGGACCTGGCAGGTGCTCCGTGTCATGGTGCAGGAGGACTGTGGTGGCATGGAGAACCTGCCACCTCAGGTACTACCACATGGAGGAAAGGGACAACTGTGCTTACTGGACTGCATGGATTCGATGGCCTGGCACATACTGAGTATACGTTGGCATACCTGAGCATGTTGACTTTGCATGCAGGATTCAACACAGTTGCTGGCCCATACCACCTGCCTAAAGATACTTCTGCCTGTTGCAACCTGATGCGGTTAGAGAGCATTTGACAGTAAAGTACTGTATAATTTGTAGGGACTATCTAAAATGGGTATATGGGGAAGATTAAGGGTTTTGTACTTTGGCTTTGAATCAGGTTACAATTTTCAACAGTGAACCATGTTGCCTATGTGAATACGGTATTTCCATGCAATTTTTCAAGTGGCTATAGACCTTATGTGCTTGTAAGTTATGCACCCCTTTTAGCATAGGAGAAAACAGGGAACTTGGTTAACATTCCCAGGTAAAAATAGGGTTATTGCTCTGGTCCATGTCCGATTGTTTTCAGGATCTGGTAACAGGAGATGAGGTCTTAATGGATCAGAGGGAAGAGAAGGGTTCATTCCACCAGTGAGCATTTTGGCACATACAGATTTTTTCACGATGCCATTGGGCAGCACAGAACTAGTGAAGTAATTTTGACATCTTGAAAAAATACCTAGCTGAAGCCAAAGCAGTGAGCAAAATGAATAAAATGAAAAAGAATAATCTTTAGGAGTGGGGATTTAAAGAGTACCTCTGCTCTGTTCTTCCAGATTGTAACAAGCCTTCTAGGAGTAACCAGGCAGTTTACAAATAACCTGCAGCAGTGATGTAAGAGCTCAGTTGTACTGGGAGTAACAGCTTTCCTCCTGACAAGCTCAGGTGATGGGGTAGAAGGGACAGCAAAATGATCTATGTTAATTAAAACATTCCTGTTACTTCCTTGTATGAGGAATGTGTGAATTCTCTGCTTGGAAAATTATTGGTTAAATTGACAGTGATTGTTTTTGCAAATACTCCAGGGCAATAATTGTGTCTTGGCACAGAGAAGTAGAGTTCTGACTGCTAATGCCCACACACAATTTGGGGACAGTCTATCAGAAGTTTATTCATGGAAGTCTTTTTATTTATTTTTTATTTTCTTAAATTCCAATAGAGTTTTCTGGCTCAGGAAAGAAAAGATGCTAATTTTCTAGGATTATTCCAAATGCCACAGTGAAAAAAGAAACATGATGAGAAAAAACCAATGATTTTTCCTAGAAGGCCTTAAACATCCCCTCCCTTAGCAGGAGAGGATTTTATTTTAGTTCTTCTTCCTAAGGTAGCTGGCTTTAAGCTGTATCTGTTCACCAGCAGATTCAAGGAACAACACTGTTTAGAAATAAAGTTTCTAATAGAGAGGCCATAGCAAAAAAAATTTGCAGGAGCTCATTTAGCAGTTCTGGATTTTTAGAAGGCTGTTTTAACTGGGCTACTGTCTTACCATCAGAGTGCAGGGACACATACTGGATCAAGATTTGTATCATGCAGTGCATATCAACAACAAAGCATGTTGCAAAGCACTGAAATAAATAATTCTACCCATGGAAATATTGATATGGGCAAGAGAAAACTGCAAAACATAGTCTACCTTATTAATCCTTCAATGTTCCTGCTTAGGTTTTACTATGGACACTTCTAACTGGTTTGGGGTCAGATTTAGAGAAGATTTGACTTTTTCAGGCACCAGAGGATTCCCAATATACTTCAGTAAAGGATAGCAGGGTTTTTTTTATAACTATTGATTCTCAGGTCCTCAAACTTATTATATCCCACACGGCAGAGCCACTGTTGGTTCTGTGCTTACAGACAAAGTGATTTCTTCGGTTTAAATATTTGCGCAGCTATTTAGTTGCTAGCAGTGGCTGTGTGGTTGAGGTCTCTCTAGCAGTGGTTGGCATGGCGAGCCTCACACCAAGCTAATAGTCTTATTCCTCAAATAATGGTGTCTGAAGTATGAAGCATTCTGATATCCTGCCCCTAAATAACTCTAATTGTGGGTGACTGCTCTGGAATTCTTATTTTACAACTATACCAAGATTGAAAATGTACATCAGAGTAATTTGAGATATACTGTGTAATAGAAATGTTCTGTCCTGTACATCCTCATGAATTTTCTTCCCATCTCCCACCACCTTCCTTTTATTTTAAATGGCAACACTCTTCTAGGTTCATAATACCATACGACACAGCTGTGGGAAGAGGGAGCTTTGAGCACAGCAGCAGGTGATTCCAGACAACCTGGGGCAGCTTCAATAGCAGACCTTGAAACAAGAAAAGCCATTTTTCTAAGGCTGACTCAGATGTGGTTCACAATGGCCAAAATCCATTAAACTCCTCTTTTTCAAACCTGAACTCCATGTTCTAGGTTAAATCTAATCCAGACCTGAATGTAATTCCTCAGCCTTCCTGAACATTACACTGAAAGAGCACTTATATTTATATTACATTTCATCAAAAGGAAGCAAAGCACTTTAGGAAGTGTGTAACTGCTTGCTGAGGGTGATGCTCACTGAGTCTCTGGAGAGACTTTTTTTTTTCCCTGCATTCTAATTATAGATGCTTTTATTTACTAAAGTTACATATAAGACTTGTCTATTACAAGCCTCTGAGATCTCATTTTGCTAGAATGAAAACATATTTCAAATGCTTTGGAGAATGTCTAACATACTGCTTCAAGTCTCCAAGTGGTTCACTAGACCCCTAGGGAACAGGCAAGCAGCATACAATTATCACAGTAATTAAAAAGGTGCAATGACTCCTCTCTTAAAGACTCCTGTTTTATTAATTCTATGGTATGCTTTGGAGACTGGCATTATTTTACTCCTACCCAGCTTAATTACACCATCATTAGTTTATCAGCATCTCTTTTTAAGCCCTTGGGCCAGTTATTAGCATGTCACTTGTTAACAGTTAACCAATAACCACTACACCTTCAAAGCAGGATCTTCTGCTATAAAAAAGCCAATTTGTAGAGACAGATTTAATATCATCATTCAATTTAAATTTTTCAGTCAGCCATCACTTTCTGCTTTTAATTTAAGAGGGTTACTGTTTAGTTAATGAAAACACAAATAATACTGATGTATTACAAGATGTTACCAGGTAATAAAATACTTCCAGTACATAGTAGTTTATGAGACTGAATGCATATTTTAATACTCAGCAGTATGTACCACTGAAAAGACCAGAAAGCATACGACATTCTTAAATGTAACTAAAATTCTGGATTTCTCTCTCTACTGGGTCTGGCTGGGATGCAGTTAATTTCCTTTACCGCAGCCTGTATAGCGCTGTGTTTTGGATTTGTGATTAAACCAAGGTTTTGTCAATTGTTTTGAATGTTGCTGAGCAGTGCTTGCACAGCCTCAAGGCTTTCTCTTTTTCCCATTCAACCCCCTGCAGTGAGTAGACTGGAGGTGGACAAGAGGCTGGGAGGGGACATAGCAGGGACAGCTGACTTCACCTGACCTAAGGGATATTCCATACTGTATGATGTCACAGTCAGCAGTCAAAGCTTGAGGAAAGGTAGAAGAAGGGGGGATGTTCATTGTTACGGCATTTGTCTTCTCAAATAACCACTATGTTTGCTGAGGCCCTGCTTTCTAGGAAGTGGCTCAACATCTGCCTGCTGATGGGAAATAGTCAATACATTTCTTTTTCCGCTTTGCTTGTGAGTGCAGCTTGTTTCACCTAATGAACTGTCTTCATCTGAATCCATGAGTCTTCTTGCCTTCCTTCTGTTTTCTCCTTGACCCTTGGCAGAGGTGACTGAGTGAGTGGCTGCATGGGTACTTGGCTGCTGGCTGGTGCCAACCCACAACACTCTCTAACCGTTTAGTACAGACAGGCTCACTTATACAGCACCCAATGTTACATTATCTAATCATATAAGCAGATGATCAAACTATGAGAAAAACTGATTTAATTTTAAAATAACTGAAATACTTGTGTATTAAATACATACTTACCTTGTTTAGACAAATAATTTTACATTATTATGAAAGGCATAGTGACCCAGAAACCCTCCTGAAGGAAACTCTAATTTTTATGCCTCACTTTTGACTAAGCTGAAGTTATCTTAGTCTAGTAAAGAAAATCTTATCAGTACTAAATACTTGACTATTATTATAATTTAACTGTACTGCTTTTTGGTATTTTTCATTAAAAACTTCTTTCCAGTAATGAGAGGAAGAAAAAACCCAAAAAGAATATCAAAGAGTTAGTACTTGTTTAAGCTTGCATCTTCAAAACCTAACACTGGGATTCTGACAGCAACTATATTTCATTCTATTTGACATCACACCAATCAGTTCAACTGAAATACTATTTAGCCACTGACAGGTGGCTTTACAAAAAGTAACTTTACTTTCATATGCAATGGAAATACATCCTTATTGGTGTTGAAGTATGCAATTTTTCCTGTTAAAAAGACAAGTAACACCAAGCCATGCTTTAAAAGATTAGGATCAATAAGCTAATACCCTTTGCTTAGTCCCATTTCTTCTACATACACTTCTGCTAATCTCCCACCAACTTTACAGCAGCAGAAAGAAGATTCAAAATATTGGAGAAAATACTAATGCCCCCCCAAAAAATTCCAGGTCACAGTATACTCTATTATCTTCTGAGCAGCTGAATCCCAGATTAATATCACTGCCACTCTTCCTGAAAATTACTGTACAAATGCTTTAGTATAATAGGTCTCCTTTGTATCCTTTTACAGTCAGAGGTCAGCGCTATTAAATATAACATCCAAAACAGGAGCCAAGACTGCTACACCGCACCACTAATCACACTTTCTCATTTAACTAAAGACATGCTATCAGTCACACAAGAAAGCAGTCCTTTGCTAAACCTCATCTGCCAATTGAGACTTAACAGTACATACTTTTGCTGTTATATAGGATCTCTTTCCACTTTATCTACAAGTTTGATAAACATGATATTGAAAAAAGAAACTTACTCCAAAACAAACAATATTTCTATCAAGCTTGGGATACTCGCCAAAAAAACAAACCAAACCAACCCAAAAAAAAAAAAAGGATGAACTAACCTGAAACCCAGACATACACTGGCAAGAGAAGGGTGTAATGAAATGGAGAGAGCTCAGTGCATAGCCAATAGTAAAAGCTGTTTATTTATACAGCAATCTACACTGACCACTTTAAGGCATGCATAGGCACGATTTCATCTACAATCTACAGTGGCACTGAAGGTTGGTTTCAAGGTCACTGTAGCTGGCAAATGCTAACAGCTTATATTTAAAAGCATTCAGTCTTAATTCCTGCAGCCTGGTGATTTAAGGTAGACAATAAAAACTGCTATTGAAATAACTTAAGTTTTCAACTCTAGAAAGATGCTTACAACTTTCCAATCACTTTTGAGTACTCACCAGCACATTTTGTTCTTGTTTTCAGAGCTGGGCCAGGAGATCCAGTTCCTCCTTCACCTGGTCTTGTAAGTAATACACTGATTTCATATTCTGTGTCAGGATCCAGGTGCCCAATCTTATAGCTTGTGGAATCCACAGGCTGTATGTCATACCAGCTTCCACTTGAAGTTCGATACTCAACTTCCCTTTGAATAATGGGTCCATCCCCATTGATGGAATTGGCATTCAACTGTATCCACAGGTAAGTTGCACCAACTGAGGACAGCTGAGGTGGAGCAATGGGTACTGGTGGCTCTGAAGCACAATAAGGTATAAAAAGCAACAATAATTATACTGGCATTTTTTCTTTTTCTAAAACATTCAAATAAGCAATTGGTTTTGTACTATATTAGAGCTGACAATTGCATAAAAATAAGGATATGAAGAAATCATCACTTCAGGTTAACTTATTTCCAATAAACTGCAATATGCAAGCTCTTTTGCTTATGCACTTGGGAGTTTTTAACATGAAGCTTTTGTTTTATAGTATATAACTTCAAACCAGGTGCAACTGGAATTCTATAAACTAGACATTACATGGCAACTTTTAACTTCCAATTAAAAAGAAATATGATCTCATGTTTTCTTACCAAAATACCGTTCTTACTGGATGTAAATATAAACATAAATCCTAGTCAAACCCAACATTTTTAAGCTAAAATTGACACTGTAGTCTGTCCTTAGACATAGCCAGAACATTGATTTCTGCATGAAAAGAAAATGAATTTTTTATTCATTACTTCTCACAGACTCAGCCTTCATATTTTCAGACTCTGTGCAAGCAGTATAAATACAGTATTTTTTTCAAGTCCCATATCCTGGTTAAACAGAAAGAGCTTCTAAATGAGAGCTGGGGGAATTATAGTCTTTACCATGAGTCTGACTCTATTTCATGTAATGACTTATTTTCACTATCACACAGAAGCAGTACTGTCTCACAAAGCAAGCACGTGTGTGATCTCCTGATAGTATGCATTCTAAAGATTTTAAAAGTGAGCAAAATTTTAAACCCACTTTTATTTATTACGTGATGGAAATCCCATTTTAAATCAGACTGCAGAAATAATTTGCTGACATCATCTCTTTTTACAGGTAAATAACAAATTCTTTTTTTTCCTATTGCTTAATCAGAAAATTACTCTGCTGTTTCATGCATTACATCTGCATAAAATTCACCTTCCCATTGGTTAAATATATTCAAGTAGAATGAAAACAGGCTGCTGTAATAAGGCACTGTTTGATCCAATATTCTTAACATATCTGTCAGCAAACACTTCCACCTTCTTAAGGCTACACAGAATACATAATGTAGAACGTCTGTCTTCCCTAAGCTGTAGATTCAGATTGATCCTCTTCTGCTAACTACTTCCCAACGTGTTGAGATATAGGTAGTCAAACAGAAAAGAAATTGAATTTATGTATTTCATCATTTTCTCTGGGACTTCTAAGTCAGAGTCAAAGCAAAGAACATAAAAGAATGAAGCACAAGGGAGAAAGGAACTCTGGAAGTAAGTATTAATATTTCCTGAGAAATAGTAGAATTGCTATTTTAACAAACATGTAATTATCCTACGTTATGCTACCTTTTTTCTTTTACAGAAAGAGAACTCACCGAGCAACAAGTACATTGAAGATCATCTATGCCTCAGATAGATAGTGTTTCTAATTAGCACCATACATTTGTATGTAAGCTTCAAACTGTGCAATCTGTTAGTAAGTGCTGAAAGCTGACATCACAAAACAGCAAACATAGGCATTGGCATTATATGTTTTCACCTTAAGAATACTGATTGATTACTGTCATGAAGAACATGATACAGTGGACAGCAATCAAGAATGTCTCCAAAGATGTCTACTAATTATTACTGACTGGAATAGACATAAAAAATAGCTTTAAATGTTGTGGTAGATTCCAGTTCATAAAGAAAAGAATATTGTTTACATTTTCATATTGCTAGGGAGAAAACTGTTATACGTCACTAGCAATATATGGCAAACTGATGTCATCTTTTTTTTTTTAGACACACAATGCAGTTTTATTGAAATTATTGTTCCTGAAGTATATCAACTACGGCTTCCTACAGCGATAGCATGTCTCGAAACAGTTCTGACTTGACTCAAAATGATTTAGCATCAGTTTAAATCATTAGGCTGTTTTGTGAACCAAGACATGAAATGGAACTTTTATAGTGCATCCCAAGGCATTTACTTAGCCATGCTGAAAGAACAGTTAATTACTTTCAAGTTTCAAATGCTACTAAAGGCTGTTGAAGTGCCATTCAAAATGTGAACTCAGGAGTTAGGTCACCAAGGTTAGTGGTTACACCAATTCATTCCAAGTATTACAAGTACTTGAAATAGAGAGTATTTTATTTCTTTTTATCCCTCGGGGCATATTTTTCATTCCTTTGTGACCACAGTGCAAAAGGTTAATGCAAGCTGCATTATTTCAGCAAAGCCTGCATATACTGCAGTTTCATACTAGTAACATAGTTTATACTAAAAGTAGTCTTCTTACCAGATATCGAGGTTACATAAAAGACCCTTTCATTATAAACATGATGCTCATTATTAAGTGACTGGTTAAAAACATGAGACCTAGAGTTAAGCAGACAATTTAAGACAAACAGTGTACTACCAAATATAATAAGCTGATTTCACGAGTACAGTATGAAAGTTGTTCTTCTCACTAATTTCTTCCTTCTTTAGGCAGAATTATTTATTTTTTTTAGGATATTGAGGAGTTTGTATCACTTAATCAGGTAAGTACCAGCCTGCAGCACCACCGTCTTTCTCTAAAAGCAGTTCTACTGGTGGCCACTGGGGTAGCCTTAAATACCATGCAAATTATTTTCCAATTAATACCTTTATGAAAACAGTACAATAGACCTGTGAATTTAGACCTGTGCACATTCAAGGAAGGTATCGCCACTGATTGCAGAAACAAGTTTGTAGCAGTGGCTGTTTAGTATGATGGTTTAGCTTAAAGAGGAGTTCATCCTTGTAGATCTCTCTTGAAACAAGTAAACAAAGCTATTCAGTACTGTGAAACCCTTAAAGATAGGTTTTTAAAACAGAATATTAACTAGAAAAAGAAGGTAAGTTTATCCATAATTTGAAATGTAATGCTTTTTAGACTTTGGACAGGCAGGTGAATTCTTGAATTCTGTGACAAATGGCTACGGACATGATCGCTTATGGAAAGAAAATAGTGGCCACCTTAAAAAGCCAGAGGTCTGCAGATTACAGAAAGCTTCAGGCAGATGCTCTAATGTCACCCTACATAAATGTTGGGTTTTTTCACAGTAAATATAAGAAAAAGGCAAAGCCTTTATGATAAGGAGCAGCCCTTCTCTTATGCAGAGGATAAAAAGATATTTAGCTGTACATGCATATAGACTATTCTTATGCACTTCTATATTAATTGGAAACATACCCAAAATGGCAACTCTTCTATTTACACTGCTTTGTACTTTAAATTATACAAAATTTTCAAATATTTTCTACAAGATTCTAACATCTTTATGTTTTGCAGTTCTTTTAAAATTGTTATAGGGAGGGGAAAGGCCTCACACAGAGATGCCAGTGGAGATAATATAAATCTCTGAGATTTAACTGAGTTACAGAACACAAAAAATAGACATTTCTTCTCTGTGGCTCAGAACAGCTAACTTGAAAAATGAATAAAAATCTACCTCAACAGTAACCACAACATTTTTTGATTTTTCTTTTGAGGTGAGAGAGTGGGAGAATGGAATCATGCTACGTTTGAAGGGGAACAGGGAAGAAACATTTATCCTGCAAGCTGATTTTTTTTATACTTACATAGTAACTGTTAGAAAGACAGTGCCACGATTTTCCCATGTGATACTGTTCAGCACAACATGAGTAGATGAAGTGATAAAAATAAGGTCTCAATCATATCTGATGCTATGTCCACATTAATAATGTGTTATTATAAAATTAATAAAATCATTATAATTTTATCATCTTGAAATCAACTAAACAGCTTTATTTTAAGAATATTTTCTTCCATTTTCTTCTCTGTTTTGTTTTTTCATAGATATATGTATTATTGTGCTCCTCTTTTGAGCATGCAAATGATTCCATCCCTTTGGAAGCACTGGAGAGCAGTGCCACTTTGCAGCATTTAATTGTGGATGAAGGGCAAAAAATACCCCTACTCATAACAAAAGACACAGTAATGATTTTGAAACATCATGGTTCTTCATGCAATATTTTTTTTAAAAAGTCTTTAAATAATTCCTGCCAAATCGTTACATTCTTTAATTACACAATACCTCTAAACGGTATGATACATAACATGTGAGCTAATTTTACACCATTCCTTTACTAAGGCTGTTCAGGATGAAAGGCTGACATGACCCAGTATCCTAATGTTCTTAAAATTACTTTTAAATTCATCATTTAAGAAAATGTCATTGTTATATTTTATACATATTTTGAAACTTAACAGAAAAACAAGTGTCATTGTACTACACAGATAAGCCTATGCAGGTACAGTCTAATTAGTTGGACATTAGTAGATATCCAGCTAAACCCAGTAGTAAGTAGCAGTCCTATAACCTCCCGTCCCTAACTAGGCACAAACTTGCTTCCCTCAAACATGATTCCTCCCAAACCCAATCGCTCTGACCTGTGAGGATTGAGACACAGACCCCATGATGCTGCAAACGGAATCAACTTTGTTCTCTAAATTTTCCATGTATATATCATTTGGAAAGGGGAGACTTCTTACATTCCCCAATCAACTCTCAGAGCACGTCTCTCGATATGATTCGATATTTGTGTTCTTTCTTTGGCTCCTGGTTGTCATTTCTCAGCTCCTTATCTCTTGGGTCCGGCTCATCCCATGTTGTTTATGGAATCATTGGAATGTGCAGAACTAGCGCTGTACAAATCTTCCTCTGTTCTATATTTAACAGAGTGGCTGAAGCCATACGTTTCCCATGCCATCTTTAAACATAATATTGCTCTCCACACTGACCTGCCTACTCCTGACTTGCCAACTCTCTTTTAAGACAGTGGCATGTCAGCCTGCACTGCTCTTGCTCCATCCATCCACATCTGGTTACCTAAGCGGTCTAAATCCATACACTCTTCCTGTTCTCAGCTTTGCTCAGTTTTTGTTTTCTCCCCACACCATGGTCACCACCCCCACATCCCAAACACCACTAAATTTCCACTCCAAGTTTGTTGTTATTTTTTACCACAGGCTGTATCTACAAGCTCTGTGTCTGCTCCTCTCCCTGCCTTCCAGTCTGCTGCCTTTCTTCCAATAGTGCTTCTACCTAGCATCTGTTTTTCCTCTCCACTACTGCTCTAGACAGTTCCCATTTTCACAGGCCTCAGTCCCCATCCTCATCCCCTACATACTTATATATGTATGTACACACATACATATTTTTGCATATGCATGTATGTTTATCTTCAAGCTTTGTCATCTTTATCCCTAGTTTTTAGTGCTTATGCAGTCCCAGTTTTCACCTATATCCCCATCATTTCAAAACACCTCCCAGTTTGCCATACCTTTCAGTCCCAGTACTAAAAACTTCATCCAAGAATGCAGCTTCTTGCTCTTGCACCCCTTGCTATCCACATCATGCATCTCACCATCTCACCCTCACAGTACAAGGGCTCAGTGAGATATAGGGCTGTATACTAAAACCACAGGAATGGTAAGCTCACAGCTTTTGATTCCTGTGCCTGGATCCAGCCTGTCCCAGAGGAGCTCATATAATTGCTTGCATTTAAATTCCATCCACCATATCTAGAATTTGGGGGGAATTTGAGAGTTTAACTCGGAGAAGTCTCAGGGTCTCAGTGGGTTTTATTTAGTAGGTTCTCAATTGAATGTACTTGAAAACAGATTTTCACAGAAAAAAAAAAAACGTATTCTTGACATAACTATTACCCTTCTGAAAAAAAATTCCTGCTTCAAAGCCCCAAGTCTTCAGCACTTTCCTATGGCAAGTTTGTGAAGATGGCTGAACTAACTCAACTGTTTTGGCTGGAGGTTTCTCAAGCTGCAGCACACACCTACACTGGAAAATATCAGCCAAAACATGAGCATCCAAAAGCAGGACTTCATGATAGGAATTGTCAGGCAACCATAAAACGAAGTCCTAATACCAGCACTGTTCGTAAAAAAGGGGTACAGACAGACTGGTGGATCTAGCATGAAAGTTTAGTTGACAGAGAGAGAAAACACGTTAAATATCTGTGTATATTTAATGTATGAGAACAGCTGATACCACAGATAAGAAATTGTTAATATTTTCTTGCTGTGTCTTGCACTCAAAATGATTTTGCCCTCCAGAATAAATTCTTTGCTCTAGAAGTCCAGAAGAGGTTTGGTTGTGTTCCCAGTGTTAAATCTTCCACTTAGAAAGATGCAGACGTTTAAGCTGCCAGCATTACAGATGGCTACCTTTCTATGCCCTCACTTAAAAACCTAACAAAACTCCTTTTAACCAATTTGACGCCTAGGTTTACCCTGTTTGAACTCAATAAGTAGTCTGAACTCTGTAATAATCTGATGTCTGCTCAGACAGGCTCATTCAGTTCTCCTAAATCTAATATGTGTTGGATCTGCCCACTATTAGAAAAATTCAACCTAGGAACTGTATGTAGAAGTCCAATTTACTTCACCAAATACTTTTAATCAATTCCACCCTACTATTTTCCTTTTGCTCAATGTTTGATTACTTTTATGTCACCTGTTAGATAGAAACTGCTAGGGTTTTACAATAAGTGGGTGATCTGACAAGGCCAATTTCATGTCTGCTATTAGATACAGTGACATTTCAATCCAATTCTCTGACAAACTTAGATGAGGATACTGTGTAGTTTGAGCACACACAATGACAAGGCACTTGTCTTTTCAGCCTTTCCTATCAGAACAAACACTCAGGTAAATTGAAAACCTCCCCTTCAGGATTTATTTAAATAAAGCAATCAATACTTTATTTCACCATCCTCTAAAAGGCATACAAGATAACACAAACAAGTTTTCAAGAAAAACCCCCTTTTCCCTTCATGTTTAAGGCCAGAATAATTGTTCACTGACAGGCTTTTTGCTCATTAACTTGACAATATTCATGTTTACAGTTCTTTAATAAGATAACATG
>JANZLQ010000050.1:1057891-1068452 GCA_026212715.1 Elanus axillaris | reverse complement strand
CCCTTTTTTTCCCCTCAATACTGATTAAACCTTGCTATAACCATATCTGCGTATCTGCTCAGGTAAAAAAAAAAAAAAAAAAAAAAAAAAAGAAGAAAAAAGGGGGCAGGGGGGGAGACAGAGAGAACATTTGGCAGTTTCTTACATATCTCTCATCTTCAAGATTTCATTCCTATTCCTTTGTGATTTCAGGTTTGGTTTGCAGCACCTCATACTAGTGGCCCTTCCACTGATTTCACAAGTTCTGGTAACTGGTCTCCAGTGCAACACCACATCAGGCCACAGCAGCACTACAAACCTTAAAGAGGTTTACATAAGAAAGTAACTGGAATCTACTTAGAATAAATTCCTATTTAGTGAAACTATGTCTACAATGAAGTAGAATGAACGTTGTACAGAGTTGTAACCCACTCTACTGTGCAAATCTCCCTACTTAAAAGCAAAGATACTTTGAAAAAATCCCAACTCCATTGCAGGATTTACTTATTTGCAACTTGAATTACAAGTTCAGTAACCAGAACGAAACAGAGCACAACAGATCTGAAGAACTGATTCTCTTTAACTTACAAATGCTAGGGCTGACTCTCCTATCATCCCAGCAATGCAATTCCAGGGAAATTCCTCTCAAGTCAGCTTAGTTACACCAGCATAACCGAGAAGAGAATTAGGTTCATTGTTTGCAACAGAGTGGAGAGTAATTACACTACTGTTCCTACAAATATTATTAAGCCATCAGTAACTCCCAAGTACACTAAGCATTACATGCAATATATGTAAATGTACATTTTTCATGATGTATTGATGGTAATGGATTAAAAAAAAAAAAAAAGACACAGCTGCACTGAAATCAATCCATTATCTTTGAATTCTGCTAACTAACATCACAGAAAAGCTGCTGAAAAATTAGGAAATAGAACTTCTTAATTATATGCCAACAATAAGAAAGCATATTTATTAATTAGCCCCTAATACTGCTATTTCAGTATAGTCATCTAAGGCTTTACAGACACAATGTTTGAAATGGTCTTTTTAAATCAGAAGGAATGACCTGCAGGTGGTCTCAGAAAAGCTCCAATACAGGCAATGGGGATTACCATGATTACTTTGCCACTCTACGAGTAGTTAATGGGATTACACCCTAAGGCTATCCACTTGTTCACAGTGCCCAGTGCAAATTTTTTGAACGAATCTGGATAAACACAAATGCTTTAATGATACACTTCACAATTTCATCTACTGCACCACAAAAGGAACAGTAATAAATTAAGACACTTTAAATCAAAGAAATTGAAAAAAATCTAACTTCTTCGGCTTCCTGTACCTCCCGTTACTGATGCAGTAAATATTCCATCTGCCTCCTTTGGGCAGTCTCCATTCTTCCTCATTTCCACTGGCATTAGGTGTGAAAGATGCTTAATCATTCCTATTGTGGCTCATAGCCCACAGTTTCTTTCTTTGCTGATTTCTAAACATTTCCAATTTTGGCCACCCCTTTCATTTCCTTTTCATGCTTGGACTGAAATAACCTCATTTTTTCCACCATGCTTTATAATTATATTCTCATCTCACCCACCCTATTTGTTTCTTTCTTCATCTATCCATTCAAATACTATAATTTGTTTTGTCTTGTTATCTTCATACACTGCTTATTTGCAACCTCCTTCTCCTTGTCCTGTCCTGTTTCTCTCCGTTTTCTCAAAAACGCACCCACTAAAACCATATTCTTGCTTTTGGAAAATAGTTTCTTCTTCATTACGGCTTTTTTGCATCTTCTACCTGGTGACCTAGTATTCCCCAGTCTAACCCGTAGCCCAAGTTTCTTCCTGTACAATCAAACCTTCCTCATCTCAAAAACATTGTTCTAACCATAACACTTCTCCATTATTCCGCTCCTCATTTTCTTCTTAAATATCCCCCTCAATTTTTATGTATTCAAAAAACCTCATCCTTATCTACAGCCTAACAGCTAATGTTCCTATATCTTTTCTCAATGTAACCTCTATTATTATTATTCTCACTTTGTCCAATCTTTTCTTCTGCAAAACTTCTGCTTTGCTTTTTTAATGTCTTGGCCTGATTCTTTATTTATGCCACTGGGCCTCCTGTCCTTCAAATCATTCCTTTACTGCTAGCTTCTCGTACAAATGCTTTCTATACTGACTTCAGAAACAAGATACATGGTACATTTTGCAGATGTAAAGAGTTATCCTACACCTTGCTTATTGTCCTACATAGAAGTTGCCTTTAGGAAAAGGATCACACATTTAAAAAGTCCTGACAAATCCTATATAGGTTTATAAATACACAAAATAATTAAAGAGTTAAGAGAAAGAAAAGAGGAAACCCCAGATCAACTAATAACAAAACCCTTATCCAGCCTGCTGTCTGCAACCAAAACTGTGCAAGCTCTTATACTGCAATAGGTACTGATTCTTTAATTAGGTGACTAAGTCATAAGAAACATTAATTTGTATCTTAACACAAAAGATAAAACCTAGAGCAGAATTTGGAAAGCAGAGTGACAAGAAGGTACTATATAAAAATTATATTTCTTGCTCTGTTACTCCTTAGCCTGTAAGTTTCTTTAATTCCATTAGAACAGCTACCATGATATCATCCATGATAATCCAAATGCTATCACCAAAAGAAAAAAAGTCCCGTCCAACAAAGGATACTGTTTCTAAAATCAGAGGATGCGTGTCCTTCCTAATTCCCAGAGGAAAATCGCACATCTATGATGGATTTCATTTTAGGGCACTCATTCATTCCTTGCCAACTTGGATCAAATTGTTTTCAGAAAGAAGAGAAAAAGAGCCTTTAGCTGTTCACCTCTCTTCTTGTTAGGTACAGAATGGACCAGAAAGGGAAGACACATAACACAATAATATGGCCCCACAGGTTAGATGCTGCAGAATCTGCTTTTGTCTCTGATAGAACAAAAATAAAATTGTGTTCCTCCAAAATATATGTATAAAAGAAGAAATCAAAATGCAATTTAAATATAATTAATGATAAAAAAATTTTTAGTGCAGTTTTCTATAATAAAGATGGGCAGACCTGTATGCATTCTATTTACATATAAGTGTTTCCTTCTGTTTTTAAAACCAACCCTCCACATGTAGGAATATGTGTATTTTATGTATTCACTTTAATGTAAATCTTTCATATTTTGCAGTAAATGTATTTTTAGGATGTAATCTCCACAAAGGAGGTAAAAAACTGTATTATGTTCTTACTTAAAAAAAAAACTTGTAAAGACATATAGTTCTAAACAGTGCATTTTGGGGAAATATTTAAAACAACATCAACAAGTAACTAGTTAATTAGCCTTGGCTGCTTCTGTCATTCCCTTGTTACAGCTGGATAGACTCTTAAGATTTACATAAATGGAATTTATTTATTGAACCCATTATCGACTTTAACAGGCTATGGGTGACATTCTTACTGAATTAACAATTGCAGGTCCTTATTCCATACACTGATCATGCAAATACTGATTTTTACTGTGAAATACCTTTAACTATCAGTTCTGCATAGTTTGATACACCAACTCCTCCTTCTGTCCGAATCATGCAGCGATAGTTGCCAGCATCCCGCTTCGTGGCATTTACCACACTAAAAAGAGCTACGAATCGGCGAAAGTTGAACACTTTTATGTCCTTCAAAGGCGCATCCCTTACGTAAATACCCTAGGTGAAGAAACAAAAATAAAGATTATTGTTAGTCATACTAAAAAAAACAAACAACTGACAAACAATTTTATTTTTCTCAAGTCCCCCAAGAGGGGAAGCAAGATAAAAGCAGAAGTCTGTATATGTTACTTTTACAGATGTTTACGCTGTGTGAGACTTCACTGCTTTTCCACGTGAGTTAAACCATTCATCATCAGTGGGCAACCACTCATCCGGAACACCTGCTTTCAACTCTTTATAGATTAACTAATAGAAAGATTTAAGAGCAATGTAACATTTACTTGCTTGGCTTGCTTTACGCAAATATTTAAAGTTACTTCCTTTAAAGAAACATGAAACCCAGCATACTCAGTCTCCGCTTTCTCTTCCCCTCCTCATCCACTACGTGGCACATGCATCTTGCACAGCTTACATAGAAATGCCAGTGGATGCTTCTCATATAGCAGCACCTACACATGGGGCTGGTTATCAGCGACCCAGGTGGAAGAGACTGGACACAGATTTACCAGGCAAATGACCAACAAGGCTGAAGCTGTCTCCATGTCTCACTTCCTCAGCATCATACTGGGAACTAGGCAGTTTCCACTTCAGTGCAGTGTCTCATCCTCAATTAACATATTGCATGCAGGGCACAAGAAAATGAGCAGTTTAACAGCCAAGGAGCACAAGGTCCAGCATAAATCCCATGCTACCGGCCTACTCCCTCAAGTGATCCAGTGCATGGCTGGAAGAGTGAAACAGGGAGGGTAGCAGACAGAAGAGGGCAGAGATGACATCTTGCCATGACCTCTGAAACAAAGATGAGGGCAGAGAGACTTGGCTGTCAGATCGTCATCAGAACTTGCACTCCACCTGCCCATGAAATAAGATACGTGCACTATGAACACTCAAAAATCATCAGAAAATGTATAATAATCAAATTACTAAAAAATTTAGTAGGCTGAAAAAAAATATACAAAATCTAGTGACATTTACTCCCAAAAGATGCTCTCTCTAGGAAGGCATAGCACAATCTGCTTGCTATGTAATGATACCGGTTATTTTTAGCAGGTTTTTCTGACTTCAGGAGCTTCAAGCAGGTCAAAGGTCCTGCACTGCCAAGCTTCTATAAACCATCAACACAGTTGGTGATGTCTGTTTCTCTGCCCTGGAATTTGTAGTTTGTCCAGCAGAATTTCAGACCTACATAAGAAATACTGACCTCGTTTGTTATGGCCTTTAATTGCCACTATATTGAAAGTATCCTTAAAATACCAGTTATAATCAGAGAGTTTCAAATACAAACCACATAAAATTAAACTCAACCATGAATCACAAAATCAAGTGAAAGTTAATCATGCCATTAATGCCAAAGAAGCAGTATAATTAAGAGTAAATACTAATTCTCCTGCACAGTAAGGTAGAATTATTCCCTCTTCAAAAATAAACATGGGTGATGCACAGCTTATTTAAAAGAAAAAAAAATGCTTGTAAGATGCCCAAAGAATGTACTAACATGCCTTAAAAATTACTCAGTCTTAAATTATTACTTGAGAATTACTTCAGATAATTGTGAGCTCCTTAAAATTCCTAGAATTCTGAGCTGCTGATAAACCAGCTTCTCTAATGTGGCATGGCAGTTACTGAAAACAAAACTTGAAAAGAAACATTTCAGACTACTATTTCAAAACTACTATTTTTACTGCTTTTGCCACTGTATTAACCTTCTAGCAAGAATGGCTGCAAATAGCAGCAAGCAAAGCAGGTTAATTATGATTTTGGAGAATGAATATTTCTTAAAAGCAACATTATCTTTACCTAAGACAATAACTGATTAATCCTAATTATCAGAGCTGCTGACCAGTCACAAACCACGTGGTTTTAAAGTATGTTTCTGCAGCTTTCAGACTTTTTAAGGACTCTGTGCATAGCCAACTTAAGTGTTTACGTTACATCCACCCACACTAGTTTTCCCTTCCTTCTAGTTGCAACATCAGGAAACTTTACCCAAGCTCTTTTATCCTGCCAAGAAATAGGGTAAGTTATTCTCTAGTGAAGAACATACTGCCTCACACTGATTAATTCTAGTACCTAAACTAGCTCAGCTCATTTAGAGTGTGAACAAGCCCCTCTGCACTCCAGCCTGCTCGCTACACTCACCCTTCCAAGTGGGGCACCTGTGTCCAGAATTTAGCAGGACTCTCATGCATTATAACACAACTGAAGAATCAGGTAAATATCTTAAGAATTATTTCTTGCTGTTCCCACCCAACAAAGGCTACAGGATGCTCTTAAAGGGAGAAAGAGGTGAAGGAAAAGGACTAGGCAACACCATGAGGCAGTATAGTATCTACCTTAATCTGCAGCCTGCAAAGAGTGACCATAGAAAGGTAGGACGCATGCACACTACCCACTGGCCCCACAGAACTGCCTCCTACCACACCAGCCCCCTCAGACGTCCCAGTGGCCAGCAGAAATCTGACCACCACAGCCTGGGTTGTCATATAAACTGCCAGCAGTCCATGAAGGGAACTGCTCAAATACCCGGCTCCATACGACGTAGTTCCCATGGGTTTTGCACATATGTAGAATGAAAATTGGAATGGATCAGTGCATTGCAGCATTTATAATAAATTATTACACTGGGGCCCCATAATCTTTTTCAACTTCTGCTGATTCTCAAACACACTAATCTCACCTGATTTCAAATGTTTTAACTGCTGTTCTACAACAGGAAATCTTAGTTTGATCAAATAATTGACTTATATGGCCATGCAACTTATGCTATCCATTCATGTCAGCAATTTTCACTGAAAAAGAGAGAAGCCAAAGCATATTTCAGAGGTACATATCCTTTCGCTCAAATGAACAAAGCCTTAAATGTAACTCAGCTTGACTCTATGGAGGATTTGAGCATTTCTGCCCACCAGCAAAATACAGATGTGAAACAGGTTATTAATGGTGGCCTCAAAATTCATGAAGGAGCTCCAGAATAAAAAGCCTTTATTTTTATTATTATTATTATTATTATTATTGTAACACACTTGTGAAACACATGTGAGATTATCATTAATAAATATTATCTTGACTGGCTTCTCTTAAACATTACAACTCGCAGAACCCAAGTGTAGAGTGCCTAATTACATGTTAGAACTCAAACAGTCCCACAGAAATCACTGGCATGACACCTCCTAGTAAAACTCAAAGGAGAATATAAAATTTTTTTAGTCTCCTTGAGAAAAATATTTTCAAGGAGAACATAGCATCTAGAACAGACAAATGCTAAAAAACCATAATTGCTTTACTTTCCACAAGAAAAAATTACAGCTCAAGAGCAAGTCTTCCCTCTCTTCTGGTACAGCAGCAAATGAGTAGGAGAGCTGCCTAATTGATTTAAGCCTGAGCATAAAAGGATTTTAACGAAGGTAATGAATTCAAGTATAAGAAAAGTTCAGTCCACAGGCATTGGAGAAGATAACTGAAAAAGCCACACAGTAGAAAACAAAATAAAAAAATAAAAATATAATGCCACACCTACAACCTCTCCCAAATTCTTATGTCAGCAATGGACAAATGGCAAAAGACTATATTTTTTCTGAAAAAAAGCTATTTATAATTTGGTATACAAATACAGAATGGCTTCTGTTTTAACTGAACCTACACAGCCAGCTTCACTCCCTTTACTTCTGATTCACATTTTGTTCTCTCTACACAGTGTCTTCAGGAAGCTGCACAGGTTTGACAGTAATCACTTTTATGGGTTAAAATTAACTATCCAAAGTTTGCAAGAGAATGACAACAACAGTTTCTTTTCCATATTTAACAGGCCCGTTTAAGCACACTGTATGATAAATGACAAGCTCTTAGTGCTGATTTTCAATAGCTATTTCATTTAGAATGGCTAGAAATAACTTATATCAAATGAACATTTGTTTATTGAACGTATTAGTAGATCCCGCTACAATTTTTACAAAGAATTATTTTCAGTAGCATTCACATAAATAAGTTAGCACTCACTAATGTGACATTTTGAAGTCCCACAAATAAAAGAGATCACTTACTGTTTTACTAATTATAGTTATTGAAACCTTAATCTCATTTTTTTTAAGATAGATACTGAAATTTACCAAGAGGTCTCACAAACTCCCACTTTTTATGTGGAAGCCTGAGTCTTCACAAATACATAATCTTATTGAAAATTAAAGAAAAAACGACAAGTCTGTAATTTACTAATCCCATTCCAGAAAAGTGTATAAAATTCATGATTTACAATGCAACACTATGGTACTCTATATTAGAACCCTTTAAAACAGGTTGTTGGAGCAAATTTGTAGTATCCTTCTGTTTTCTGGGTGCGGTTTATCTGTTCAATTGTTTTAAATCAGTTCAAAGATAAATATGGTTCTTCTTTACTGCTTTGCCATGTGAAAGACTGAGGCTTTACTATAGATTAAGTCTGCTAGCTTTTCCTGCCTCTGGGACTCGGAGAACTGTGCAAACAGGACACTTCATTCTTTGGAAAGAAGAAACTGCCGTAATTATTTAATGCTAGACCCGCTTGGACTATGAAGGCCATGTCCCCAGGGCAGAGCTGTCTAACCTTCTTAGAGCAGAAGAATTTTGACCCCAAACAAAGATTGCAAGATGCTGAGATCCGAAACCGAAAATAACAGATTCCATTGGCTGCTGAGCAACCCATGTTTTCAAATGCTCAGAGAAAGCTTTTAAAAAAAATAAATATACATATTTAAAAATGCTATTTAAGCCAACTAATGAAAATATATAAATGGTAAGTCACTTGTAAGAAATTTTCTATTAAACAACATCTTATTTAATATAAAAATATAATCTTAATTTAACCTCAGGTTATACATAGCTTGAAAATCCATATTCCTCGTACCAGCATATTAAATGCATACAGACAGCTTAAAGCATTTTAAAATGCACATTATTTTTCCATTTTAGGCAAGCTAGCTAGAATGTAAAGAAATAGGTTGACGGTTATTTAAATTATACTTACAGTCTCTTTTAGGCAATGAACTAATTCTTTAAGTCTTCTAAATGAACAACAATTTAACAGCAACAAGATATATATTAAACCTTTCAGAAATACTTTTTACAAAAACACAGCAGTAATTCAAAGGGATTGAAGTTCTGGGATGTTACATCCAGCACTACTACTGCATCTATCACTCTCAAGACATGTTTCAACAATTTTGCCAGAAGAGACTTAAAAGGAAACATCGGTCAGTTACCCTCTGTCCATACAGGTAGATTAAGCAGCTTTTCATACATTTAATAAAAGAAAGGTTTGCATTATCCCACGTTCAAATATGCACATTTATAAAATTGTGATTAGAGTCATACCACTGGGACCTTGAATAATATCAGCAGTGCCAGAAGTAATTTTGTTTAAAATATGTATAAAATCTAAATCAAATAGTAATTAATACCTCAACAGAATTGCTTTGCAGAGTTCACATCAGTCTAATAATTAAGACATTAATACCTCTGAATTTCTAGAATTGCTTTCATAACCAAGATAACTGTTTGTCAGTCTAGATTAGAACCACCACAGATCTTGTGATTATCTTGTTTTTATTCCATCTGTGTACATTCACAAGTGTATTTCATTCAAGAAACGAGGCTGTGCTGGAAAAAAAATTATTATTGTCCTGTTTGGAATTATTCTGCTATGAGACAGAATTGCACTCTGCATGTGTAACTAATGGGCATTCAAGCAAAATGTTATTATTTCACATTTCAAGAAAGGTTTCAGCTTTCAATATTTTAATCTTTGATAACGGACCCTTTTCTCCAAATCACACAGCTTTCCATAAATCTCTGTGTATTATGACTAAGCCTAAATGCTGGCTGGAGCTGCCAGGTAATACTGTAAAATATTACTGAAATTACACATTGAGTAGTCACGTTATCAAATATTAAGCAATGACATCTATATGAAGATAAAATTAAGTATACAGAAGGTAAACAAAGACTTTACTAGATTTTCTGGAGCCATTAAACTCAGTGTAATTTACCGAAAGCAGTTACTCTGTACTTACATACTGAAATTGTTTTGTATCATTCTGACAGGAGTAAATCTGTTATTAGTACATAGAGATATTAAAAGGAAAAAAGCAAAACACTGCTCAATCTATTTTTTATTTTTACATTAAAATCCACAGCAATTCAGAAGAGTTAACATTCTGGAACAATTTGTCAGTGTTCACACAATATACAAAAATTCCAAATCTTCCTTCCATTCATTTTTAATAGCACACAACAGAATACAAAATGACTTGTAGGGAACCACATCCTCAAAAACACCTGCAGAAAACAGAGCACTAGGAAAACTCTCTCTAATGGAGAGGTTTATACTTTGGATAGAAATTATGGCAATGATCCATGTATCTGCTAAGCGTTTTGCTGAACTCATAGCCCTACTTATAAAGTCATTTAATTTAATACCGTATCTTAATTCTTTGAAATACGTAACACTAAGTACTTCTCATCATCCTTTTATTTGTATTAAAAATTCCAAGAGTTAGGATGAACACCTTGCTAAAAAATGATGAGAACATACACAGGATTTTAAATACTCTGGCTTGGCATTCTGCAGTTGCCAGACTTACAGAGCAGCTGGGAATGAGCAGAGCGGAAACAAATGAGAAAGTAAAGATCATTAGCACAATTTTCATCCATACTGTCCTGGTTTCAGGTAGAACAGAGTTCATTGTCTTCCTAGTAGCTGATACAGTGTTATGTTTTGAGTTCAGTATGAGAAGAATGTTGATAACACTCTGATGTTTGCAGTTGCTGCTAAGTAATGTTCATACTAAGTCAAGGATTTTTCAGCTTCTCATGCCCAGCCAGCGAGAAGGCTGGAG
>JANZLQ010000050.1:989017-1036474 GCA_026212715.1 Elanus axillaris | reverse complement strand
AAAATACTACTGCCAGATAATGGGGATTTAACTATTTTTTATAAATGTTGCATAAAAGTGCCTTTTCCAAAAGAATTACAAAGAAAACGTATGCAATACCTGAGTAGAAGATCTCAAAATAAATTTCTGTAACTCGTAACAGAGGAGCTTAGCTACAAGCTCTCTGAGAGGTTTTACGTGCTTCATTATTGCAATATACTCGCAGACAAAAAAACCCTTGTAGAGTCTAAACACAAACCCATTCCTTCAGTTCACAGGCAGGAACTACAACCTTGAAATAACTGCATCACACCTGCTCATGACAACAGAGAAAGACTCAATGAGTGATCTAAAATATCCTGCTGTATCTCTAGACAACATACCAAAAATGTCATTACCACAAATAAGCCAGCCAATGTATCAAGAAACTACCAGCTGGACATACTGTTAAATTACGATTATTGTCATTAAAGAGGGCATGTTCCAAAGAAAAGTAATAAAAATTTAAATATTGTCAGTTTAATCATGCTTCCATCAAAAGCATAGCTAGGCTGATACCAACTTTAAAGATGGTAAATTTTGGTCTCTTCTGACACAAAATATGTAATTTTTAGTAAATGGAAAGAGACACTAGAGCCAGTAGTGACATACCATCATCAAAGAGACATCACTGATATGCCTTTTACTTCATATATAAAAGAACATGACACCTTTCCAAGTACAGTAATATAATTTCCATTCTGTTCACAGGCTGTGAGATACTATCAACTGTTGTATCCAAATCCAGTATTTTGTTTTATTTAAATTAATAAATTAAGTTTATGGACTAAAATATCTGTTTTGATATTTCTTTGATCAGTTTTGCTAGTAATTTCACTAGAAATGAAAGCTAGAAACTTATTTCACATCTAGTTTTTCTATCATTTCACATTTGAAAAGTTGCTTGTCTTGTAAAAGTTAACATTTTTACTCCCACCTCCAAACTCTGCCTTTCCTCAGGGCTGATGCAATACCTGCAGGCAATATAAAAGGCTCCAGTCAAAACAGAAACAATGCTCCAGCAGCGTCAGACTGGGCAGCCCTTGGATTTTTTTGCCTATTATTCCACCATCTTATCAGTCCGGAAACAACCGGTTAAAACACTGAATTCATTTGCTCAGGAAAAACTCTGCCAAATGTTGGCCAAAGAGCTGGTTTACACCATTTTCCCCCTTGCAGGCCTGCCAAACAGGAACCAGAGAAGTGGCATAGCACTGCGTTGTCCCTGATAGTCCCTGCTTCAGTGAAGAGCAAAATTAGCTTTTCGTTCCTGCCACTTCCCCTTGCTATGTATGAACAAAGAAAGGGGGTCTGCTCACCAACATAAATGCTTACTACTGAAAATCTGCGACTCAAGATAACTTGTCTGTTCCAAAGAACAATAGTAATAAACAGATTTTGTTGCCACACAACTTCAATCTGTAAATGCCTGCCTTTGTTGTTGCAAAATTACAACACTTTTAGTCAAAGGGTGGATTTACCCAATATAAACACTCTCTACTTGACTTAAAAATAGCACTTTGCAAAAACAAGAAAAAGGAGTATTAAGAAAGCTACTTAACATCAGGCTGCAATCCTGCTCCCCTGCCCCCCCCAGTAAGTAGGCAGTGATGTGTCACAGGCTGCCCACAGCACACATTGCACTCTCCTCTCCGCCTGCTGTACTTTACTGCACAGAGTGCCTTTCTTTGACTATATTTTACAAAGCATTGGGAACACGTTTTCTCCATAAAACTGGCAATGCCTTGTACCCCTGTGGGTTGAGTTCTTCTTCCCCTTTTGGCTCATCCTAGGACTGACTACCTGTTTTATCACTGGGGCGTGATCACAGCTACTGCTGCCTCATCAAAGCCACGTGAAGGGAGGTTCCTGACCTGATTCTTTCCAGATCCTGCAGAAATCCGTCACAGCTTATTGTCTTGAGCTGCCCAAAACGTGGTCAAGCCTCCCTGGCTGGGAGTTTGCTTTATGCCGTTCCCCTCCCCACCTCTTACTCCTACACAACTACCATTTGGCACTCACATGTGCACTCAAGCATATTTAACAACATTTTGGTGGTTGCTGCCAACCTGAGACTCCAAAGAAACCTCTTAAGGGTAAGCAACATTGAACTCCTGATATTAAGGTTTATTAAAACTTATTCTTGTCTTTTCATTTTTAAACCAGTTGTCTTACATTTTGCTACTGAAGGCCCAGAAGCTTTCTTGGTTCAGGAACAAGGGATGGGAGAAAATAACAGAGCCTTGTGTATATGACAAAAAGCACATGCCTGCTTACTCTTGGCCATTTTTAGACTGCTGGGTTTTTTAACTTAGGTATGCAGTTTGCCCTGGTGCATCTTTCTCAAAATAACTTTTCCCAAATCACCCAACCCAATGAAGAAGAGCTGTTTAAGACGCCTGACACAGGGTTGTGATTCGAAATGCAATACGCATTTCAAAGTTTCTTTTGAGTTCAAAGCGTAGTTCAGAAGCCATATGTCTGCAGTTGAATGCAACACACACAATACACGAGAATGTGAGCCTGACCTTTACTGCACAAGAAGCTTAATTCTCTGTCCTAGCTGATGACTTAAGTACATTGCATGAGCCAAACTCTAAGCAAAGCATCTATAAAGGAGGTTATGAAACAAATGAAAGTTTAAGTCTAGATTTGAAAAGGTAGGTTCGATCTACTGCTTCTTATTCCCCGAACTCCTAATTTACAGGGGGAAGTGTCAGAACAGTAAAGGATTAATCTCATCTCAGTGTGAAGTGATACCATGTAACTCCTTTGTGTCCTTACTAAAAAAGATCAGGAATTACTGCCAGGCTCTTACCCCATTTTCTCATTCCAGCTTCACAGGAATTTATGTTTAAAGAAGGTGCAGTGACATAGAGAGCAGCATTACTCCACTGCAAGCTATTTTTAATCCTTTCACTTTAATTTCTGGATTTTAAAACTGCAGTGTTTGTTGTTTTATTTAATCAAGATTTGTTTCAGCTCACTGCTGCCATGCCTGACTCCCAGCAAAGCACAAAGCAAATAATTCAAAATATAAAAACTGATGGGAGGACAGAGTGTAACTTGCAATGGTACTGTGCTAAATTGCTTGCTTGCAGGGTTAGAAGCAGGGAACAGAAACCACTCACCAAACTCAACCCAGTAGTGGCATTTTGCACATTGCAAAGTTCCAAAACTGCAATGCTTCAAAAACATAAAATACACTTAAAATACTATTAATTGGTCTGAGAATCACTAACTAACCTAGGAAATAAGAAAAAAAAATTTACTCTCCCCACCCCAAACACACAAAACAAGAAAACAGCCCTGAAATCAACAGATTTTCCTCCTGTTAAAAGATCCAAATGAGGAAAAAAATCTAAACATTAAAAATGAAAACACATACATGCACGCACACACCCCAAAAACCCCCACCCTCTCCTCACTTAGAGGAGCAGCCATTTCAAAATGTACCTGTATCTCAAAGGATCAATTTTAGAGCCTCTCAACCTACTGAGCCTGCTCCCCAAGAATCTAAAAACAAGCGCACCACTACCCATAGAAATCTACACAGCATTTAATCCTCTTTTTCTGTGTACATCCTAATTCTATTCAAGTAAGGAGGAGGGTGAAGGTCTTAGTAGTTACACGAAGCCTTGTTTTGTTTGCAGACTGTCTCTAATGGCATGATGCTCTTTCTTAAGATGCACCAAGTAGACAATAGCTCAGTAAAGCAAATAATTTCTCCTGTGACCAGTGGAGATGGATAAAAAGAGGAAGCTGATGCTCCCTCAGAGGAGTAGTCCTAAAGGGATTTTACAGTACAGAAGACTAGCTCCTGTAGAAATATCCCAGCTACTCTGAAACAAACAGCTCAGAGACCAGAAGGCACAGCAGAAAAGAACAAGCCGTACTGGTTATCTTTGACCCTCAGAAGGTGTTTGGCAGCTTGAACCTATTTTACTGCAACTATACTGTAATCAGCAGCTGGTCTACAATGCAGACATACCCTAAAGTCAAAGGCAGATAGATGTTATGCAGTAGCACTTAGAAGACCATTAATTATGGAATTAAATATATCCTTAATCACCAGAATACTTGACAATTTAAGTTTAAATAAACAGTAATTAAATCATAATTAGTGTTGTTAATGTAGGTTATCATTGTGATTTATATACATGGTACAGCTTTCATATGGGGTGATATGTACCCAAATAATTACCTAGTAAAAAGAAAATCATACACTAAAAGAAATTAATGACTTTGTTCAGAGACTGTACTTCTAAAAAGTCAATTCTAAATGGAAACCCAACATGAAAGGTATTAAGCTCGGATAACTGCTGTTACAATAATAAAATACTGTTAATTATTAAATCTTTTGAAAGCTTTGTATATATGTGTTAATAATACATGATTTAAACAAATACATCTTTAGAAGTTGGATTAAAATGCACTTCACGCTACACAATCTAATTTCTAGTCAGGTATCATTAGCGGGAGTTACTTTGCCTATGTTTTTCATGAATCAACAGCAAAACAGACCAACACCACTGTGTTTTTAAGCATCCTGCATTACATAAATATTATAACTCTGAAATGTTATTATATATAATTTGTCTTTGGAGTTCTGTAGTACATTTTGGTTTCATTGGCAGCTAGACAACTTGTAGGTGTCCACTAATGGAATAGAATTATAAGGCATTCACAAACATGCAGATGCCTGCATCGATATGTGATTTAAAACACAACAAAGAACATCAGACAATTACATTAGTTTGTCCCTTCATCTACTAATGCAGAGCCTTTTCCTGAAGATTACTCGTCAGGAAACTACCAACCTTTATATATGAAAAGTTAAAGGGCCCTATCTTCCTTAAAAATCTTAGAGGACTTTTCTTAATTTTCTTCAGTAAGGTCAGACAGCCTCAGAAAAACCCTGGGAGGAAGTCTTGTACATTTTGGAGGTTATGTGAGAAACGCATGGATTTGTGCCAAAAGAGATCAGAGTTTTGGAATCAAATTAAGAGCAGCTTAGGAAACAGATCTGGTGCTAGACACCTGTCAGATAGGTCCTCTGCCTTTTCCCACCATACATGCAGTCTCTCACCTAACTTGGATGCACATAGTCACAAGATCCACGTATACCCTCTCTTCCCGCCCTTCTCCCAGCTGCTTGCAGCTAACTTCCAGCCTCCCCCCAAAACAGACCGTGAAGAACAAAAAGCATGAACATATATGCAACAATGAGAAACTGCAAGTGTCACCGGGCAAGTGAGAAAATTCCATTACAGATTTCTGAAAGGATGGAGGCAACCAAAATGGAGACGACTGACCCTAAGCTATCAAAATGGAGACAGAGCTTCCTCAAGAATAAATTAGCTTATCTACAGTGAAACCAATGAAGTTACATTATTTTACACTGATTCCGTGGACTGCCATGGACATTACTATATCATAAGACATTTTGGCACATCAGCTAAATTGCAGTACCTAACCAGGTATTATTTCAGGCTATAAGCAGCAAAGAAAATTACTTACTATACTCCTTACTATACTCCTCAGTGAAAGAAAGATTATGTAAAAACTTCTATATTTCTAGAGATAAAGAGAGCACATGAAATCCATTACAGACTCAGGTGTTTATTATATACCAGTTGATGCATGGCAATTTGCTAAACTGCTATAGACCACCCAAGCGTTCACCTCTGAGTAAGGGTGAACAGTCCGGATGGCAGGTCTCAAAGAGTAAGTGGACTAGAAAGGTTATCTTTCCATTTCTATGGCCAAATATCCATATTACTCAAACATCAGTTAGGTGTATCATATTGTCAGAAATCTGTCAGAGATTATTACTAGTATCAGTAACATTTAAAACTGTCAGAGCTTGCATCTATTTTTACTAACATGTTAATTTCACTTAAATTTACTAGTTAGAGTCAAGGCTTCTTCTATTAAAATTCCCCTGTCCACACTAGCATTTTGGTTCAGAGCTAGAGTGAGGCTTTGAAGCACAATCCTCATTTTTACTAGCTGCTGGTTCACAGAGCAGTTCTGTTGCATAAAAACCAGGCTCCTTTCAGAAGACAGGAAATTAGAAGCTCCTCTATTAATTCACTCCAAAACCAGATGAGGACATTATGGTCCAGACTTAGCTGGAAGCAAGACAGTCACACATCCACCCAGCATCTGCAAAACGTGCACATACCACATGGCGCTCCTGAACCACCCAGCATGCCCACAAAACTCTCCAGTAGATCCCATGTTACAAACAACCAAGAGTTATATCCGATGTCAGCCATTAAATTGTCTGTGGGATGCTCTACTCTTTTCCTACCATCCACTGAGGCTAACACCACAGACTGGTCCTCATTATTTCAGTCAAAATAGAAAGGCTCTTTGGCATCATGGGAGGGCATTCTGAACACTGGCATGAAATTGGTAATGTGGGGTCCACAGTCTTGCAGTAAGGTCATAGAATCATGGAATATCTTGAGTTGGAAGGGATCCATAAGGATTATCAAGTCCAACTCCCTGCTCCTCACAGGCCTACCTAAAATTAAACCATGTGACTAGGAGCATCATCCAAACACTCCTTGAACTCAGATAGGCAACAAAATACACATTGCCCTTTTACCCTGAGAAATGTAAAGGTATGGCTAAACCAAGCTTGGACTCTGATCAGGATACAGCCTCATGCTCCAGAGATGCAGGTAGCATACAGCTTCTCCCACAATGCTGAGGTGAACCTCGACTCTGCTAATGTGCCTGCCCTTCTGGAAAAGGTGCCAGTATTCCCATGTTGGGCCTGTGACCGATTATAGGAGATGCACATCATGACTCCCCTGAGTAAAGTTTGCTGAGATGTCCATAAACTTACCCTGAATCTTCTCCAGGAAGCCTCGATGATGCAGTTGGAGCAATTCCTAGCCACCTTGGGCAGAGCACTGGATGCAAACGCATTAAATGCATCACCTCTCAATATTCCCTACACAACCTAGGAACACACTATCAGAGGCAAGAGAAAATGAGTGTGCTCTTTTGGGACTGCAAGTATTGCACCCACTGCCAGGTATCCATGTTCCAAAGACAAGATGGTCCTGGCACTCCAAACTCATCTTTCGGACCAAGACATTCTGTCAGTTGTGGGTGAAACAACCACAGAGGAAAAGACTCCAGGAAGTTGTTCAGCCTGGTTTTTTCCTTAGAGGAAAAAGGGTTCAAAAGGAACAGCTTCAGTTCACTTGAGACATCCTCGCAGATCAGCTGCTGCAGCCACAGAAAGAAGTCCACTACAATGCCCCACAGTACCGTGCAGTGGACATTGCCAAACTCATAACGAGAATATGATGGGGCACCAAAAGCCTGCTCACGCTAAACAGCACATACAGGAACGGAAACAAGGCTCTGCCACATGATGGTGGTAGTCCGGGCATAAATGTAGTAATTAAGATGTTGTCCCACCCTGGAACAACACTATGGAATGACAACACTGTACTCCCTAGGGAGGTCTGCTATCAAAGAACCCCCATCTTTGGGACAGCTTTTCTGCAGGAAGCTTCAAACCATAAGTATGATGACAATGTTCAGCACAGGGAACCAAATAAAATCCAAATCAAACTTTCCAAAATGAAGATGAGGAGAGCCTCATTAAGAGCTTGGTCTGCTCTTATTACACCAAAATTACTTGCTCATGGAGACATAGACTGTATTTTCATGGGAAGAAGGAGAAAAACTGTTGAACTACTATAAAACAGTAAACAACTGTTTAATATGTAAACTACAGAAAAGCAGCACCCTAAGGAACTATCAAATAAATGTAATCGGAAGCCCATTCCTACAATAGCTACTGTTATATTTATGTTTATTACTGGACAGAACAAATGGATATTGCATTCAAACTGACAACTCAAACTGAGGATTCAAAGGATTGTGCTGCTTCTAAAGCAACAAGTATTGCCAACCTAAAGCAAATTTGAAGACAAATTTTACTGGCATTCAATTCCAGCATCCCTAATGAACTGAAAGAATGAGTGAATTTATTACAGAGAAACAGAGGTCATTGACTGAAATAAATGGCAAAATTTCTAAACTGTTTCCATATAATTATTTTATCCACATTTAAAGCATGTATGTGCATGCATACATTCCATACAGTTCTATAAATATATGTAAACATATAAACATAGCCATATATACGTAAAAACAAGCATTTAGCATTATCTTCAAAAATACAAATAAGATAAAGATCAACAAAACATACTGAAAGATACTTTTATTTGAAGTCAAAATTATGATTAAGAACCAGGTGACTATTTTGAGAAACATAATTTCATAAAAAGAAAGACATACCTGATAAAAATTGGGCCAGAAAGTGCTAATTGCCAGTTCTGCTCTGTTCCAAGTAGCAGTGAGAGATGTGTTCCAGATGGGGTTACCAATAGGACCATCATTAACTTTCACATATATATTCAAAGTGCCAGGGCTAGATCCACTCTTGCTTGAAACATAATAGTGGAAATCAATACAATGCGTATCATTTTCTTTCAGATGGGGCAGAAGGAGGTGAGCTTTCTGTCCTGCAAGTCTCCCAGATGTATTCACCAACATGAAAGAACCTGCAAAACAAAGTTCAGTTTCTTTATTTTCCTCTCCCAAATATGGTGATCTGTAATTAAAGTATCATTAAAAAAAGAATCATTTTGCTTTGCTTCTACTAACATAACAGTAATTTGTATTTGGTAGGTATTTATTCTCTAATTACTTTTGAGAATTTCGAGATTCTTTTCCAAAGCTAGTAAATATTAGAATCTTTATTTTACAATTGGAGAAAGAAAGAGAAAAAAAAAACCACTGAAGTGATCTGCACTGCACCAAATCTAGAGATGTTAGAAGACAATCAACTGTAGGTCCCAACTATCCGAGCATTTCTATATGCAGTTGGTATTGGGTTTGCATGGCAAGGTTTTTGGTAGCAGAAGGGCTACAGCCAATACCAGCCAGCTGCAAGACAGACGCACCGCTGGCCAAGGCTGAGCCCATCAGCGACAGTAGTAGTGCCTCTGGGATAACATATTTAAGAAAGGGGGAAAAGCTGCTGTGCAATAGCATAGTAAGAGTATGAGAGAAACAGCCCTGCAGACCCCTAGGTCAGTGAAGAAGGAGGGGGAGGAGATGCTCCAGGTGCCGGAGCAGAGATTCCCCTGCAGCCCGTAGGGAAGACCATGGTGAGGCAGGATGTCCCCCTGCAGTCCATGGAGGCCCACAGAGGAGCAGATCTCCACCTGCAGCCCGTGGAGGACCCCAGGCCGGAGCAGTTGGGTCCCTGAAGGGGGCTGTGACCCCCTGGGAAGCCCACGCTGGATCAGGCTCCTGGCAGGACCTGTGGCCCCCTGGAGAGAGGAGCCCAACGAGCCTTTCGTTGTATTTTCAGGCCCCTGTCCAGCTGAGGAGGGGTGTCATAGAGCAGTTTTTGTGGGCACCTGGCCTCCAACCAGGGTTAACCCACCACAAGAGTTCCAATGAAATCACGAGAATTCTATGTGCTCACATGGTGGGATGCAGTAGATGATGCAGATGGACTCTAAAATGTTCTTGATTCCTTAGCCCTAGTCTAGCTAATCACCAGCTACATCCTTAACTGATTAAATATGACAATTGTCTCCTGGCCTCATGACCCAAGAAAAGATGGAACAAATGAGAATACCCAGCAAAGTGGTAAGCTTTACGAGGGGTGGGTGTGTGAATTTTAGACTATGGTCCCAATTTAAACAAGAAATGTAAAGGTATAGTTCAAATAAAGTTACATTCAAACACCCCTCACACAAACAGATAGTCAGTTTAGGCTCTGTTTTTCAGTATCCATTAATATGTTTCATTGAAGTGTACCTTCAAAATAATCCTGTTACAGAACAGATGTGCAACTAAAGAATCTGAATGCCTGTATAGACATTATATTAGAAGAATCGTGATTTTCAAGACGTTCATGTTTCAGAGTTGAACAAACCCAAAGGGAAGAATTCTATTAATACATACACTATGATACTATAGAAGGAAATAAAATTCAACACAATGCATACTTCGGAAAGAAAGCTATCAATAAAATACATGAGATAATTTAAAACCTGTATTTTCTATAAAAGTCAAGAAATTGTTATGTTGTAGGTGCACGCTATAAATGCATGCTATAAATGCATACCTAAGTGCTCTTATAAAAATACAAGCACACATTTCTCAAACAGTTATTAGAAAACAACTTGTAATATATATTTTTTTTTTTTTTACTTTGAAGGGTAATGATACCTTGGAGTTTCAAAAGGTTGCAACCTCTTAAGTCATACCTTGAAATGGAATGTGTGTGTTTAGAGAACCTTGGTCCAGACTGCACCTTTATCTTAAATAGGTTTAACTATTCAATAATACGGTTTTGCAGTTACTTTAAATTATTTATCAAGCATACCTTCTCATTAATTTTCATTCTAGACAAAATAACTGCTTATAAAGTTGACAAAAATGGAAATTAATTGTGATACAAATGTATATGAATATTTTACTTCCTAAACAGCATTACTCTATGCTAATTTACAGACTGCTAGTTACTATAACGTATTGGGACAAATTCTTATTAGTAACGTAAGTAGAAGTCACTAAACATGTTTTCCGTATTTTACTCCAACCTACACTAGACACACACACACACACACACACACTGGAGCAGCCAAGAGGTGGTAAACTTGGTCCTAACCTATTGGCACAAGCACAGGAAGGAATATTCTTTGTTACTACCTTTCACATGTGCTCAACCCTGTTTCAGCCTGTCACAAAGGTACATCATTTTCATACAGAACGTGCTATGTGTTTTTGACTTCCAATACAACCATCTTCAAATACTCCAATGTAGAAAGAATCAAATTACTTCCATGAAGATATAATAAGGAGAAGACTCCTGTCTTTATCTTATACAGAGGAGACTAACCAAGGTAGTCTTCAGTCTTTCCAATACTTTCTATAGTCTGATGGTTCCTAAGTTGTTACTGGTCTTGGGTTGACCAAAGTATGAAATTCCCCTGCATTGGAATTTTTGATCCTGTTGCTTGGTGATTAATTAGGATGCTGAAGGTTGAAAAATGAACACACAGGTAGAACAAGAGGCAGTCCTGCTATATTACTTATAACACATTTCCCCGTCTTTGTAACACAATAAACGGTTAAAAATAAAACTCATAAAAATATATTTGGGTACAGAAAGGAAGCAAATCAATTTTGAATTTAGCCAAATGGATTTTTGCTTAAAACAGGCAGGAAAGAAACTGATATTCCCTCCATCATTTAGTACATGCCCAGCCATTCAATTCATTTATTTAAATTCAAAGTGTAAACCCCTTAAAATAGTTATAATTTGCTTAAGTTATCAAAGCAACACAGAAAGCATTCATGAGGTCACTAAAAATTAACTGGTAAGGTTTTTAAATCTTACCACCAAAAATGCCATAAAGAAATGTCCACCTTTTCTTAGCCACTTTAAAATTTCAAACCAGTATCTTCCTGACAACCCAACCAATTTTATATTCAATGCTGCTAAGAATCCTGCAGCCCTTGACAGAATTGTATTTTTAAGAACCATTTAATTTATAGCATCCTGATTAATGTAGTAAGTATTGCACAACTGAACCATGTGAAAAATTATCAGTAGCTTAAGAAATGGAATATAGCCAGTCTGTTTTGAAAATCTGTCTCTAACTCCTTTGTTGAAAGTGAAAAAGTACAGAACAATGTCACTGTAAACAGAATAAATCCTACTTTACTTTTTGTAAGAAAAGGGAATCTTTAAAGAGAACTAAATTAACTAAACTAGCACTTTTTCTGCTAGAAAGTATCTGGTAAGCTCTTAGTTCACAAGACAAGGAGTAGGATGTAAATGCATCCTTTTAATTGGTTGACTAAACTGTCACCTGAATCTCAGGAAATAAAACACCTAGCAGTGCCATTACAGGTAAACTACATCATGTAGGTCTTTTGGGACAATTTGATTTCCCACCAGGCACGGGCCACAAGTTGTGTGTCCCAAAGTGCCTGTACATTAAACTATCTAAAATCAGCCCATTCAATGCAGAGCCATTTCAAGATAGCCAATGAAGAAAAACTGAATACAGATACATCTGCAGTGTTATACATCTTTGAAGTTGCATACTTTGCTGTAGGTACAACAATGTGCTATGTCTGCCTAGGATAAATGTTTAGGTCTCTTCTTTCACATGGGGGCAAATCTAAACTTCATATGCAAGTCCTTGATGTTCTGGGGGTTCAACTAAGGTTAAGCAAAAAGAAAACATGGATAATACATTTCATGGAAGCTCCCAGTCAGTGCCTTAACCCTTTATTAGCCATCTTTGAAAGGCTGCCATCACATGAAGGTATTCAATAGTTTGTTTGACAGTATCTGTTTTTCCAGGCATGTGAATTCTGATAAATAAAGATCAATTCAGCTTCCACACCTGGTTTTAACTACGGATCTCCTATTGTGAAAAAAAAAAAAGCTAATATGTATTAAAATGAAAAGCCATAATCATTAGACAGAAATCATTATATATTTTACTTAAAGCTATACAGCATGCATAACGAAAAGGAAAAAGTGAACTGAATGCATTAAAACCTTTCTTACTTTTTTTTTTTTTAAATCTAGTCAGCTTGAATGCCAAGTCATGCAGAAATTTTCTCTTTCAACTTTTACCATTGTCATCTGTGAAACTGCATAACACTATGCAAAAAGGTTATATAAATTTAAGCATGTGGATAAACTCAATTCACAAATAAACAATTTTCACCTTAAAAAAGGGGGAGCTGTGGGGGGAATGTCAGCTATGAAACAAACAAACAAGCAAAAACCCAAAACAAAACAAACCCCAAACCATGGCATACTTCTCCTGAACTGTTTATCACATCTTTGGGCACATGTGAAATAGATTTAAAAAAATAACTGCAACAATTCACTGGTATATCTACTAGAAAAGAGTTATCTTTCAGGAAATAAGGATTCAACAAGAAAACACATAAAATTATAACCAACTCAGTACTCATTCACATGAAGAGAGAGCAAGTGCACGTATTACTATGAACATATTCCTTTTAAAGTGACTAATGTACCTAGATGTACTTTCATGTTTAAACACATGGATGATGATAGTTTCTTCAGTCAAAAAGTTTAAATGGGATTTACTTGGGTTCAGAGCTGAGGTCTATGCTTAGGCACTACATGTAATTTAACAATTCAAAAGTACATACTGAAATCAAACTGAGAATAAAATCTGAAGTATCTGATCATGCTCAGTATCCATTAAATTCAGGCTTAAATCCACAAACTTGCTATATTGCTGGTATTTCACCATTTTACCCATAGGGTTTAAATCAACAAACTGGTAAACAACAACAGCAACTGTACTAAATTCACAATTTCTCACTCTGAAATGTTTCAGCAGTAAAATTCAGAAAATATTTGGTTCATTAAAATATTAATTCTAAGAAAATGTAATACTTGAAAAAGAAAGTTAGTCAACTAGAGTTGCACCAGATAAATGAGCAGTAGAATGTCATGATAATTCTTATTAGCATCAATGGAAATCCTCTGTGAAGTAAACATAGAGGAAAATGAAATTTTGTACACAAAAAGATGCCCAAAAGATAGTCACACAAGAACTGCACAAAAAGAAGAAAAGTATTTGTTTAAAAACACCCAAACAAAACAGAACAACTGGAAAAGCAATGTATTGTCCTACAAAAACAATGGAAATGGCACAAGAGAGATTCTCCAGTCACTTCTGCAAGTTTTCACCATGTCACATCACCTTGTTAAGAGTCACTTTTTATACTTGGAACGTCAAATGCAATGAAATTCAAGCAGTATCATTTTCCATGCATGAAGAAAACATGACTAGTTAGAAAAGAAAGTTAATTTCTTCATGTTTCAACAGGCTTATACATGGTAGAACACAATTAGTCTTCCTTCAAGACTGTGACAACAGACATGACATACATAGATTATAATCACAATCCTATTGTGATTCCACTGATACAATAATAAATATAAGTAAAAAAAGTACTGGTGCTTAACATACTTAAGCATCAGTATTGGTTGATTTTGACTCTCAGTGTTTGAAAAGTGTTCTTGTTGTGGTTTAAGCCCAGCCAGCAACAAAGCACCACAAAGTCGCTTGCTCACTCCTCCCCCCATCACAATGGGATGGGGAGGAGAAAATATGAAAAAAGGTTGTGGGTCAAGACAAGCCCAGGGAGGGATCACTCACCAGTTATGGTCATGGGCAAAACCCAGACTCAAGTTGGAGAAAAAAACCAAAATCAATTTAATGTACTACCAATCAAATCAAAACAAGGATAATGAGAAGTAAAACCAAATCTTAAAACACATTCCTCCTACCACTCCCTCCTCCTGGGCACAACTCAACTCCCAATTTTCTCTACCTCCTCCCCGCAGCAGCACAGGGTGACGGGGAATGGAGGTTGGGGTCACTTCATCACACGTTGTCTCTGCCGCTCCTTCCTCCTCAGGGGCAGGACTCCTCACTCGTCCCCTGCTCCAGTGTGGGGTCCTTCCCACAGGAGACAGTCCTTCACAAACTTCTCCAGTGTGAGCCATTCCCACAGGCTGCAGTTCTTCACAAGCTGCTCCATTGTGGGTCCTTCCCATGGGCTGCAGTCCTTCAGTCACAGGTTGCTCCAGTGCGGGCTCCTCCATGGAGTCACGGCGATCCTCAAGGGCATCCCCCTGCTCTGGTGTGGGCTCGTCTCTCCCCGGGCTGCAGGTGGGCATCTGCTCCCCCACTCCCCTCCCTGGGCTTGGGGGGGACAGCCTGCCGTCTGCCCACGGGCTGCAGGGGCATCCCCTCCTCCCCTCCTTCCTCACTGACCTCAGTGTCTGCAGAGGGATTCCTCTCACATCCCAATCCCCTACTCACTGCAGGTTCCCTTCTTAAACCTGCTCTCCCACAGGTGTTACTACCATCACTGATGGGCTCGGCCTGGGCCAGAGGTGGGTCCCACCTGGAGCCAGGGAAGCTTCCAGCAGCTTCTCACAGGAACCACCCCTGCAGCCCCTCCCCTGCTACCAAAACCCCACCACTCAAATGCAAAACACTGCATTTTGATTCAAGCTCTGGGGGACTCAGGGACTGATCAAGAAAAAGCAGAAAACGCTCATTTATTTCTGCTTTACTGGAGTCCAACAACGACAGTGATTACAGCATTGATGGTGACACCATGCACCTGCAGCACCATATCTGAAGGGGATTCCTAATGGCTTTAGCTGCAAAAATAATAATGTAACCACTCACTGTTTTTCAGCTTTCCAAAAGTCATTATTTATTTTAAGTTAGCCATTAACTCTTTTTATTATAAAGAAGAGACAACCACTCTATAAGGTAATTCATCCCATACCAAGAAAGGTAGCAAAGAAAACCAAGATCTAAGTGAGATCCTGCAAGAGATCTCTTGCCACTAACAACTGCAGAAGCCTAAACAACTAGGTTACACAAAATGTCTGACTTTAACATACTTAGTCAGAAGAAATAAATCGCTCCCTTGTTCACTGGACTGAGCTGGGGGGCTTGCTTTTACGTTAACTGAAGAACTTACTTTTCACAATAATCTCTATCTGCAAACAGAAGACAATGCTTCAAAAGAAGCAGAAAGCAGACAATGAAATTTATTTAAAAATTAGTTCTAGCTCTTTGTCATACTTGAAAAAATATAATGACAACTCCAGGCTCTTGTCATTCACAGAAATGCTATAAAACCATAGCATAGAGTGACCAAAATTAATTAAAGAACCCATATATATCAAGCTCCTGTTTCTGTGTAGTGCTTTTTACAGCAGCTGAGAAGCAACATGGACACTGCCTACACCGGCTATTGCAAAGCACAGAAAGAGATCTAATAAATTTTGCACTTGTTTTGGAGAGGTTGGAGGACTGAGTCCTTATCCTATACACCAAACATGATTCATTTTATTCAGTGGAACTACTCATATTAGCAAAAACATTTGTATATATGGCTGATTGTAGAATTTTGTTCTTCTTGACATTCTGTTTCATGCAGAGGCCTCTTCCATATACGACACTCATATTTTATACATAGCATCTTGGAGAGCCTCACTTCCATCAACCTCAGCACCTTTTTGAAATCCTCTGATGCATTACAGCTGGTGTCAGAATACGACAAGTCTGTATTCTGCACTTGAGATAAAGGAGGAAGTTGTTTGAAAACACAACATAGAAGAGTGAAATAAAATACGTAATTTGGTGAAGAAAAATTAACACATGATTCATGCATTTTTCATGGGTTTTAGGTCACAAAGAAAATGCATGTGAAGTATACATACATTGTGTGAGCTGGACTCAGATAATTTAGGATTAAAAACTGAATAAATATAAGTAAAATAATTATCTGAATAAGCAAACATTAATAGGAAATAATTTTCTTCATTTTCACTTCTCTGAATAATTATACCTGTGGGCTATTATGAATAATTTATGAGATGGCATGCAGTTTACATGTAGCCCTGAAAGCCTATGCATTTATAATATGATCATTCCAAATAGTTCTAGGGCAAACCATGCCTGATAAGTGACTTCTAAACAAATAGTCTTTCTGCCTTAGGATATTTTAAGCTTCTGTTAACAGAGTAAGACACTCTGCTTAAAAAGAAAGGGAAAAAAAACTATTTTTAGTTTATTTAAATATCTTTCCTACAAGTAGCATTCAATAATTCATTAAAATCTTGTAACTCCAAACTTCCTTGAAGCTTTGTGAAATATTGACTAACTACTTTATATATTGATCTTTACAGTGATTAATTTTTTAAGGCACTTGAGACTAAATTCTGGTAAAGACAATATCCTCTTTTGCCCAGCCACATACAAATTATGTTGCACAGCCCAACCCCAAACCATTCTGAGTACCCTGCACTAGTTTTAAAAGTACAACACTGTTTCAAAACCAAAAACCTGACTAGTAATTCCAATGTTCTATTTTCTGACCGAGTGGAATATATGGGGACCATTTAAAATACTTACAAACCATTTCTCTATTGGAAGTCCTGTTTGCCAAGAAATAGTTTATTGTACACATACCAACAAAAAAAAAGAAATAAAAAAAAGAATATGCAAAAAAAACCCTTTCTTTTTTTCTTTTTTTGGGCTACAGTGAATTTTAGTCTTGACCAAAGACAAAAAAGCTGCTTACAAGAATACAACAGAACTACACATTCTATTCTCTCAGGATCATTGTGCAGATTTGTAAACATGCAGTACTTTGTCTTCTAGCATAAGTAAACTATACTTAATGACTAGAGGAGTACTGTATAAAAAGATAAACTAGAACAAAAGAGGTTCTGCAAATTACAATTCAGTCTTTATGCAGAAACTATCCATTCACAATACTGGCACCTTTTAATAAATTTTGGCCTTTAAATTTTTTTTAGCTTAGTTTAACACATTTACTGTCTTTATAGCACATTCTACTCTTCCCTCTTCAAGATGCAATGGAAATAGTAACTGCCAATGAAACTCTATTTTCAAAGCCTGTAAGTTTATTTATGAATTATTTTCTGCTTAAACTGTGCATCTCAAAAATATGCCTATTGTGTTCCTGTGCACTTTAAGTTCACAGACTCGAGTTTTGTCTTTTCATCCATATTTCACTTGTACACCTGAATCTATCTTCACAGTACACTACAATAACCCTTACAAATTTTTAAAAAAAAGAAAAAAAAAAAGCAGGAAACATGTTCTTGCTGACAACTATCCAAAGCACTGACATAGCTCCATCTTCCACCTACTACATTTTGCTAATTATATCTCAACAGTTCAGGTCTCTTAAGACAGAGAAGGAAGAAGATGACACTGTCAGTATGCCAAGAGAAAGAGTAAGATAAGTAAGCAGGGGAACACCAGGAGGGAGGAGAATCAAGAGTGCTAATTTTTGTATCAACTACCAAAACCCAGCTCAATTCTATGTAAAGATTACATGTGCTTCAAACCTGCAGTGAAGCCATGTATGCCAAGAACTACCACATGTACTCCTGTGCAGGAAAAGGGTGGTTTGGACACAAAATTTGATGTCAAAGATGCAAGAAGGAAAGAAAAAACTGCCTGGTCAAATTAACAAAAAATGGCTCAAAGTTGTCCCCTTAAGATAACTTCCCTTGTCCGAACATACTCCATCTCCTGCTACCATATACTTTTACTTCTCCACAACAAAAACATGGCCTTTTGAGGTTGGACTACTGTATCTCTGATACACTCTCCCTTTCAAGATCATTCAGTAATACTAAGCATCTTGCCTACCTTCATCCAGAGCCATTCTCATCCTACTAGTGCTTTACATTTCTGAACATATGCTAAAAATACTGATTCTTACAAAGTTGGTACGGGACCAATGACAAAACTTAGTAACCGTTACCCCTGCCAGGAAAGGGTGGTGAGCAATACCTACCCTGCTTTGAAGCTGCTGATGTATTTGGAAAGTACATCAACTTCCTTTATGAAAAAGTAGTGGTCACTGGCCAGACCACACAATTCCAGATGTCCTTTCTTGACTTTACTGTTTGCCATTTTGCTGCAAGGTTTGATTACACATATAACATTCTCCTTCTATAAACATACGTTACATCATATCCAAGCATATACTTAAGTTGCTTATAACATTGAAGTACACTAGTTAGTTTCATAATCAAAGCCCTAGTATCCTCTTCATTATAAATGAAACAAACGTTTAAGATTCTTAATTTAGAAACCTATTTGGGGAAGGGACGCAGCTATGTAGCACTTGTGATATAAATGAGGAAAAATGAGTTAGTTCTGAATGGGGGAGAAGCAGCAAAACCAAACATTCTACTTTAATTCTGAATCAGCACTGCAAGCATCCACATTTCACATTAACCCACCCTTCCCTGGTATCTATTGCCAACGGCATACCACAAGAAAATTTCATCAAGATTAGTAATACACATATAGTAACAAACAAATTTCTATGGGCAAGATAGCCCTGCATATTACTTTTAATGCCTGAGAAAAAGAGAGAAAGAGATGCTGTTCCATGTAATGATTCCCTTGACAGTATACCTTAGCCAGTTTCAGACCCTTCTAGCAGAAAGGGCATGTCAAGAGGAGAGATGACAAGACCAAAAAACCACCATGTTCAGCCATATCTTAGCAAATACCAGTATAGAAAGAGCATTAAATGCAAAGATGATTCAGAGGAATTTAGCTTATCTTTATGTAAATGCCAATTCTGTTATATAGTAAAAAATTAAAAAAAAATAAAAAATAAAGTGATGCACTCTGTTCCTCTGGTATCACCATGCAATTGCAATTGAAATGGGAAATATTAACATATGATGCCAAACATTTTCTGTTTTATAAAACACAGATGGCACCAAAAGCGTGTAATTTCTTACAGAAATATTGACTTTTCATCTTTACTGAATAAGTGGCCATTCTAGAAATTAGTTAATTTTAAAACAACCTATATTATTTGAAAAACAGTTAGCAAGCATACTCCAACAGAGCAGCCTTTTGAATTGAAACAGGTTGGAAAACTGAAAATGCCTCAGCAGAAGACCAGCAGACCTAGGAGGTGGCCTGGATATCACATGCCATATGCTGACCATCCATCATTTCTATGCAATTTCTATAAAACCAAAGCACTGTAGCATTCTGGTCTGTCCCAGAACCAGCTGAGCTCTTTCCCAAGAAGCAAACGGGTAATTTTCATCTGCTGCTTAGGCAGGACTGATCTCTATTACCTACACCAGCCCACACTTCCTCATTCTTAGCTACAAGGAAACACTGGGGGAAGAGAGAAGCCAAGTTACTACTCCTTGCTCGTGAGTTATTTTTGAAAGAGGAAACTGAGACATTGGATTCCACACATCCAACAGAAAAAGTGTCTGACACCTCACCAATGTTTAAGTGTAGCAACCAAAGAAATCATTTTAATTGGAAGCAGAGTCTGAATTTCATTCAGTTGGCTATTCCACATGAAATACGACACCAAACTGGATCTTCACGTAATATTAATCTTGTTCCCTGAGAAAGTATTGGCCAGTCTGCAACTACCTATCCTGGAAATCATATGGGAGTAGATAGTTTTCAGAAAGTACAAGGGTGCACCAAATACTACACATCCAAGTTAAGTGCCAGTCACCAGTCAAGCATACTCAGGAAAGACAACAGTCAGCTCCTGAAATAAGGCACAATGGGGCAAGCAAACTCCAACATGTTTTTGGATCTGAAGTGCTCTAAGCATGGTAATACCAAATGAAAAGCAGATGGAAGCTGCTTTAATAATTTCATGTAACCCTTGTCTTCCAGATAGGGAACTATTTATGAAGGCAGTTACAGAGTAAATCAATGTAGCAAACTCTTGATAATTAATGACTTCACAGAAGTTTTATTTGCATGGGGTACTCAGATTCATATGCCTACAGAAAAATACAATACTTGAAACTTTCTCAGAGTATAAAGTACCACCAATTTTTGCTACCTCAAGAATTCAGAATTCTCTTCTTTACATAAACTGGTTTTGCTTTCTTGTCCAGATATTATTGAACTAATAAAGAGGGTAATTTTTTTTAAATCTCTGTATTCTGGAAGTTAAACATATGTGCATTGTATATAGAGAAACATGTATGTCTGATTGGAGCATCTACAATTAAGCAAATAAAAGATCTTGCCCTCATTTTCACATACATTTACGAAAATAACCTGCTGCAAAGCAGAGGAAAAACACCTAGTAGACTAAACCAAAATAATGTAATTGATGTCTGTAATAAAGTAACAAAAAAATGCTTAAGGGAGGATATTTTTTACACAAAAAGATAGTCAACACAAAGAAGGTCTGATACATTTACAGAATAAATACTTTAAACTAAAGCAAATAATTTACCAGAAGAAATGCAGATTTTCCATATGGCAACCTGGTGCTATATCATCGCAGATGAAGTCTAAATCCTGTCATGTACTCCTCCTCAGAGTATAAACGTCTGGAATAATACAACCTGAAATAAGTAATTATTTTAATGCAATCAAAATATCATCTGCAAAACTCTCGCTAGGCACCCTGTACTTTAAATGGTTTATTAAAAAGGAAAGCTGACTTATCTCTAGAGATCAGTCTTTCAAATTAATATCTTTTATGTTCTAAATAATGTATTGTAGCTAAGTAGCAGAGAAATTGGAAAATTTATGAGTAACATTATAGATGGTTATAAAAAATTAATCTTTCCATTTTTTTTCTTGAAGGAATCTAGCATACTATTCTTTTTACACTCACAGTAAAGCATCTGCAAATACTCATGATAGTCCTTTTTATATTTTCAACTAACAGCTTTTCTGCATTAATACTAAACATGCAATAGCAGTTTCCTTTTGGGAACACATACTATTTTACATGCAGTTTCTATCCACAAAATAAAGTTGGAGAACCAAGTCAGTCACAGTGGTTAGCAGAGCTTCATAACCCAGTGTAATGAATTCCTCAATGTAATAATAGACATTATGAGAATTTTCATATTTTTAAGAACAGAGGATTAAAGATAAATGCAATATCTATATAATGCCCAAACTTTTCTGTTTTCATAATCTGTTCCATAGCAGCCCAATGCACAAGAAGATTAAACAGCATAAATATACAGACACCTGAAAATGAAGGCCTAGCCAGTGATGTATTTTGTCATATAACAACTTCCCCTCAAAAAAGTTTTGACCTTAATTGTACTGTATACAAAGGAAGAAGAACCATTTCTTGCAGTAAAAAAAGGAGCTTCATTTATCATTGCATTATTTCTTGAGACAAGCCCATGTTATAGTCAGAAGGTTACAATGATAGAAGGGAAGACACATATTTTTGTCCTGCTACTAAAGAGCAAATCTATTATATCTCTTCATGATCCCTGAATAAATGAACATATATTGCTAAGTTCTTCAGCAATCAAAATCTACAGCTGATGAGCTTTCACTTCCCTTTATTTTCAACCACATAAAACAATACAAAAAACCCACTTACTCACTTTACAACTAATCACACTACAGTTTCTCTGGTGCTCAGCTTGCAGTTGGGTATCCTCATCTTAAATAATCCTGTAAAATTAGACTTAAATTTCTCTGAACTGCATAAAGAAAGTGTATTACCACAGCTCCACAGACTGTTCTACACCACACACTGGAATGGAGAAGCAGAACAACATCGGAAGCCTCATTCTCTTTTAATTCACCCTTACCAGTACCATTTGTACCTTCTTTTCAGTGGGTTTGAGTTGATAAAGATTATTTCCTATTCTAAAAGACTACCTTCCTTCCCTTTCCAGATTAAGACTTCAACGATAAACCCATGCTCACAGCATGGGATAGAACACTTAACCATAGATTTCTGATAAATTCATTATTTCCTTCTTAATGGAAATCATCCTCAGAAATACAAACGAAAATGTAAACCTCAGTCCAAGTGTAAACTGAATATGTATAAACGGACAATCATTTGAATTACCCAAGATCTCAAGTATCTCCCTCCCAGTTGAGGGTCTCCCAAAGTAACAACAGATTTCAAGCTGAAACCTCTACACAGTATCAGTACTGTTAGTCAAAAATCTACACTAATGTATACCAGTATCATCAACTACAATTACACCTATTTTAATCCAACCTTATTTCAGAGTGCAAGAAGTATCAGCAATGAATTACTGAAGATACTCGGCAAGAGAAGAGCCTTCTTCACCACCTTCACAGCAAAGGTCTGGAAGGAATGGAGGGGGAGGCTGGATGTCAACAGTACAGTGATGGAAAGGCATGTTTTGCTTACTCGTATCAAAGATGAATGCCAGGATTTTTGGTGAATACATCGATCAGGAACTCATGTCCTGCAGTGATTCACATAGTTCCTGTGGTTCTGCTGAGAACTTCCTCACACTGCTATGAAAAGCATCAAGCCATGCACCACCTTGGCCCCTATCAGAGACCAGAATTGAGATTATCACCCAGGCACTTCTCTTTCTCCACTGACTAACCAAGTTGGCCAACTTCTAACTCCTCGTCATCTCTCAGTCATAGAATATGCAAAAAATACATACAAATTCTCCCCTAAATACTCTTTCCTCTGCAACATGAGCTTGTATGTTCTCAGACCTCTCAGGATGTATGCAGAACACTGATTCAGAAATACATGCACACTCACATTTTTGGTCTATAAAGGAATCTATTTTGCACATTTTCCAACTCCTGTATTAAGATCCCACCTGAGCAAAACACAGTAACAAGACATAATAAACATGAAAGCCTGGAAGATTGTTCTATATGCAAAGTATATTTTGATAGTGGTACTGTGACTGTAGTAAACTCAGAAAATAATTACAAAGCAATAAATCAAATAACTGCACATTCTTGGATATCAATGCTTCATTAAACAAACAAACAAAACAAAACAAACAACAAAAAAACACTTTATCCTGAATGACAGTCACATAAGGTCAATGTCAATTAAATCTTAAGTGTTCCTTTCATGGTTCAGCTGGCGAGGCTTCCTATATAATTTTGCTAGAATATACAGCATATAAAATGAGTAATGGAGCTTGTATTTGTATTCTGTCATTCTCTATTAGAGTTGTGTACAGAAAACAAGACCCAAACAGTTAGTGATGAGTGAGGTGAAGAAGGGAAATGAAAATGTCAAATGCAGAAAGAAACTGTTAAATGGCACCAAGTGCCTGGGTGAGGTGTTTGTCTACCCATGTGCTGCTTGTCTTTCTCAATCTATCATCAAAAAGGACAAGGAACCTCAGGAGGGATGAATGTCCTAAGTCAGAAGGATGGAGTGGTCTACATCCTTGACCGCCTCAGGCAATAGCATGCTCGGCCTAAACTGTCAGTTTATGGTCTTCACTGCAATCTGCCTCCTGTCAATGTAGAATTCAGAAACTGAAAATCCAATGTGACTTGTAGCCTTCAAAAATAAAGACTTTTTTTTTTTCTTCAAATGACAGAACAATAATTACAGGCATTTTCAGGAGGGAACACAGCATGGGAGGGTACACACATTCCAATATACCAGCTTGCCCCATTTTTCACTCAGACTGATGCTGAAGGATAAGAAACTGACTGAAAGCAGTTGCCCCAAATGACTATCTGACCATGAAAGAGAAATATGGGCTAGAATTTGAAAGGAAGTCCTAATGGAAATGTAAAACAGAGAGGAGCAGCACTGCCATTACTGTCAGTAAGAAAAGACTGGAACAACAGAAGAAAGTTGACCAAAATAGTTTAAAATGAGGAGAGACACAGAAACATGCTTAAGTTTCTACATGTCAGTTCATCTCTCCTGTTTCATAACAAGCAACAAGATGATAAACAGGAGGCAAGCTAACAGGTTGTATACTCACTAATGCTCTCAGAGATAAGCAACACAACAATTTTGATTGAAAGACCACAGGTCACCTACTTCCACAATGATGCCATCGTGAACACGTTAGGTACATCCCAGTTTATCCTAGTTCTGCTTTGCCTTTTTTTTTTTCTTTTAAAAGTATTTTTATTTTTACATGTGATGCTGTGTGTTTGAACACACAAACAGAAGAGGTCTATATAAGCGTTCAATTCAGAATGGCCACTTAACAGCATGAAAGCTCATGGAGAGGATGATATCCTATTTCATCAAAAAATAGTGATTCAGATTTTATTTTGTTAAATCTTTCTTATATCTGTGTATTTTAAAGAGTGATTATTATGTTCCCTAAGAATATTTTATGAATGAAGGCATATTATTAATATTAAATATTCTGGAATGCTTACAACAGTACCACATACCATGATCATCATCCCTCAGTCAGCCACAGACACAAAGTCAAAGCATAGATCTCACAGTATTTTACCAAGAGACCCTAAAATTCATAACCCTTTAATGACGTCTAGACCACACTTGTGTCTTGCACTGGAAGCTTGCATTACAGAGTTCTCATTAATTTACTGTGTAGCCACTTAAACCAACTGTATTTTGTTTAAGATCTCCAATAAAGACTTTCACTTACAGTCAGTTTACAACTTAAAATATCATTTCATGTAACAACCCTAGTCATAAAAATCAACAACACAAAATTTCATAAATTTTACATTCAGAAGCATCCTAAATCTACTTTTGTTTTTAACTGAACTCCACAGCCAAGCTACCAGAGTTGAACAGCAGCAGTTAGAACATAGTTTAAAGCATCTGAGACCCAAACTCTACATCCACACGGCAAGGATGAATGTTGGAATCTTTTAGGTTTTACATACAACATATTTAGGGACTGGATGGAGACTGTGCTACAACAGAGCCTACTGCTACTCTCAAGGAAAACTAGAAGCGTCCTCTTCTCATAACAAGCGACCAAAGCCCAAGCAAACACATGCTGGTAACCTAACAAGAGACAGAATAGGTAAGAAGGATGCTGAAAACACAGGCATGAACACACTAGCCCTGGCGACTCATATCCAATTTGCCAGATGCTTTAGGCAGGAATCCAGACAACCCGCACCCAGTGTAGTTACTGTCTTTAGGGCAACAGCATCAGAATCAACAAGGCTTTTTTCAATAACCTCCAGAATCTTAAGTGGTTGCTGGCATAGGTTACACCTGGGCAAAGGCACATGCTTTAAATCCAACAGGATCAGAAGCTGACTGTGTATTTCTGATGAGGTTCTGTGCCAAGTCAGGCTGTGTTTTCACCTTCTCCTTCTCTATATGGCGAGTACTGCTTCCAACCTAATATCCATATATGAACAGGAAATAAAATGGTTGGTAGAAGACTGTCACACAGCATGAATATCTGTTCTGGATTCCTCTAATGCTGTTGTTTCGTACAAGCATGAAAAAAAACAGTAAAGCTTAGTTTGTGAACACAAGTATTATTCCAAGAATTTTCAACCTATTCATAGGTATTAAGAGGTGTAAGATTAAATGGAGAGTAATTCAGAGAAAGGGTTATGTACACACTGGTTTTGGTTTTGCAGTGTTATTCGAACTATTTGATCACATTAGGACAAAGCAGCTGAAGATGCAGACTCTGCAAATTCTATCATTTTTTATTGGTTTTGGTTTTAAATACAAAATTGTCTGAATATGTCAAACCGTAGCCTTTTGCACTTACAGACACACAAACATACACATATATACAGTGTGTATATTTATGAGTGTGTGTGTGTATCTGTATCTATCTTCATCCTCACCAATCAGTAATCTGGTGTAGTATCGAGTAACAGCATCATGACACCTTCTCCCCCTTCCATTCCCCACAGAAAAAAAGAAAGTTAAAAATGGACTTATCCACCTTACACTCCCATTCCTTGGAAAACAAGCCCTAGCAGAAGGCCAGCCAGTTTGCTGAAGACCCTCCACCCTCCTTCTCTCCCTGCTGACTCCCAGCTTGCTCTCCTTTACACCATTCCAAGCTCCCCAAGCTCTGACCCTTCACAGGCTGGGTTTTTTGCCTCTCAGCAGCACCTCTGCCCCTCACTGCCTCTTTCTAGCTCCTCCTAGGGCTGTGCTTTTGCACAAGCGCATATGGCAAAATATGCTGTGTAAGGCCCACTGATAACATTGCAGGGGGGTGCAGGGAAGAGTCTTCTGAACACAAAATTATTTGTAAGGAATTCCCCAACTGTGTCCAAACATTCACATTCACAAAACAAGTGTACATGGAGTAACACAGCTAGGACTGCCGTTCTCCCTCCACCAACACAGTATTCTCTATGGGGAAGAAGGGAGAGAAACAAGGCAGAGGGGCATGGAGGGTGAAAAAGAAATAAGCAGCCTCGATGAATTATGACACAAAATTTCTCTCCTAGCAGGACTAATCTCCATTTACTCTACTAAGATGGAGCTTCTTTATGGAACTCTTCATATACAGCAGGAGATTATAGATTCACCATCCATTAGAGACAATTTTCTTTTTTTTTTTTTTTAAGCCTGATAGCTTTATAGATAGAGTTCTGCTGGATACATGTAACAAGACTGTTTCTTACTCAGTGGATTATTCCCTGGTGCAGAAAAAGCATCCTAAATTTTAAAGTAATTCAGCTTCACCCTCATTCCACCATAACAATGTATCTGCCTTAACAGTATGATAGTCATTGACCACATCCAAGTTGCCTCAGGTCAGATGAATTTGCAATGATCTTATGATACTCAAATAATTTAATTTGAATGGAAGAGAACACCCCAGAAGATACAAGTACATGCCTAATTGCTCAGTTGTTCCTTCTAACTGCAACAATCACGGAAAGAGCAGCTCACGCTCAAGACAGACAGAGTTTTCTAAATGAAAACTCATTCTCACCCCTGCCCCCCAAACACCAATCAGTGAAGCCAAGAAAGGCTCCCAAATAGCTGAAAGAGGACATGCAACTTTTTAATTCAGCCCAGTGGAAAACAATCCTGATAGCTTTTCCAGTATATGCAGATTCTAATCATAGAAATATTCTGCTGGGGGGTTTACTGATTTATTTTTTTTTTAAATAAATCATTATTAGTCAACTATTCTCTAGGACTGGATAGTCTCTCCAAAGCCTTAGCTAAGGGTTCCTATTAGGAACATTGTAGCCAGCCAGTGCATAGAAGGACTCATTAACAGTCACAAAACTGAAAATGCAAGTGTACCAATTTTAAATTTGAACAGCACCATGGTGTTGCTTTTACTCCAGCAGCTCCGATAAGTTGCTTAAGGTTCTAGTTAATAAAAGGTCACTCTGTAACAATTTTTTTCTTTATTTTTTTAATGTCAGAAAAAAATCCCCAGGGCTGTTGCAAAGAGCTCTGCAAACACCGTAACATGGAATGGAAGAGAATAGCTTTTGGACTGGGGGTGGGCATCTGTGAGAACCCAAACCTTCTTGATCCCCAAGGTGACAGTAAAAATGAGTCCACTGTACAGACTCATGCAGACAAACAAGAGCTACTGGGGGCTACAATGGTTTGTCCTCAGTGCCCTCACTGAAAATCTGCAGAACAAACATAGTCTTCCCACAAACTCCTATCTGCTTGTAGCATACACTAACCATCTGGTGTTTCACCAAGTCTGAAGCTGAGATGAGAGACTTGGAGGGGACAACAACCAAAAGCACACACATTTAAACCAGAATCATTCAAAAAGAGTCATCTGGAAGACAAGCAGTTCAGCACAATAAACTAACCATTTCCAGACAGAAAAGTCTCACTGAATAAAACTAGAGTGCTATATAACTGCACATCAGTAAGACTTCTTAGCATACCTAGGTCTTCTTGACTTTACATAACCTTAAGGATTATTTATTTCCTGAAAGTACAGCTCTTATCTACAATATAACCTATGTATGAAATACTTAAGCACAGTATTTGCTTAGACAAGTTTGTTTCTCTTTTTCTTCTTTGAAAATTAATGAGCCCAGAGAAATAATCACCTTTTTGTTTGAAGATAGTTTAGGCTTGATTTTCTTTACTATATTTTATGGCTATGCAAGTGAGAAGTTGAGGAAAACTGGCAACAAAAAAGAGAGTTCTAATTTCTAGTATTTAAAAAATGGACTAAACATGAACCAGAAGAAAACAGCATGTAATTTAGGGAAAGAAAAAGTTTTAAAAGAAAAAAAGCCGAACAAGAGTTATTCTTAAACATCTTACCCAGTTTATTTGGAGATTTTTGGTTTTCTTTGAGCTGGCAGAAGGAATGAGTTATAAAATCCTGAGCTTTGAAGTTTCGTTCATTTGATATTTTACATTTCACTAAGTATTTTTTCATTATTCACTGATCTCCTTATATTATAAGGCACAGCTATAAACACAGACTTAACTAGCTCATGCAGCTACTCAGTATCAGGATGCCATTTGGCTACTTAAGAAATGCAGAGATATTCTCCATCAGCCAACAAAAAGAAAGTCAAAACACCAGGGCTAGAATGAAATTGTAGCAACTCAAATTAAAGGTGTCATCACTATCTTCAGCTATAATAAGCATTTTTATTATACTTTATTTTATTCTAGTTTTAAAATCAATTCTCTTGAAAGAAAAGTAGTAATCAGATATTGAGTAGATAAGTGGCAAAATAAGAAATTTGGAAAAAAGTTTAAAAAAAAGAAGTTTCCATCTATTTTTCATGCTACTTTTACTGCTCCAAACTGCCTCAGTATACAGAACAGTAAATTAGCTTTCCTTGCCCAGAAAGTCTGACTTTCTTATTCTTTCTTAATCTGACTCCTCTCTCACCTATCTGTGGACAGGAAGATGCTGCTAAACACCATAATTACCCTCTGTAGAAATTACAGAAGGAAATTAGAACAGGCAAAAAAGAATTAGAAGGTAAAATCAGCTAGTTTAAAGATTAAAACTTCTATACTTCCATCTTTATACATAATATTGGTAACAGTAGGTGGTCATTCAAAAATACGGAAGCCATGGAACCTGGCAGCATAGCTAGCACATTTCTAATCCAGTCCAGTTTATACTGATTGCATTTCTTCCTATGTCCTTCCACTGAGGGGAAGAAAAAAAAATCCAAACACAACATAAAGAAGCCATGAAAACATTTCAAACCAAAGTCAGAAAGGCAACGTAGGAACCACATCCAAGTCAGCTTTGTGCTTCACATGGTCATGACCAAAATACAGTACTCATTTTTCCTTAAAATGTGAACGTTGAAACAACCATCCATGCCTGTCTCTCCTCCATATTAGACAGGTGATGCTGAAATGTAGCCCACAATAAGAAATCACTTTAAACTCTGTGCAGAACTCTGCTGTCCATACAACAGAAAATGTAGCTTCCTTAGCTACCAATGGCACTAACATAATCCCAAAGTAGACTGGCCCTTATTTATCTGAAAGCTCTCCTTTCTTCAAGAGAGACTTAAGTCACACTAGTACAGCTGCAATAAATGTGATGCTACAGCTAGAGCTCCAGGTACATAGTGGATGAACAATTAATGTGGTATTTTCTGATTTTCTAAGTATACTGCAAGGTTGCTATATGGCCAGAAACATAGAAGACCTGAAACATTTTCATGGTAAAATTACATTTGGGCGTTTGTTATCACTAGTAAGAAGTTCACATAAATGGTCAATTTTTACACCATGACCATATAACTTAAAATTAGTAAATACATGTTTGGTGAACTGCATGCAGAGCTCTCCCATCTCAGATTGCCAACTGCTTTCACTCTTTTACCTTAAGGTGTTCCGGGGTTTTTTATGTTGTTAAAGTTTTTAATGACCATGTTTATCCCAACAGGATTCTGATCTGAAGTGTCTTTAGGTCTACCTATAAAAAGTAACACCTGTCTGTCATTAACCATTTTTGCTGAAGTAGTGCAATTATATGCAGTCTAACTATTCGGAAGTGCAGATGACCACCACATCAATGTCAATGAACTCAACAGATAACGGAATCTAGAAGTAAAAAGTTTGTTCAAGCAGTTGTTGCTGATTTCCAGTTAAGAATACAGGGTACATGAGAAGCCAATGTACTGAAATAAACACAAAATTCCACCTGGCTTTGCAGGGTAGTTATGTCTTCACATCAGCCAATACATTTCAAGATAAGAAAGAAAAGCGAAGAGTTTTGCTTCTCTCGCAGCCACCTCCATACTGCAGCCAAGCAGGGATCTGTTTGGCTCTAGCAAGGACCAGGATAGGACTGTCCTCAGCTAAGTCCCCTTGACCCTTCCAGTAATGGGAGACCAGGCAAGAGTACATTTTGGCAAGTGGATTTATATATAGGTCGTGGCTGACCTGGAAGCTGTCTTATTTTGGCAGCAGAATTGGGAGGAAGCCCCCAGCTGTGCACTTTCTGTGGAGTGGAGCCATCAGCACGACCTGTGCAATGGGCCATGCAGACACTCTGCAGCAGGAGGGCTCAGGAAAAAATTTTCCGTGTCAGGGCAGACACCGCGTCAGCTTCAGCTCCCTCAGAGTCCTCGTCCTGACACAAAAGGCAAAGGAATATGGGCTGCAAGTAGCAATTTTCATTTGATGCAACTTAGGCAGGTCTATCGAGTATCTTACAAGTGAGTTCAGAGGGAGTTTGAAAGCCAATCAACTGACCTAAAAAGCAGAAGATACGAAAGAGGCTAGTGGACCTGGAGGCAAAGCCAGCAGCTAACCTCCAACAAGAAGCAGCCTGGTAAGACTTTCAGCTTTAGGAAAAGTAGGCAGAAACTATCTGGCCACAGCGGACAACCTCTTCTAACTTCATGCAGCACAACCTTTACACAGGACTCTGGTATTTCTTTATAACGGACTTAATACTGTCCACACAAGTGAACCAGAGCTCATTTATGCTTGGTTGTGATTATATTGTAGACAAGTTGCTATCTGCCATTCAGTCCTATGTGATCTCTCTCTACCTTTCCTATCTCTGCATATGAACCTATAGGATTGCAAGGTTGATCGCTTCAGCCATTACCGTGCTTAGAGTGTTCTTGTGAAAGTACTATTCAATCAAAAGAAGAAAGCACCTATAAATCCTCTTTTATGTCTATAATATGAGGGCACAATAATTTGCAAGCTGAATACACTGTGTAAGTTACAAATTAAATCAACTGCTAGCATTTTGAAGAGTTCTCATTTTTAAAAGCTAGTGCTTCAGGACAGAAATGAAACAACTCCTTCTAAAAGCTTACAAGGAATATAAAAAATCCTCTGGTTTAGTACAACTACCAGACATTTCAAATGCATTTTGCATTAATAATAATAAACCTGATGCATTTAACTATGAAAACCAAAACCGAGCTCCTTTCAGTATAAATTTGGTATCAGATATGTTACAGCTACATTTAAAATAACTGCCCGTGATGTTTCTTGCTTATGTATGCATACAAAGCTGTTCAGAATTAAGTCCTATAGGGCTTTTCCAACATGAATGCTGGCAAGTATTCTGAAAGTTCAGAGTCTGTTGGTATATATGGACAGCTTATAAAGTTACTTTGTGCAGATGGGTTTATTTTAACTTGGCAGAACAAATATTTAGGAAATACAGTACATTAAGTAATTCATACAACAGGGAAATACAAACACTATCAAAAACACACAGCTATTACTCAAATTTATGTAAGCTGCAGTGCCTGTTTACCAGCTTAAAGGTACAAGAAGACAGCAAAGCTGTCATTTGATTTTAGAATATCAACCACAGGCCACGTATCTGCTTTAGTTTACAGTTCTACCACCATTGCTGTTAATGACACACTACAACCTGATGTATCAGAGGCTAATCCTGAGGTTTAAACAAATGATTCCCTATTATCTCTTGGTCTTAGAATGTCGCACATCAGAAATCTGATGGATTAACGGAACACTGCTACCGCTAATTGCTGACACAGGAGTATTTAGGGCACTGAGGCAATCACGGGAATAAAAATAATAATTAAAAAAAAAAAAGAAAGAAAAATAGAGAGAGGCTTCCTAGTTTTCCTCTGCAGTACATTAATGTCATGCAATGTCCTGTTGTGAAAGATCACTAAACATATGCATTATCACTTGGTCCCAAACAAAGCAAGTCTTTTTCATATTAAGTGTTCTTTGATTTAGCAGCTGTACGATTAACAACCAGGGATACTGAAGACTGACATAAAGCAAAAGACAAATAAAGAAATGCTTTTACATTGGCTTCCTGTAAAACTGTGCACAAAGCAGGAAGAGGCTAATGAAAATGAGAAAAATTTAAACTGTATAAAACTTGGGGCCTGATCCCCAGGAAAAAGTGTTGAAGACAATTTCACTCAGCAGAAATCACAACTTACTTTGATGAATGGTGTTGGTTCATTGGTCAGGACCTATAAAGGTGGTGGAGGTGTTCTGTTCTGAGTGAAGGACCAGAAAAAGTCCCTAGAGACACCTCAATTGCTGATGACCAGCATACTGAGCTCTTCCACACTCTCACCAATTTATCCAGTAATAACATAAAAGTGTAGTAAATACTGTAAATTTGGATAAAGTTTGCTATAAAGTCCCTTTAAAAAGCTCCCCCACTCCCATTCCACCCCCACCAAAAAAAGAGAGAGAAAGGAAACAAAACGGATTATGGAAATATGCAGATTACAGTGAAGTATACAAGACATTATCTTTATATTTAATGAAAAAATACCAGTCATTTTCTCTAATCCATCAAACAACTATATGCATATTCATTTGTAATATCACAATTGATAAAAACAAAAGCACAAAACCAAAACCAAACAAAAAAAACCCCACACAAGTGAAAAGAAAAGATGGCCTGCCACTCTTGGACAAAGACAAAGCACTAAACTAAACGGCTATTCAATGACAATGAGAAAACATGCTTTAAAAACTTCTCTTCTGCACAATGAGAAGACAGGACCTTGTCATGGGAGGACCAGGCAACACACTGATGAAATTTAGAGAGCTGACAACAAGTATTTTGACCAGAAAAAAATTTTAACATTTATGTGTCTTGCTTCTTCTAAGTTAACGACAAATAGTCACCAATTAATGAAGTATACATATCAACTAATTCCTCATGATTTTGTGCAATGACCTGAACATATGAACATCCATTCCTAAACTTCAGTTAATGAAAAGCTAACATAACAGCAGCTTTCCAACACCATATGCAGTTTACCATTTCCAAAATTCAGAAACCTCTCAAACTGCTAATATCTGCAAGTGAACTGATAAAGCAAGAGGCAGCGTTTCCAAAGAAAACAAGAGTATGTGCTGCCTGCTACTGTGGGCTGCGCCACGCCAACCCAAACTCCAACAGCCGGGGAGCAGAACTGACCTGGATTTTTAGCTTCACTGCAAAACCTGTTTCATATATTCAGAGTCAAGTAACCACAGATACCACAGCATTTAACCCCTGGGTATCCCACAACCATTATCAGTGCCTTTACTGCGGTTTGCTACAGAAACTCTAGTGGCTTTTCATGACCAAAAGTGGTTGAAATTAATCCCTTTCACCAGCAGATTACTGTTCATAAAACTAATTCCCATGAACATGAGAGCTTGAATTTAGCAACAGACGTCCTGAGACAGCACTTCTATTTTATCTCAAAGAGTGCCTAATGGAATTAAACAAAAATCTGAGTGTCAAAACTCTAGAAAAAGTGGTATTAAAGAGATCTGCCACCTCTTACTGATATTATGCAGTAAATGGTAGATGTTGCTGCTTCTTGTCAGTGTTTTCAAGAACTTTTCTAAGTGGAACAGGCAGAAAAAGTATTTGCTAACTTAACTGGTCCACAGATTGAAAACAAGAAAGTGAGTAACACAAAAACAGAAGTATGTTGAAATTCTTATTTATTTCTATTACCATACACATCTCTACTAAAATATCATTCACATGCTCTTACACGTTATTTTCCCAAATTTTTTGTTGTTCAGCAAAGATGAAACCCATCCATCTTAGAAATCAATATAAAATATCCTTAAAATTACCTACTGCAAGATCAGATCTTATCTGAAGATTAAAAAAAAATGGATTAAGATGCTTTGCTCTAGGAGAAGAAAAAGCCAAAGTACACAGACTTGCTGTATTGCAACATTTTTGAATATGCACTATAACCCACTGAAAAATAATTTCTGGAAGCCTGAAGTCATACTAGTGTGCCTGTAATGATAAGTTTCATGTCATTAAATATATTAAATATATAATGCTATTAATATATATAAATATATTAAATATATTAAATATATATTGCCTTTTTTAAAACTAGCTATCTATGAAAATTTTAACACTTAGAAATGATTAATGCAGCAGAAGCAACCTCCAAATATCAAGATCCCCAGCAATATTACAGTGTGTAGTCTTTTGCCTGAGGTGAGTAACATCTGAGTCACACAACTTCAGGTTGCCACTTCCAAACACAAGCAAACTAGGAAGTGAAGAAGGACTGTTGGAAAACAGAAAATGATTGAACATGAAATTGGACAATAATAAACTATTACATTGAATTTACACCTAAAAATGGTTTTGAATTTTAAAATTATCATGATTTTTTTTTATTTAATCACCTGAAATTACTCCCCTAATGTTCTGGTACTAGCAGATTATTGAAAAAAGTCAGCAGACTTCAGCATATGCTGCAGCTCTGACTGACATGATGTTATAGGAATTGCTGCACTTCAGCAGCTTGTCTATCCCAGTAGCAGAAATCAGGAACATGATCACATGTATTTTGTTAAGTGCACTGCTTCAGAGCATAAGCTAATTCAGTTCTCCTTCTAAATACGTATTGCTCTTTTTGGTTTCCAGTTACCTGTTGGCTGTGGCTATGTCAACCATGGTACACACCACATGAAGCCTTTGCTTTAATGGCTACTCTGCAGTCTTCCTGTGGCAGAGGTACAAGAGCCAGAAGGTGCTGGAGCATCCAAATGAGGTTGTTATATACACTCATACAGTGCAGAACTGGAGAAGGACAAGCAACTCAGACAAGTCACTAAGCAACTCAGAAACATCAACCACTGCACTCAGTATGTGATTCCAGCAGATCACCTACAAGCCAGCAACCAGAATGGTTCCCAGGCTTAACAACACACTGTGTGCCTGAGCAGTCCCCAGGATGGAAAAATGAAAGATTGGAAATTGTAGCTGTACAAGCTATGGAAGCAGTTTCATCGTATTATGATGTTCTTTACCACATCTATGACATTTAGAACTCTGAAGTAATGGGATTTTCATCTTTGTACCATAATGAGTTTTTGACAGATGCCTATTTTCAGTAACTGAAGAGCCAGGAACAGAAAGCTATTGAAGATACAAGATAGCAGCAGATAACCTCATCACACGTAGCATTAAAAAAATTGCAGAAACCTTAGCAATTTTCTAATTCATTTTCTATCCTATATCCAAATGTTACCAATTACCTAAATAAATGCTTACAATGGACTGGGACATTTTTTCCCTGACTACATTTCAACTGATTTTAGTAGCAATTATTTTCTATGCCTGTTGCTGTGGGAATAGTGGCATTAAAAATTAGAACAGTGAATGACTGAGTATGTAGAAGTTGACAGATGGGAATAAAACTTATGGTCATATAAAAATCTTCAGGACAAAAAAAAAAGGAAAAACCTAGAAATGTGACACTGTGCAATGTCATTTCAACTATAAAAAGGCCTTAAATCAGAAATCTTGTAATTTGCAATACTTAAATAAGGCAAATTATTTTACTGCTTCAGAAACTCATCCTGTCTCCTTTTTTTATTCAACAGACAAATTAGTAGAACACTCATAATGTGTCATTGCATTTTGGCTAATCTTTCCATCTAATAAAGCAGAAACAGTAATTTAAACTGAAATTATCATCCAAAAATGGCAAATTTGTCATTTTGCAAAGATGAGATTTTCAAGGTTTTTTTCAAGACTAATAATATCCATTATTTGCTATATTTCTCTTTCAGACTTTTTCAGATCACACCATGATGGAAGTACCTTTTCTACTGGGAAACATTTATTAGTCAAAATCTGACTGTGAAATACCAAAAAGATATTATTCCTTCTTAATTTACTACTGTTCTGACAGAGCAACCACATCACCTACTAATATTTAAAGTAATTATTTGTGGTATTATATCTACTGCCAACTAGAATGGTTACATTTTGATTTTAAAAGTTTGTGGGTGGAATATAACCAATCCACTATTATTCAACAAAACTGAACCACAAGATACATAGATGAAACTTTTCTTTTTTCCCCCAGGCCAATAAAAGCTATTTAATTATTTAAAAATTCAATTTAATTTTTGAGGACATATACACAGAATGAATCTTCAGAGACAATAGTAATGTCTCCTCCGCTTAATTTAGTTCTTTGAATTAGTATTGCAGTCCTAATGTTTTCATTATTTGGACTTTAATCTGCTGATTACTTTGTTGATGTAGGTTTATTAATGGATGGGCTTAGTGCCCCCAATTAGTGCCTTTAATTATTGGTTCCTTGCTGTATTTTTCCTTCCTTTTGTAGTTGGTAGGCAGCTTTCCATTGTTTTTTTAGTTTCTTCTTCTGCTTTTCTTAAAGAGATTGCATTTGCTTCCATAATAAGCACAGAAGTATATTCATAACAGCAGTGTGCATTAAATGACACTTTCATAACTGGCACTCTTACCAAGGTCATTACATTTAATATTGTTCTTTGTTCCCTTGTTCTTTGTCATTTTTGTGGCTGATGCTCTCACAGCCAGAACCTCACTCACGTGTTTTATTTTCACTTGCCCCCTCTCCATGTTATAATGCAGCTCTTGGAAAAGTCATGCTATGCTGGCCACAAAGTGGCACATCTGTTTACTCATACTGTCTCTGATTTTTGCTAGACAGCAGCTGGTTTCCAAGGGTTCAGAGAGTTATTTGTTTGGGGGAGAGGGGTGGAGGCATAGGGATTGGTAGCACCAAAATTAATTTTGAGTCAGCTACTTAGGAAAACACTTTTCTTTTTGTATTATACTCTAGCAGGGCTTTTCAGCAGGGGATGCCTAACTCTGAAATTGGTTGATTTTGCAAAACTACACAACACTGACCTTCATGAAAAGATTCAAAATGTTCCAGTTCTCTCAGGATATTTCAAGGAGAGGTTAGCTATTAAGGAACAAGAAGATCAGGAAGGCCTCTGGCTTTCATGAAGACAGCTGTTACTAATCTAGTATTTTTGTTTCTTGCACAAAGTTAATAGTACATTTCAACTGCTGGCCAGTTAAATATTTTGGGGTACTATTTTATTTCAACTGTCTTAAGTTGCCTTTCTTTGTAAGAATCTGACTTCAGAGCCTCTTTTATTTTTGAGCATTTCTTCAGTTCAGGGATGAACTAAAACACAAGCAAGCTAGAAATTCCTACAACATAATTCATCTTCCACACAGAACCCCCATTAGGTGCCATTCAGTCCACAAGCAAAAATGATAAGCCAGCATCTTGGTGGCAAGCTGCATCAGGGCAAAGGTCTTAGATGGTACAGTCCCTGTCAACACGCAATTCAACTCTTCCGCTTTATGCCACTCACGACAGAAAGTGAAGAACCTAACAGCCAGATCATTTATCTAACATGTAAATTTAACCATGTTGAAAGTAGTATCAAAGTAAAAAAAAAAAGTAGTATTTTTTCATGAAACCCTGGGTTTACATTCTTAATTTTTAAGCAGCATCTGAGTTGCTGAGGTTTTCTTTTACAGAATGTTTTACTGTGTTTCAGTCTCATTGGTATCAAGACTTGTATGAGAACTTCATTTTAGATACCGCTCAAATTATCTAGCTTTAAAGCAACAACTGACTGCTGAAAATAAGTCTAGTTGACCTTTACCTCTCCTGTCTGATACAGAATTAGTTCCGTTCATACAAAAAAAAGCACATACCTCACTGTTTCTAGTTTACTCATTATTCAGGGTGGGGAAGGAAGCAACCTTACTAAAAGCAGTGCTCTTAAAAAGAAATGCAACTTGACAGGAACACAAGCAGGCTCCATTTTTCTTCTTCTTCTATACTCTTTTAACTACTGAGGAAATATATAATCCATGCTTTGTCATACAGATGTCCTATTTGTGTTTAGGCCAAGACTAAAAAGCAGTGGCAGACCAACCAGCTTGTCACATTCTTCAACTTACAACCTTAGGCAAATCATCTTAAACACTGCAAAACATTATCTTCATCAAGTCCAAATAAATGTAATGATTAATTCAATAATGTTAACAGACAGAAGCTTAAGAAATGTCCTCAGGACACAGCAGAACATTAAATACACTAAAAACAGCTCTGAAAGAAAATACATCAACGAAGAGCCAAAATATCTTTCTCAGAAGCCCTCTCCACTGCATGCCACTTAAACGCAAGTTTTAACTTGTGTATCCGAGTTTTATCAAACTTCAAGGAAGAACATCAGTACTTCGGCTTCTTCCGCAATGGAACAAACATGAGTTCTAGGAAACAGTCCAGGATTTCCTGCCACAAATTATCACAGGTTATCACAACCTCCACAAAGCAGTATCTTCACATTTCCATCAATACCCCTGATGCTCTCTCCTGCCTCCCATTAGCTGCAACAGAGAATCCCACAGTGACAGTTTCAGGTGTGCAAGCAGCCAGCTAGGCTACCGCTGAGCTTCTGCAGCCATTTCCCCTGGCACACACTAACTTGAATCTCCCTAGTTTACTCAATCACAAATTTTCACACAACTAACATGAACTAAAATCCTCTGAGGTTTTTTCAGCTGTTAAATGCAGAGAAGCAAGTTCCAACATTGCAATGAGGGACTGGCAGAGTAACAAGCAGAGCAGTCATGTAAACCTCACCACTTAGCTGCAGATACGATGCATCTGGCAAAGGTAAGCTTTCTTTTCTGACTCAAGGTTTACAAAAAAAGAGCGTACAGCCATGACAATCCATCTTTAATTATGCCTGAGATTTCCTGACCTTTGTGTTCAAATAGCACACTTGGTGACAGAAGGGTGCAAGACTACAAACCAGTTTTCATTACAGTTATATCAGTATTAGTCACACAGGTATAATCTCATGCACCTTTGTTTGCTTCCGATGCATTTCCCTGGTCAAATTCCAGAGGAAGCTGGTTAAAATTACCCAGCTATATTACTAAGCATCAAGCAAAGCCCAATGAACCTGATGAAGTTACTGACTTCTCTTGATCATTTACTAGGGCTGAGGAACATAAAACCGGAAAATTATGTCAAGTTTCACAGTTCTTCAAATGAAGATGTAACTAAGGTTCAGTTTTCGAGACTTGCTTTAGCCTCTATATATGATAAGCACTAGGAGAAGCATTCAAGGCTGCAGCTATGTTACCTGTGTCACAAGACAGAGGGATTCTTCTATACAATGCAAAAATAGGGTGGGTTCTTTTTTTTAGTAAAGGAAGATCTTAATCAATGACTAGCATCCCACAGGCAGCTCTACTAAGACAATATAGTTTACACTTTCCAAGAGAGATGACTTCAGCAATTTCTGAATCATGCATAGTTATTTCAGGGAATAACTATGTAAGAATTCAAGTCCTGGAATACCAGCAAATCTCAGAAAAAGCTGTAGTCAGAAGATAAAGCTGCAATTACACTTAAAAAAAAACCAAAACAACAAAAGACAAGAACAAGAAACCTCTCAATCCCTGGATCCTGGAACAGTCCTCAGTGAGAGAACAGCTGCTACAAAGTTCAGTTATATCAAACTACCATAAATCAGCACCAGTTTACAGAGAATACCTTGAAAAACTGATGTGTACACTTAAAGGCAAATTTATCAAAATATAACAGTAGGGATGCATCTTCTCATGAAGACTTTACAATACCATATCAAGAAAATCAGAATACTAAATAAAATGTTCTTGACATGTTAAATTAACTAAAATGTAGCCAAAGATACATCTCAAATAGTAACTACTTAGAAAAAAAAAAAAAAAAAACCAAAACCACAACCAAAACACTAACTAGGTGTGCAGTGGCAACTCCTAACAAAAATGAATAGGACAGTGTTAACAACCTTTAAGAAAGCTGCATCATCTCCCAAACTGAGTTTGAAGATGACGGAAAGATTGAGAAAGAAACATTAATAAGGAGTGTTACACGGCAACCTCAGTAACATTCAGTAAGTCAGAAGAATAGTAAATAATCATTTTGACAAGCACATACAAAAACTTGTATTTAGAAGCAAAGGATGAGTGTGTAGAACAAAGGCCGCCATGCCAGGAAGGAAGGACTGAAAGAAAAAAACAAAAAATAAAAGTATTTAAAAGCAAACAAACCAACCCACCCCCAAAAAACAGACAATCAACCAAATGCAGGTTCTTCATAGAACGGTGGGGCCAAAGAAACACATATGAACAGCAGGTGGGAGTTAACTACCTGGGCATCAATTGCTGGGGTTCAAGGAGAACTTAACTGTGGAAACTGCTACAGCCTAGAGTAGAGAGGCAGACTGACCAACCCACCCCCACCCAAGCCCAGTCCCTTCTGGTAATATAATCTACAAATCGTGTAAACATTTCCATAACCCAAAAGCCAGATTGGCTTCCTTTGGAAGGAGAGAGAAACAAAAGAAGGAAACTGGTCTTTAACAGGCAGTTAATAATCTCTTAGCCTTTCATTTTTTTTGTTCAACAGTACTTTTCAGTTTCAATTTACTGATAAACCCAAAACAGAGGGCAGGTCCTTGCCTAGTAAAATCAACCTTACACAACAGCAAATTATGTTGATTTTCTAAATAAAAAAAGATCTCCACAAGATCTGCATAGCAAAGTATAGGGACTACTAAAGCATAATTTCTGCACATAATTTCAGTAAAGCTCTGATACAAAATGCAGAGGTTAAATATGTGGATACTATTAAAGCAACAAAATACAGAAAAACTAAAAGCTATAAGGGGCGACACTGGAGGTTATTCATATTTGACTGGCAGAAATAGAATTGGTATCCTCTGGATTTTTTCATGAGCTCTAGCAGCTTTCAACATTGCATATGCCACTGTGTTGTATGGAAACTGAACACTATGTGTTATCATACGTACACAAATTTCTACTTCACCTAAACAGTTGTATAGATATTTATCTAATCACCAGAAGTTACAAAGGCAAAGAGGTATGGAAATTCACTGGTTTTGTAGTGAAAGAGTAATGAGTGTGAGAGCATGGGTATGACAAAGCAACACTCACTTCCGAGTTTCTGAGCATTGTTAATATCCGTAACATGACTTCAGCAGTACCAGCACTGACCTTCTAAAAATATTGGGGGGGGGAATCCTGATTTTAAGTATGAACTTACTTGAGTAATAGTAAAATGCTTGGCAACAGGTGAGCCAGGTAACACTGATATGTAGAAACCACAGATAAAAGACATTCCTGAAACATTCTTCTCTTACACTCTTTAAACAAAGTAAATGATAAACATATGCAAAATATTAACACATGGAAGGCTGGGTTCTCTCAAAGGTGAACATTTATTCCTCAGATCCAGTACTAACAAGACTATAAATTGACAACAGCAATAAAAAGAGAGCTATGAGCTCGTCTGTCTGGGTTGCCTCTTAGCATGGATGACCCTGAGCTCAAAATTTCCTTTTACATACTCGTAATGAAGGAGATGAGACCTGGAAGACTTATTTGTGAGAGAGCCATTAAGAGTAGGTTTATTGTAAAAAAAGCTCCACAACACTGACTCAGTCTGCCCTAGACTGTTTCAAGACTGCTAAACAAAAATTTCACCCTAATTGGTGATTACCAGCAGACACAGGAATTCTATTGTATTTCAGAGAAACAGAGTCATCGAGCCCAGTATTTGTAAAAGCCTGCATACTAACCTGCATATACTAGCAATTTACATTTCTAGAGTAAAGGGCAATTCATTTGCTTTAATTCATTTAATACTCATTCTTTTGTAAATTAGTTAACACTGCAGAGTATCCATCTATCTGATTTCTGTAAATAACTATTACGTTTGAATTAACCAAGTTCCTTTCAGCACTGTTAGTTGCCATGATTTGTTTGTGGAAGAGTTTGACCCCTACAGCAATGTCCTCCATACATACAGCTGGAATTTCACTACAGGGTTTCAGGTATCTCCCTCCCTCCTCCCCCATTACAAGTACACTGTGGAGAGGTAGAAACTAAATATCATGGGTTTGTAACAATCAGATCACTAAACCATCCAATCCAATATGAGGACACAGAGCATTGTTCCTCTAAGATTAGGATTTCAGAAGTCTCCATTTAAGAAAATAAATTCTCTACCATGCATGTACTCTCACAGTGGCTAAAACATTATCGTTTTGCCATCGTCTTCTTAACATTAATCCAGTTATTTCAACAGTGCCAGTAATCTGATTGTTTACCTGTCTGCAAGTCCATGCAACTGAATTGCTGAAATTGTATCTTGCCTATGAGTTTACAGGTGAAGATCAGCCACCTGAGAAACTGCTCTACTTTCTGGTTTACTCCAAAGATGCACCAAACGTCTACTCCACAAGGAATTAATCCCAAACACTTTGCAGTGATACTAGCAATAGTTACAAAATGCCTTACTGTATTGATTCCCAAAAGATTCAAGCAGAACAAACCTGACCATTTAAAATTCTTGATTTCAGAAGTCTTGTGCCTCACTTCACAGCTGAGGAGAAAGAGTGCTTGACCTGGAAAACAGCCTGCCTTTCTTTTAAATGGGAAGAGAAGCTTGTAAAAGTTGGCTATGCCTGAAAACATGAGCAGAATTTTAAGTACACTATTTCTTGGATAACAGGAGGTGACCAGTCTTTAGGTTCCAAAGAACATTTCAGAGTTTAGCTGAGGAAGTCCCTGAAGAGATGCTCATTTTTAAAAGGCAGGTAAATGTAACAGTATCTCAGGACAAGGTCTGCTGACCTGAACAAAAGTGCCCTTACTTCCACAGCAAGAGGCCACTAAAAGGATTGTCAATTGAAGGAACGCCTGACAAAAAAAAAAAAAAATAAGCAGGAAAGTGACTAAAAGCTACCAATGGGTCCTTCCTAAGTTTTCAAATACTGTGGGAGATGGACATTAATTTCCCATTCTCCCATAGAAAATGTGAACTCATCTACCATTTTTACAGAACCCTTAAAGCACAGAGCACATGTCCAGCTGGACATCTGAAATACTGTCTGAAAGCCTTTTGAGGCAGACTTTTGGCTTTTCCTTGGGGTCCCCCTCATTAATATGGCTCTTTCTTAGAAATAAGCAAAATGTTTTCAACTGCAACACATTCTGCTTTGTCTTCAGCCGCCTTGGAGGCAAGTTCTGCTCAAGACAGCAATATTCTCTTATCCTGGCAGTAGACTTCCAAGATACTTTCCATTTTCCACAGATGAATTTTTGCAGAAGACAGCAAGACAAGACCAGATCAGAGTGGATGTTATTTTTACCCACAAGGGAACCTAATCAGAGTGATTCTGGCTCCACTACAGACTAAAAGCAATGTATTAGGTGAGAGAGCATCTATTAACTATCTGAAGTGACCAATGGGTACTGACTTTCATGTCATTGCTAGTAGTCATAATAGTTGAGCTTTCTCATAACACAGGAACTTTACCTTCTGAAGTCTCAGTATGCTAACCTTTAATTGAGGGGGGGCACGGATTCTTATCCAAGGGAAATAACAGTCTAAAGGATTAAAAACATGAAGCTAAGGTCAAAACCCTTCTACTGCTGATAGAACAAGCAAAATATTCACAAATAAAATACAGTATCACTTCTTTTGGTTAGATAAATTAGCAGACTTCAGTGTACAACAAACACTTTTGGCAGAAAAAACGAACAATCGTTAGAAGAATTGCAAGCATTAATGAAGGTCTACAAAATCTGCCATTTGATAAGAGACCTATGAAGTCCCAATAATTATTTATTGCAGAAAGATTTAAAAGGTGATTTGCTCATAGTCTAAAGAATTTAAAGAAAAAATAGATTTATGATAACAGGCAACCTCGTCATCTAGCAAAAATATGCATAATGACATACAACAGAGAAGAACCTTGAAGCTTAGACAAATTTAAATTGGAAACAGGCATTCATTTAAACTAAGTGACAGTAATTTACCACTGAAACCACTCTAGCTCAGGATTTGGCTTGTTATCCTTCAGATAGACTGTATAAATAACTTTCCAGATACAGGTCCAAAAAAGTGCAAAATGTAATGGGAAAGCCTATATAGGCAACAGAGAAGATTAAAATCTACAAATCTATAAATTGATCAATTTGGTCTTGGACCTTCGCACAGATGAATCACAGCAGACTTGATAGCCTTCACAGGAAAAATTAGAGAAGCTGAAATTTAAGAGTTCAGTACCAACACAGCAATTAGCATGGGCAGAAATTTGATGAACTGAGTAGGCAAGAATCTTTTCAAAGCACTGAAAATTATCCCAAGTTTGTGGGTATTCAATCAGAATAGTTTCTCACATTACATTTTGATCCCTGATGTAAAGCTGCTAAATACTAGATATCTCATTAGCAGGTTTAATAGGAAATTTAAAGAGGGGGGAAGTATTGGGAGGGAAGGTTTTGTACTTTCAAAAATTGGAATAATAAATAAAGTTGTCCCACTTGGCAGAAAACAGGGGAAATCCTAGGATATGTAAACCCAATATTCTTACAGTGCTAGTAGCCTTCCTGCTGACTCCTCCTTTCAAAGAAAGGGTCCACTCAATATACTAAGTAGATCTTAAACAAAATCAAAAAATTCAAACAAAAAAACCCAAGGTCAAAACAAAACTGAAAACCTGATTTATAGACAGGATTTGGGATGAATCCACAATCATAGATTGTCTATACACATTTCATAAATGTTTCAGTAAAGATCTTATTAAATACTATTTCTTTATAAAAAAAATCATAAAGGAATTTAACAGCAAACATTGCAAATGCTAAGAAATCTAACTTTTTCATATTAAAAACTATGAAATATTTCAATAATTGTAAGCCATCCCCACAAAAATAACATATTGCTATTTACCAAAAACATTTTTTAATCTTAAATACTTCTGTAGAAACCTCAGTCAATCCCAACAGTTTTGGTTTTTTTTTAATCATCAGTAAATGTTCCCTGGGCCAAAGCTCACACAAAAACTACAGAATGTCTCCTGGTAGTAAACCTTCTGTGAATCAAGCTTTTAGATACTTGCAACGTTCCAGACATTCATACAACTCTGAATTATTTATTCCCCAATCTTTGTACAACTTCCCAAACACCAATGGAGACCAAGACGATTTCAGCTATTTGATGCTACATCTTCTCAAGTGGCTAAAGAGGCTATAAAGCACCCCATTGCTTAAGCCTGCCATCTCAGTTCCATTAGCAGTAAAGACCTCTCTATTCAAACTGCTAAGTAAATCCTCTGAGAGCCTGGGGACTGTTTCATGCTTGAAAGCAACTGTTAAGAATTTGACAACAACCAAACTGTTCCTATTTAATCCTTCTCCCAAGGTAAAAAGAATTATAGGTAAACATATGCCTTCATTATTTGCTTTGCTGCATTTCAATACTCAATCCCACACGAAATTGCCAGCCAAGGATTTAATGCAATCTCTTCTGTATTTCAGAGCTATTGCCTTTACAGAATGGAAAAAGCTTAATAAGGGCTATAGAACTGGTTAGCAAACAACTCTATTTTCTATAACATACACTAGAGATTTTGCAAAGGTGACTTTAATAATACAAGGAGTTTTGGAATTTTTTTTCCAGTTAGGATTTTCAGGTAAGCCAAAATAGTTGTTAATCTACTCAATTTGCCAATAAGTATATTTCTTTAATTAAAAGAAACAAAACTGATCTATTACAGAGTACAACTTTAGTTTTACTACATACACAGATTGACATACGCTTTCTTTTGGGTTAGTAATATGTATGTTAATCAAACACTAGAATATAGAGGAAAGCTTCTTAGATACATTCTGGAATGCATTAAAATGAAAATTTCAAGCCTTTGGTCAGGTTAATTCAGAAATGAAAGAACTTCAAAGTTTTTCAAAGAGCCTGACACTTTGTTACTCTCTTAGTGATGTACAGTGCTCTTGCCCATGCAGTCATAGCATTCACTGTCTAATCCATCTTCTTTATGAAAAATGTGAACCAATTTAAATACATTATAATGACTGAATGAAAATAAGCACACAGTTACGTTCTTTTGCAACAGTCACTAATTGACAAGAGAAGCATGGATATCACAAAGCTACAAAGCATGGACGTCAAAAGGAGCATGGACATCACAAATGCCTACAAAGAGCTGCCATAGTCCTGGTTGCAGCATCATCCTAACCATAAGGGTTTAAAACCTGCAGAGGGCCCTGCAGAGCAGAACAGCTGAGCTGAGCCATTATCTACGCTGGTCTTGACTTTTAAAGTCACTGCAATGCAGTCTCAAGAACTGGACATCCATTAGTATCAGTGGGTGATGCAACTCCTGCACTGCATCTCCTGCTTTAGTTTCATCCAAAAAGAATCCAAATTTGCAAGTTCCAAGATGGTTTGGCAATGTGAACTGAGGTGCACAAACCAAACCAATTCCAAAGTTAATTTCAGAGGTACATTCCTGATTCAAACTAAAATATAAATGTAAATGCTCCCTAAGTATGTAAGCAAGTGTCATGACCCAGACTGGACAGACCAGGGAGTTAGTTTTAATTCGAAATTCCCTCGGGCTAAATTAAGGTGAAAGTACACCAAACGATCAGCTAAAGATTTTATCATGACAGAAGCAAACTGAACTGGGGAAGGATGATAGTAGGTGGCGGTTTTCTCACAACAGGAAGTGGCATGAGACTATTTCTGTAAACCATGTAACCCAGGGTAACCATATACATCAATTCAGGGAATAATGAGATCCCTCCTGTCAAGTAACGAGGTTCAGAGCAGACCCTCTCGCTTTATAGACTCCTCCTCAGAGAAGGGCCCAGGGGCGGCTGGATCCACTCTTAGTCTCAGACTTGGTCAATGGTTTCTGTCT